>JAAIIK010000038.1:1455455-1504185 GCA_014706435.1 Silurus glanis
AAAAGTTAAGTTCAAGTTTATTTTTAAAACGCTTTCACAATTGACATTGTCTCAAAGCAGCGTTACAGAAATTAAGAACTAAAGTGAATTATAAGTATTTATCCCTGATGAGCAGCCTGTGGTGAATGTGGCAAGGAAAAACTCCCTAGATGTTATGAGGAAGAAACCCTGAGAGGAACCAGACTCAATAGGGGAACCCATCGTCATCTGGGTAATATCAAGAGTGTGATTATAAATCTTAAAACAATACACAAACACCGGAGAGTGAGAATCACCATGAGTACCGGAGTGTGTGTAGTCATGAGTAATGTCTTTCACAGTCAGTTGATGTTGTGGTAACAGGTGCTACTGAGCAACTCATAAAATAGCTCAACATTTGAGATTAATATAGATCCAACACCAACTCCTCCATACCAAATCCTTTAAATGTTCGAAGAGGTCCAATGCCAAACACTACATCAAGTGGGATCCAAATGGTGCTGGTACGTCTCTAGATGGTTCGGGATGTTTGCGGGCTCGGCTTCTACTTACCACTACTATAACACAAACTCAATTTATAATTTAACAAATTAAATATGTTTTTCTTGCACGACTCTGGCAAGGCTCACTCTAGAGGAAGCCAGATCCTCTTAATCCTAATGTTTGTTGCTTGGGCTATATTTTTCCTGTCTGTGCTTTATCCAGCTTTCCAGCACTAGTCTACTGTCTGTCTAAACACAGCCAGACAGTGTTGTTTATCTGCACATTCAAGTGCTTGAATTTTTAAGCAAGAACGACATTATTTTTTAAGCCTTCTCCCTATAGGGGGTATAGAGTAGCTGCAATGTGAAGTTCTGAGGAGAAAACAACTCTCATTTTAAAATTAATTGTCCACATTCAGCTTTACATGCCCCAGAGCAACAACTAATTTTAGAGAATTATCCACATTAACATTCAGTGAACTGACACATTACATGAGGTGAACCTAATGGCAGGGACAGATGTGTAACAGTGCAGTTCAGTGGAGCAAAAGACCTTCTTTCTCAGCTAATCTATCCTCCATCCACTGTTCTCATTCCTGCTGCAGCCCCTCAGGAAACTCACTTTTGTTCGTTTTTTTGCCAAAATGAGGAAAGGAGATAAAGCACTTACACAAATGAGCCTTCATCTAACTTTGTTCTGTGGTAAATGATTGCATTCAATCACATTTCATTTACACATGCCTCTGTCTGTGCATCACAATTAAATCTTCTAGCAAATCCACGGCCAATAACAATAAACTAGATTAACTCACGTTGAGTGACATTTGGCAAACAAAATGGTGCTAACGTTTGATCACTTGTATATGACTATGCATGTGGTTAATGCATGTTTTTTTATGTGGGTTTTTTTTTGTGCAAATGTATGTCCTTGCAGTATAGCTGAAAATGCACTTTCAGTAAACACCTAGTTCATATGTCCATAAGAAATTGCACACTGGTCAATCACACTTAAAACTGTGACCACAAAGCCAGAAGCACACAATTGTATCAAATGCATTTGTATGCTAGAGCTTTAAGATTTTCCCTTCACTAGATCTACAAGGCCCAATCCTGATCCAAAAAGACAATATCCCTGTGTATATAAAAAGTAAACTCCATAAATAAGTGCTTTGCCAAATTTGATGTAGAGGAAATAAAGTGGACTGTACACAGCCCTGACCTCATCCCCAATGAACTCCCTTGGGACAAACTGCAATGCTGACTGTGCATCAGGTCTTTTTGCTCCACATCAGTAATGTTATTGTGGATGAAGGAGCACAAATTTCACCAGCAACACTGGACAATTTTGTGAATTTCTGAATTTGAGGTTTAACCAGCTCATGGGGCATGATGGTGAAATGTCTACATACATTTTACCATTAAAAAATATTACTATTATTAACAGGAGAATATTTAATTCCTTTGTGCATAGTACAGTCAATTATAGTGATTTAAGGGCATGTGCTGGGGTTGCCAGATCTGTATGAAAACAAAATGCTTGATGCTGACTACTAACTTTCCTACATTTAAGTTCATCCTTTGGAATGATTTTCAGTTATTTCAACTTCTAGCAAATGTTCCTACATAATTGCTATTGCATTTCAGTTCTTGGTGTTCTAGGAAGACATACATTTTTCATAATATAAATTCTGTAGGAATGTTGCCTAAGCAAAGTTGAAGCAACCCATTATTATGACACAAGTTTTATACAGTGTAGGGTTGTGCATTTTACACCTAGTCCTTCAGTGGTGTACTTCCAAAATTAATCCACCTCTTAATACCATCATTATGATGCCATGGCTATAGAAACCATCAATATTATTGCAGCTGGTACAGGACCATAGTAACAGCTAGTAGTTAAGCGTTCGCAGCAATCTGGGAATCTAGAATGGTGAAATCAAGACTGGAAAATATTTGTGTGGTCAGCTCTAGTCTTGCTGGGTTATGATTATATTTTGCCTAAATGTTTGGATTGGAACAAACACAAAGGTCAACAAATACCTTGTAACAATCAATTGCTTCTCTATGTCAATGCTTACTGTCTCAGTCTCTTTCTGGTGAATACACAGCATTTGGTCCATTCCAATTCTCTCAAAGGGGACAGGATAATGGGTGCAAAGGATGGCCGGCAGTTTCACCAGCTGTTTTGTATTTTGTGTTTTGTGTATTTGTGTTGCACTGTCCTATATTGTCTTTGCACTGTTTGCACCAGGTTGCATACGATGCACTTTATGTGGCGAGGACACTTACTAGTCTTTAGCCCTTTTCTGTTTTCTGTGATTGTTGTTGTATGTAGCACCAGGGTTCAGGAGGAACGTTGTTTCATTTCACTGTGTAATGTGTCAGCTATATATGGTTGAAATGACAATAAAAGCTTCTTGACTTGACTTGACTTGAGCTAACATTCGCAACATGCCGCACACCGTCTACGCACATCGCTGCAACCAATTAAACCGGGCCATTATTCGGTTTATAGTTTTCTCGTGTCCCAAGTGTCCAGCCATTGGGTTATGGTGAGCCGCATGAAATAGAAGTTCCCTGCGTCACTCGGTACAGCTTATCTTTAATAACTGAGAAGTATGGGTAGGAAAGCGCAATGTCTGGCTGGACCATTGATTACTCTGACTTGATTGAAGGTGTGCCAGAGGGTTTCCTCTAGTGGAGGGGAATTCCCTGGAGAGAGGGCTGGGCGGAGCCCTCCTCTCTTCTGGTGTCTGTCGGACATGGAGCTGAAGTCAACAGCACAGTCACCGCCTCCCCAACTAACATATCGCACATCCTACACTGCTTCGCCTTGTAGCAGGACTCATTCACACACATTTCCCTACACCAACGTGAAAAGGCAGGTCAATTCGTTTTCATTAGTGGATGGGTAAGGCGATGGGTAAGGCGAGGACTAACCGCTGCCTCAATGCTGTGGTTTTCTTCCCCGAATTGTACAGTAATGGCCACTAATGAATATTCGTGGATATCCCCATGCACACATTTTACCTTCACCCGGCATGCAGTATTCAAAGCCTCGCAAAGAACCAAGTTTTGGTGGATGGCAGTCTGCTCACAGCCTGAATCCACCTCAGCCTGGTGTTTACCCCCTTGGATACTCACCGGTATGCAGTATGTTCCAGCTCAATCAGGGCAGCCTGTGATGTCTCGGGGATCTGGATTATCACCCCAATTACATTATGTGGCATTGAACCAGGAGAAGTCCTGGAGTGACCCACTCCAGAGAGCTTCTGTAGGGTGTGGAAATTTTTTTTTCCAAACTGACACTCCTGGTCATGATGTAGTTTTGCAGGGAATCTGAAACAAGGTATGAAGTTGTTAAATATTTTCCCGGCTGCAGTCTTCACAGATTTGTTCCTGGTAGGATAGGCCTGGGCAAAAAAAAAAGTTGTCAATCACAATAAGGATGTATTCATACCTCCCACGACTGGCCTCAAGGTGCAAGTAACCTCAAGGTGCAAGTAACGCTTTGTGATTATTTATTTGTACACATTGTTCTTTTGTGTTCTTAAAATTCATACAATGATCTCAAATTGGCAGATCACCCATGTGTCTTAAAGCCATCTCTGGTGTCACCTCTTACAGACACAGACATTCTCATCCACAGCACAGAGGTCACATTTCCAGTAGTTTTCTCAATCTCAAACAGTGGTGGTAGGTGGGCTCTGAAATTGCCAGTCTGCTGTAAGGAAAGCTGACTTTATCACAGCCTTAGCTTCCCACTATGCCTTCGACTTTCTGGCACTCACTGAGACCTGGATATCCCCACAGAACACAGCTACACCAGCTGCTCTTCTGTCTTCTGCCTATGCTTTCTTACAGTCACTAAGAGAAACTGGTAGAGACGGTGGTATGGGTTTACTGTTGTCATGGAAATGGTGTTTTACACCTCTCTCTACGTCTCACCACGTCTCATCTAACCATGTCATTCTATTCAGTTTCTGCCCTTCTGGTCCTTTTGGAGACTTCCTAGTAGAGATGGACATACTTCTCACTACTTTCCCTTCTGACAGCACCCCTCCGACAGTTCTTGGTGACTTCAACCTCCCATCTGACAGACTTCAGAAATCTTGCTTAAGGGAATCTGCCAAATCTTCACCTTCTCCCCAGCATTGACTAGACTACACGGCCAGGAATCCCCTACTCCTTCGTTGTCAAGCTTCTCAACCATAGCAGAAGATGAGATACTGCAAGTCATCCAATCTTGCGATCCCATCACCTGCCCTCTGGATCCAATCCCTTCAACTACACTTTGGACCATCTCACAAGAAATCCTGCCATTCATCTCTACGATCATCAATGGGTTCTTAACATCTAGCCATGTGCCAACTACCTTCAAGCAAGCGAGGGTTATTTCCATCTTGAAGAAACCTGCTCTAGATCCATCAGACATCAACAACTACAGACCGGTATCACTTCTCTCCTTTCTTTTTAAATCTCTGGAATACACTGTTTTTAACCAACTATCTCTCACAGAACAACCTCCATGATCCAAACCAGTCTGACTTCAAAGCGGCACATTCCACAGGGACAGCCCTTTTGGCTGTCTCTAAGGAACTACATGCTGCTCGATTAGCTGTACTCATCCTTCTTGACCTTTCAGCAGCATTTGACACAGTCAACCACAAATCTCTCTTGTCTACCCTCAGGAGCCTTGGAATCTGTGGAGCAGCATGGAAATGGTTTGCTTCCTACATGAAAGGTCACTCATACCAGGTAACATGGAGGTGGTCCACATCTGCCCCATGCAGACTCTCCACTGGTGTCCCACAAGGCTCAGTACTTGGTCGCCTCCTTTTCTCCCTCTATACTCACTCTAGTTGTGAAGTCATATCTTCACATGGGTTTTCTTACCACTGCTATGCTGATGAGACTCAACTGTCCCTCCTTCAGATACCACAGCTTCCACTCAGATCCTGGCATGCTTGGTGGACATATCTTCATGGATGAGTGCTCATCAACTAAAACTCAACCCTAGCAAAACAGAACTGCTGGTCATCCCAGGTGATTAATCTCCAGGTCAAGATCTCAGAATAACTCTTTATAACTCTGCTCTCCCCTTTAACCACTGCTCGCAATCTTGGGGTGACCATGGACAATCAACCGTCGTTCTCCTCACATGTTGCTAATGTTTCTCATTTTTGTTGATTTCTTCTTTACAACATCGAAAGGATTCAACCATTTCTGTCCACACAGGCTGCCCAGCCTAACTCAATACACACTTATTGAAGTGGTGCGCTCAATGGGATTCCTCCCTTGCTGTTTCTGTATTAGGCAGGTACACTGGCAGGTCACATACTCTTCCCAGGCTAGTAGAACCTCTTTCGGGATATCTGTTGTACTTTCTCTGTTCCAGCATGACTCATGTGGTTATGCAGCTGCTTAAGAACTATCTGCTGATACTTTGTGGGCAGTACCAATTGTCATGTGTTGTTTATCAATACAGCATGTTGTTTTCTAGATCCAGCTTATGCCACTCTCTTAACAGCTTCCTTGTGTCGATAACTGCCAATTTCTCCTTCTAGTAGGCACTTTTTACCAACAAACTGGACAGACTTTTCTTCTGAGTTGTGAGGTTGTCTTACATGTTGTTTCCTTGATGTTTTCTTTGGCCTGGTGATGGGTGCTGACCTTTTTTACTTGTTCAGGCAGCCACCACCCCTGTGACCCTCCTCAACACAAAAGAAAAAGTGACTGCAGCTATCCTCTTTGCCTCTTTCCTCTTTTTACATTTGGGAAAACCTGGTTTCCCCATCTTTTCTGATACTTTAGCTGTGCACTGGCACTGCTTGGTCTTCTTGGCCTGTTGTAGCAAACTGACAACATTTGTTAGTGATTTCACTTGGCTTAAGATTGTGAATCTCTTTATTAGTTTTTTAAGTTGTTGCAGCTGCTGCCTTAATTTCTGAGACTTTCTCAATCTGTGCACTACAAGCATAAGTGACTTTAGACCGTGGCACTGGCTGCAGCTGACGCTTTCTCTCCTCCTTCTCACTTGTAATTTTTACAAGCTGTCTGAGAAGCATATCATCGGTTACATCTCCTGCTGCGACAAGTTGTTTAAGTTCACAACGAAGCTGACTGTGCTTGGGCCCCAAACCCTGATAAACTGTATGGAAAAATACTTCTTAAATGGTCTTAGCATCATATATTATGTCAGCAGTGCTGTGTTTGGAAGCAAACTGGATATTTTGTTTAAGACCAATGACACGATAAAGAAATTCCTTTGGATTTTCGTTTTCTCCTTGCCGTGCACACATCAAACTTTGAAATAGCTCAGTGCTGCTCTTGTCACCTAAGTGAGACTGTAAAGGTCCTTTTAACTCTTGCACTGTCAAATCCTATTTTTCCATTAACATCTCCTTGAAGTGACCAGGTTTAGAGATTTTGAGAACCCCTCTGATAATTTCACTCTCACTAAAGTGTTCTTGTAGACCTTCTTCAATTTGCTGGCACAAGTTATTATTATAAGCTAATCTCAAAGGTAGAATCACCAATCTTGCCTCCATAAGGTATGAAGGTTCTCTCCTGATCTCCTGGTTGTCGGTATTGCATGGAGTGGGGTAAGTCTAAATAGGGAATGGGAGAGGGCTGGGCTGTAGAGTCTTAGTATTGGAACTCTTAGTTTGAATCTTTCGGCTAAGCTCCTTGTACATCTTCAACATCTGCTGGTATTCAATGTCTACCATGTCTGCGGGGATGTGATTTGCATTTGAGTCTGTGCCACATGTCATGTGATCAGAATGAACCTGAGCTTGAATTGTACGTGTAACAGGTGTCTTGGCTTTTTGTGCTGCAATGTTCTGGGACTGAAAAATTTGTGCAACTTTGTCTCTTAGATCAAGTAACAAACATTCCCTCATCTTCCCTTCTCAACAGGCTCTTGAAACACAAAACCCACTTATAAAGTCAAAACATCCCTCTTCATTCTCAGTTCCACTTGTGATTCTTCCTTCTCATCAATTTGTTCAATGTTTTAGTGATAAGGAATCATTGTTCTATCAGACAGTTCATGAAGTGCTTTCCTGATTTCCCTCACCAGGTTTCTTCTCTCGTTTGTCATTGTACTGACCTCAGAACCACAGCTAGCAACAATCAAATGACAGCAGGGATTCCATACATGGATTCACAAAAAGCTGGTCTTTCAGATTTTATTGGATAAACTCCACTCCTTCAGCAAATGGCGCTTGCAGGTACCACTGTAGAAGCTAGTAATTAAGTGTTCCCAGCAATCTGTGGAATGGTGAAATAAAGACAGGACAACATGTGTGTGTGATCAGCTCCAGTCTTGCTGGGTTATGATTATTTTTGCCAAAATGTTCACATTACAACAAACACAAAGGTCATATATATTTTGTACTGATCAATTGCTTCTGTCAATGTTCACTGTCTTAGTCTCTTTCTGGTAAATACACAGCATTTCCATAAAGCTCTTTCCATCAGCCAATCACTGTGTCACTCATTTGCATTCCCACAATGCTTTCCTGCCACGGGACTTCAAGAGTTTTCTCTTGATTAAACAGCATCGAATACATATTCAAACATGGCATTTTATAAATCCTTTACCCATTATAGACCACTCACGTACATTTTAAAGTGAACTAAACAGAAGGGAAATTGATATTAGGACATATTTAAACACATTCACATCCAATTAACACTGTAACTAGACATACAAATCGCGATTTCATCTTGTGATTAAACATTCAATCCTTTATCAGAACTAATACATTTCTAGCACATAATATGTATTAGCATGTTTTCTTTTCATGCAGATTGACACAAACAATCGACTAACCTGTGGAATGGTGAAATAAAGACAGGACATCATGTGCATGTGATCAGCTCTAGTCTTGCTGGGTTATGATATGAAGCATCAATATTAACCTCATAAAATTATCCGGGGTTTTCATTGCATTTTGTATGCTTTTTATTCTTGCATTACGGTTTTCTTCGGATTTGAAATTTAGGCAAATTGTGTTTTTGTGTAAATTCTACAGGAAAGAAAACATAAAGTATAAATGGTTCACAAAAAAGCTTAACAACTATTTTGAACTGTTTTGGCCGAGGTTTACAGTGTAAACCTGTCCGTAAAAAGTTCATCTTGTAAATGTTTTTGTAATTGTATCTGAGACCAAATCAGTTGGTCAAACATATGGCAGTGATTCTGACAAGCAGAGAAAGCCTTGCTGACTAACCAATATAGTTTTATCTAAACAGGTCTTTCAGAAAAAAAAATAAAATAATAAAAACAAAAATACATTCAAACGTTCATATTTTGAAAAGTATTGTCAAGAACAATCTGAATAAACTGTTGTATCCTTAAACACAACAACCGGGGCACATATGAGAGGAAACGAAATTATAAATTTGCTAATTCATTATTTAATTTATTACTTTTAATAGAATTTTAAATCTATGCAACACCCCACCCCCCAAAAAAAATCAGTAATTTCAAAGCAGATCAGTTCTAATGGAAAATCAACACTGATTTTGAGCAATTTGTATAAACTTTCACAAATAAAAACTTTTCTTTCATTATCTTGCACACTTTTTTAGATATTTAATATCGCAATTTCCTTTGTTATGAATGCCCTCTCAGGGCCACATGGTCGGAGTCGTGACTTATAGAATGTTAAAGTAATGGCATTGCTTACAGCTCAATTTGAGAATCAATTTTGCTGCACCAGTAGGGTAGGCATTTAGCATTTTAGCGCTGAGGCAGGCTCAGCGGGTCTCATCGGGGTGATGAAGGAGCATGCTTCTCTTGGGGACTGCATGTTGATTGATTCTGCTGAGGTCTGAATGTTTCTGTTTACTTTCCAATCACAAGCTTGGTGTGTATAAATCATTCTAATTCGCACCTCGGTTGCAGTGCAGCCCACACTTGTTCTATCACAGCCAGTCTAGTGTGAGCTTGCCTGTCGGGGCCTCGGTCAGCTAGATTTAAGTAGCTCTTTTAGGATGCTTAGTTGTTGTTTTTTTTCTGCAGGAAGCATTTAAAAGCACTCAATTGCACCAAAAAGGTCACCTTTTAAATAGAACTAGCTGTTTCAACACTAGTAATTACTCCACAGTGAAAACATTTTATCTGAGACTCAGCAGTTTTAAAGGTTGAGGTTAAAATTGCATGTCAATCGCTTCTGTTTTCAGACAAACATTACAAGTGTTTCCAAAATTTTAAAACTGGCTGCCTACTACCTTTATGATGAACTAGAATTGTTCAAAATACCCTGTAAAATGTCTGTTCTGACTAAAAAATGGCACTAAAAAACTATTACATATAGGAGTTGGAAATATTTACATATTAAAAGATTTTTTTCCTCTTGTTACATTTATAATTCATTCTTTATTATACAATATGCAATTTATTTACTATCTAATTGATTTTTATGTTAGCTTTTATTTGTGTTGTGCTTTTTATTTAATGCTCTGTTGTTTTAAGGAAGCTAATGGATACTTAAGTTTCACTTAATACTGTGATCAGACCTGTGATATACTGTAAGTTTGATTTATAGTTCTTAGCCTGTGTGGAACTGTCAGGATTTTGGTCACTGCACCATCACATGCCATTATCACAAAATCTCTGAACAAAAATTAGGTTGTCTTCAATTCAATTCAATTCAATTCAATAACATTTTATACAATGAACATTGTCCTAATCGAGCTTCACTGAATAAAATAGAATACAAATATACATTACAGCATCCGAAATTAGCCACTCTATGTTTATCTCTAATGAGTAAGCCAGCGGCAAAAGCTGAAAGCAAAAAGATTATCTTCTGGGTGACACTAAATGTTCTAGTTACATTATTGTTGATGTTATCAAATGTTCACTGATTGATACTTGGTGCAAAACTCTACAATTGCAATTGCAGCCCTAAGCCATTGTTGCAATTTATATTAGTTTATAATGTTTATATTGATTTTAGTCCACAGTTTAACCCTCCACAGTTAGCTCAGAGATCTTTAGGCTGTTCATGTGGAGCCATCCTCAGCTGCACTGAGTGGTCTCCAATCAAAGAGAGGCATCAGGATGAAACAGGCAGGTCTGGAACGAAGAAAGGGACAGGATCGCCGGTACCTGAGGAGCATGTTCAGCTCAACAGAGCAAAAAGAGGACAGGGGCAACAGGGAAAGAGAGAACTGTGGATTATTAGTTATCCTAATTGTCACATAATAATTAAGGACACTGGGCAGTGTTATCAAAGTGCCATTAAGGGACTCAGGCAAGACTCGCTCTGACAGCATAACTAAAAGGACACTGTAAATAGAAGGTAACACTGACATGCGACAGCTCTGGTATGTAAGATGGCCCCTCACAACATTGTCAACATTGGTGAGGGCAGAACCCAAAAAATCTAGTTCACCAAAGCATTCTGTAACCTTGATCCCTCCAGATCTGCTCCTTTACTTAAAAAAAAAACATTATTCACAAAAGGCTAAACTAAATAAATGTTTTAAACCTAGATTTAAACACAGACACTGTGTCTGAGTCCTGAACAGTAATTGGAAGGCTGTTTCATAAATGTGGAGCCTTGTATCAGAAAACTCTGGCCCCTGCTGCAGTCTTCACAATTCAAGGTGTTCAATTCATTATTCAATTCTATTAGCAGATTGTAAAAAAACAAAGGTTTGTTCAAGTACTTTCAGGAGAGACTATTCAGTGCTTTGTATGTTAGTAAATTTGATTGGGAGCCAATCTAGAGTGAATAAGACATGGGTGATGTGGTCATATTTTCTGGTTCTAGACTCAGTAAAACAATTTTCGTGCTATCAGAATTTCAGAGCCAACAGGGGCATTCCTTAACTCCTACATTTTCTAGTCTATCACAAAGAATAGTATCATCAATGATATCAGTAGTTGCACTAAGGTCAAGCAATGCCCACAAGGAGATTACAACCCTGATCAGAGATCAGCTATTTTAACCAGTGCTGTCTCTGTACTATAATAAAGACTGAATCCTGACAGATACATTTCTTGTATGTCATTGCTATGTAAGTAAGAGCATAATTGCTGTGCTACTACATTTTCTAGAATATTAAAGAGAAAGAGGAGGTTTCATATTGGCCTATATTTGGACAGCTGACCAGGGTTGAGGGTTTGATAACTAACTTGTAATTAGCACGTGTGTAAGACTTAACTTTCACAGCACTTTGTTATCATTATTGTTCATGGTCCTCATTTTCATGCTAAGGTTATGGTGCATTTTTACTTTGCGTTGTCTTTTTCGTTTTGTGTTTTGTATGTTTGCACATTATTAAAATTAACTGCATAAGTGGATCTTACTGTATAGATGTTGTAACACATACAATAAAACATACAATGTTCATTGCTGTGGAATTATTTTGATGCAGAAATACAATCTTTTTTTGCTGGTTTTTATTCCTATTTTTGCCATCTCTTGTTGCAATATCATAGCGTAGATTTATAGGCTTTTTTTAGGATTTAGGGGTAAGTACAACAGGTTTTACAGTAGAATACTGTTATTAATGTGCAATGAGTTTTGTCATGTGTAAAAATGAGGATTACTTTTTTACAGAGAAGGTTAATCTGTGAGAAAGCACAGTGGTTATTATTCCATATTTATGTTAGAACTGATCATTTATTTACAGAAAGGAAAACAAGAGCAGATTTTTCTTTCCTCCAGTTGGCCGCTGTGTGGGCAAAATAGGTACGATAAGGGTTAGATACAGGCATAATATGTATTGGCTACATTTATAAGCATGTCTGTAATTAGTCCTCACAAGGATAGATGAAAGCTGACATTTTCAGTCTTTTGCTGCCTCTGCTATTTTTATTTTTTTTTTATGTTTGTTTAATGTTCAGATTGCTCTGATGTTCTTTGTGTGAGTTTCCAGAATTCAAAACTAGTTTCTGCTTTTTTTTGCTTCTGCTTGTTTCTGTATTGGTTATGGAGTGGCAGATGAGAAGCTGTGCACTTGCTGCAATGTATATCTGTTATTCGTGAGTCCCTGAAGGTGTATGGGGGCTGGCCAAGTGCCGTATAGAAGTGAATTATGATGTATGAGTCTGCCGCTTTCCTGTAGCCCCCATCAGCGCAGCACAGAGCCGAAGCGTGACTCAGCCTGACACTGCAGAACTTGCACTCTATTCACAATCTGCCTACGACTGCTAAATTCATGCAGATAATGGAAGCCGGATCTTAATCTGCCATTGATAAAGCATTTAACAATGATGGAGCTCTACAGTTGGACTATAACCTATATGATGGCTAACAAATCATCATTAACTATTTTATGACAGTCTAACAATACAAGTTATTTATTCAAAAACTGAGCTGATGTATTTGAGGCTGGAGAGCAAAGCAATGAGAACAGAACTTGTCTACCTCACAAATGTCACAAATATTCATGTAAAGTGTCATTCTGTAGATCAGGGTGCGCAACTGGGTTTTGGCTATATCTCTTACATTAAGGTTGTGTGAGCTTTTTTGAAATATAGTATATATAGTATATAGTATAGTATAGAGTATATAATTTTTTCAAAACGTAAAAAAAAAAGATAAAAAGGGAAAAAAGCCCCAAATCAAGCCTGCTCTTACAAAATGGCCCAACATATTCCCAAAACAATCCGCAGATCTAATGGCAGTGAGCTAGCATGGAGGGTCTGCAAAAAAGAAAATTACATAGAACAAACATAGATGGAGCAGAATATCAATTTGTTTCTATATTTTGGAAATAAATGACAAGTCATGTAACCAACAATGAAGCAATGTATTTCTATGTAGGTTAAACAGCATACTTATCTGTTCACTTCTTTTCAGATTCAACTCAGACATGACTTGTACTGATTGCCATTCACTGCTTTTAGAGGCCATGATTTCGAGACATCCCATCGTTGTTGGTGTGAGTAATCACCTCCAGGGCCGTTTCTAGCCTTTTTTGGCACCCTAGGCGAAATTTTCTGTTGTAACCAACCACCCCATGACTTTGCCCTCCCACCACAATGCAGGTAAATAACTGAAATGAGTGAGGTCATGGGCGGCGAGACAATACAATACCACACCCCCCCATCGCCACCCCTTTACTTTAATCTTTATTTAACTGTCTTGTGTGCTGTAACTTTTGATGTTTTTAAATAATTTTTATACTTTACATTTTTCCAACTGTATTTGGGTTTATGTAATGAAATTGTCTGAAATAACAATTCATAATATACTTGAAATGAATGAAATGGAACTACTTGGCATGGCATTCTACTGCACAAGAGCCTGGTCAATGTCAGGAATTAAAGTATGTCCAGATGGTCTGCCTGTTGAGGGTATATTTTACTATGAGGCATTAACTAGCCATTAAAGTGTGCAGGCCCATTTGATATAGATACTTCCTGTATTTCTTTTAGTTACACATTGGCTTATACCACTAATTGTCTGTATATTTTAGATGTTTCAAGACTGCACTTTTTAATCTGTTTTACATCATTTGTATTGTTCTTTGCTTAACATGCTTCTTTTCCTTAAACATTATCTGACACTCATGTTGATATTTCCTTAAAATCTTCTGGAGATTTCATCTATGTCTATTCAAGGCCAATCAGGTAGTTTTTCATTCCCTCATCATTTCTAGACTGGACTTCTGCAACATGATAGCGGCAGATCTGCCTCCGAGGGTCAATTGACCACTGCAACTGATCCAGAATGCAGCTGCATCCAAAACTCTCCCACACCACCCCCACCCCCTCTTTTGGCTTACTGTAGCTGCCTGCATGGGATTTAAAACACTGATGCTCACTGACAAAGCTAAAAACAAGCCAGCACCCATCTAGTTCAAATAACTTATCATACCCAGCACTGCACAATGCTCCCTCCAATCTTCAACCAATGCTTAACTGGTTTTACCAACTCTCACTATACAAAGAAGTCATGCTTCAAGAGTCTACATGCTCCTACGAACTAGTTGGTGAAATAAAATTCCACTCAATATCCAAACAGCTGAGTCACTAGCATTCTTCAAAAGATGTTTAAGCCATCCATTGTTTCAAACTCATGAAAAAGAAATAAAAAATTACAACTTGCTTCTCTTACTATATTTCCTCCCAACAGAGTTTTTGACTGATGGTATTCTTAGTCTGTGACCTAATGAGCCAGTATCAGAATATATTTATTGATAGAGACTTCAAAGCCCTTTGTAAGTTGCTCTGGAAACGGGTGCCTGCCAGATACCATAAATGTAAATGTTAATACAAGAGAAGGGAGGTCAGAGAGAGGAACATTCAGCTGAGGCTTTCCAGCACCAGTGTAATTCATTTGTTGATACCAACAAGAAGTGTTCTGTCTGTTGAGACTAAGACCAGACAATAACCTAAACTAACCAATCTTATGATAAACTTCAAGTGTACATAAATCATTTAACTGACACACTAATACCAAGCTGACCGATAAAAAATACTTTAAAACATGTTTTAAGTTTAAACTGGTCAAAATGTATGGTAAATAAAAGATTAAAGAAAAAATGGGCTCAAGGCAAAGCAGACCACAAGACCAGGCTACAGGGGTCTATCTGAATGGTTCTCATATGCTATAAGTGTTTTTTGAATTTATTGGTTATTTTGGTGTTTTTTTACTATGCTTTCATATTATTTAGATATGATATGATGTCTGAGAAGATTATCTGCAGATCCCAGGTGAGTGTGGCTGCCAGAGGATGCTGCAGTGGCCCATCTTTTAAACAGGATACAACGCTGTCAGAGTGTTTATGTGAGAGAGAATGTCTGCATTGTATCAGTTTTGTTCGTCAGTGTGACATGGTGGCAGCAGATGCAGATACACACACAAACACACTCACACACAGAGGCAGAGTGAGGGAGAGAGAAGTTGGTGAATTTAAATGTCAGTGTAAGGTTTGTATAAAAAGATGAATTATCCAGTAGTGTATTAAGAATTTTTCTCAATCAAAGAATGCTACAGATTTATCCACGGTACATTCATCAAACTCTGTATCATTTCCTACTCTTAAGAAAGATATCTTTTATTAATTTAAATTCATACATCTTCATTAACTGTTTTGTCCTGCCCAAGGTCATAGGTCTAGATGTGTTTCAGAAAAAGTAGACAAAAAGCAGAGACTTATTCTTCAGAGCACCATTCACACACATTTAGGAGTGAATACAGGAACAGAAAAAATACTTCTCACAAACTGGTCATTTCACATTAGACTTTGCTTATAACTTTAGACTTTGCAAAGCACTGTATTATCTATCAATATTTTCATTTATTCTTCTTCAGATAGTAACGCAAGATCAGAATTGAACCTGTGTCCCTGCAGCTAAAAGATGTCAAAGCTAATCACTGCACCACCATGCTGCCAATGTTTTTTTTTTTGTTTTTTTACAAACATTTATATGCTAATAATAATTTAGCATTGATAAACTTATTCATAACAGATACCTAACCATGTATTTAAAAAATAGGTTCCCAGTTGCCAACATGAACTATTGGTTTAAATATCCTGTCTGTCAAAGATAAAAACTGATGAACTCACACCCGCTCAGAGAATTTTTTTCACTTATCAACATTATATAACTTGCTTTGAGTTATGGCAATTCATTTACATTTTATATACATTAGTCATTGATAGAACTATGTAATTAGCATTACTTAATATGCATGTATTTAAATAACAAATAAACAGAAATCTATTAAATGCAATGATTTTCTTGCCAACTTAAAATCTAAGTATGTAGCATATATTATGAGGTGACTGTTTATGTTTTGCAGCTTTGTGGATGTGCTGTACTGCATAAAGGTGAGAGAGAGAAAGATATTTGTATGGATAGTCACCCCTTCTGTACTCTGCTGTTGTGCTAAAGAGTGAAAACATCAAAGCAGTGCAGGAAGGCACTGTGTGGGTGTGTATGTTGGCATTTCTTTATCGTATTATTGATGGAGGCTGCAGGTAGTAAGATTCCACCGAGTGATATTTGGCTCAGTTTAAAATATTCATTCATCTGCTAAACCTAGAGGCTTGAAGATGAATGTTTTTTTTTAGGTCTTGATATTGCACAGGAAAACATTTAAACTCTCTTATAGATAATACATATAATCAAGGTTTTTTTTTATTTTGCTTTTTTTTTAAACATGTATATAGCTAAAAAAAGATGTGGACACTTGACTATCACATGTCATTATCATATTTAAGCCTTCTTCAAGTGCTACATGTACTTTACATTTATGATATTTGGCAGACACACTTATCCATACAGACTTACAATTATCTAATTTAGATAACTCGGTAGTTAAGGGTTACGAGCCTTGCTCAGGGGGGCCCAAGAGGTAGCAGCTTGATGTTGATGGGATGTGAACTGACAACCTTCTGATCAGAAACCCAACATCTTAATAACTGAGCTAACACTTCAGCTTTGATTATCTGCAGAGATGAGTACACACATCCTTCACTCAAGTAGAAGAACATGTACTCTTTTTATAAAAGACTCTGGTAAAAGTTGAAGTACTGACTACACTTTTTCACTCAAATTTTAAGTTAAGTTTGGGCTCTGACATATACTTAAGTAAAAAGTAGCCATTGCTACTACCTCTTTTAGTGTCACACTTGTAACTGGACCTCACATCATATTATTAAATTATACAAAATGATTTATTGAATGTATCCAGGCTGAACAACAACCATATAGAATACAAGCAGAGAAAATATGATAATGATCAGGTGATTAGGAACGTCTCTGTTCTCAGTCATGTTTATATCGCTGACTTCCTCTGTCTCATCCATGTTAGTTCCATACTCCTTGTTGCCTTCTGCCTTGTTCGTTGTTAGCTTCACAGGCTAGCCTAGGTCTGTGATGCGTCATTACATCAACATTAAAACCATCATGTTACTGCACATTTTTATTACGTGTTCATCATCATCCATATTTCATGCTTTAAAATGTGTAAATAAATATTAAGCTATATATTATGCAGTGCTGGTATTAATATCTCGATAGTGATTAGTCAGTAGGTCTTAAATTTGTTTTCGACTATATAATAGCAAGACTCAGACAATAGTTTGGCTGTAAGATTTATTTGAATACACTTGTTCTAGTAAGTTCCCTGGTGGTCTAGTGGTTAGGATGCGGCGCTCTCACCGCTGCGGCCTGGGTTGCACGATCCAGTGCACTCTTAGTGCCGGTCCCAAGCCCGGATAAATAGGGAGGGTTGCGTTAGGAAGGGCATCCAGCCTAAAAACATGTGCCAAATCAAACATGCGGGTCATGAATACGGATGATCCGCTGTGGTGACCCCTAATGGGAGAAGCCGAAAGTTAGTTACACTTGTTCTAGTACATTGTTATTGTATAGCAAATGCACTATGTCTCTGTGTAAAAGACGTTAACATTTCTTTAAGTAGATGTTTATTTATCATTTTTGTAAAGAGTATCCAGTATGCAAGCTTTCTCAAAGGTGATTCTGTTCTTTTAATTTTCAGGATGAGAGTTTTCTTTTGCCTTATATTCGTTCACAGATGGAGAAATTCCATTTATTGTTGTACTTTTTACATTTTGCATGCACAAACTGACATCCACAAGCCCTAAAACCAATTAGGCCTTAAACCTTAATGCTTCTGGGGAAGCTGATTCAGGTGAGACATTTTGTGTTAAGCCTGACCATGTATTTGTACATATTTCTGTGAACCTGAAATATCCTTGTGAAGCCTCAGTGATCCCATCTTCCTTGTAGGGAAAACTATTGGCATCATTAGTGTAGATTAAAGATCATTCTAGCCATGTTTTACAATCCAGAATTCAGCACTCACAGCTGATGATATTGCCTACTGAACCCTGACTCTCAGTGGGAGACTCATTGCTTTTCATAAAGTAAAAAAAAAATAACTAATTAAACCATTATCTAAAAAGAGAGTTCTGGTAAATACTTTTAAGTTGATGTTTATTCTCTGAGAACACAGAAGACAATAGGGCAGAAAAGAATTACAAATACATTTTTTAGTGTTAAAATTTAAACTGAATATTTTTCTTGACTCACTGCCTTAAAAAAAGATCTTCCAATCTGCTGCAAAATTCAAGTTCAACTTCTTTACTGGATATAAAACTGAGATCATGTTTATTTTATGGGAGTGGGAATTACAATATTATATCAAGAGCTTGAAATTAGTGTGCAGGTTTTAACCATGCAAATGGAACTGGTAATACTGCAAAGAGCCATATTGTTGCCTGACTGAGAGAGACCTCTTTTAATGTATAATTCTCAACAGCTCAGCTTTAATGTATCTCTACATGTTGTCTCAGATTGCAAGGCTGGACCTCAAGAGGTCTTGTTAGATACAGTACCTTATGAAAAAGAATATGCTAAAACAGAGTTTTGAAGTTCAGAAACTTTTTCCAAAGTAAGCTACTTCAACGGAGCAAATAAATGTTTAAGATCTTACACTGTAACATCTAAACTACATGTTTACATTCAGTATTTATCCGAGGATTAGCACAATAAAACAAAGTATGTCAGAAAAAACATTTATTAGCAAAAAATGTATTTACTGCATGTCAAGAATGGTATGAACAGTTAATAAATGTCATGCAACATGTTAGATATGCTGCTTGCTACAATGGGTTATTTCCAGTTAAGAATTATACAGGGATAATGTAGTATTAAGATTTGTGATTTATTCAGTTATCACTGATGACTGATATATTAATAATAATAATTATTGTTGTTATTGTTTGTTATTTGTTATAAATGTATTTGCCATTGTGTTTTATCAAATTCGAATAATAAAAGCATGTTTTGGTTGGTTCAGTGAATTCTGCAGTGAAAAAAAAAATTCTGGCACGGTATGAAAGATAAGCCATATTTTATAATTTTATTTATTAAAGAAAATGTCTATGAGAAATGTACTGCATGTATCTGCGTAAAAAGTGTATTAAAACTTTATTTAATAATTGAGGTCATACTAATGTGGCCTCAAATGTTTTCAGACAGCTCAAAACATTTGAAAAATACAATGCATAGTGAAATAAATCACAATAAAATATAATTCCACGGACAGAATGACATTTAATTAAAAAACATGCTTCTGTTTCCCACAAACCCTACACATTCCAAGCCTGTGCAACTGTCTGGAAAGCTTAAGTTTGTATTAAAATCTGAGGACGGATTACCGATGTGTGCAATTTTAGTATTAAATCCCTGCTACACACACTTAACTCTGCATTATTGATTTGCATGTGTGTGTATAAATCACTCAATGCTATTGTTACTTTCTGCAGCAGGTTCTTGATTGATAGTTTAAACCCTTCTAATGACTTCGCTTTGGCCTTTTGCTCCAGGACATCATCCAGCATACTAATACAAACTAGATAGAATTAGCTGATAAGGCAATACGTTCTGATGAGCTGTAGTACTGAACGAATTGACAGTTGAAGATCGAAAATGCTCCGAGGAGCTTGGAAGTGAATAAAATAAAGCCTCTGTGGGAGCTTTAGCAAGAGGCTGGACAGAACAGGCCTGTAAGTCTGCCTATGGCTCATAACCTTGTGTTCACTACTTCTAAAGGAATATTATTTTAGTTTGATGAGTTTCTTTTGGGCATATAAAATATGCATTTTATAAAAATTTATAAATTGCACACAACCACAACTACAGATTTGTGCATGAAAAGCTGTCTGTTTTTTTGTTTTTTAATTGAATGTCATATGGCGCTTCGTAATTAAAAGAGAAGAAGGCTACAGGGCAGAAGTTCTTGCCAGTTGAAAGAATTACTGGCAGCATGATATATAATCAAAATGAAATTCTTCTAAGTTTATAGAAAATGATCAAATGATGCTTAAAACAATATAACTAAATACACACTAAATTTTTATTTATCCTAGCCCATTCGAATATTTTCATTGTAACTTTGCATAAACATTTGTGGTTTTCAGAGGTATTTCTGTAAATATACATCTCATGCTTTTTTTTTTTCTATAATTAAGACATTTATGTAAGCAATAAACAGAAAGAAGAAGAAGAAGTTGTACGCAATAAACAATTGTGCATGATGACAATCAGGGTGTACAATGCTCATGTGATGCATTTATTTAGCCCAAAGTACTTGCAGACGTTGAATAGCTCTTTAAACACATGAGCTTTATTTAGCTTCTGAGTAATGATACGATCAACTACTCAGCTGCCAGCTATGATTTGCAATCAGCAAACGCTAGACGGAATGTGGCACAATCAGCAATCAGCACAAAGTTAGTCATTCTCCGAACCCCAGTCCTACTACTTTCCTTTTCCCCTTCCTCGGAATACTTTATTTCAAAACAAATAAAGGTTATTTATTAGACCCACTATTATATTTTGAGAAATAATAATAATAATTATATAATAAGTATCATTAAATATTTTATGTATATTATGTATTTTTTATACATAATCTATCATTTTTTGTACAATCCATCATGATTGCATATACTGACTTCCTGTCAGTAGCCTGCTACTAGAGTGCATACTACATTCTGTCTTATGTAGACTAACGCATTGCAGAAAGAGTGAACTTTTTTACTTTATGAAGTCTCTACTGCATTTGCTTGATCTTTAATCTGAGGTGACGTGATTTATGCATTGTATTTCTTCAGGAGGTCATTCTGCCAGTTCCTCTTGCGATCTGGGAAGAGTTTAGGAATTCTAATCCTGTGGAAATCATCAATGCACTTCTTAAGCTCCTCCTCCATTATCTTTTTCTCCTTATCTGCTGGTTCTTCGGATGTTGATCCTCCATTTTCTTTGTTGCCAATGGTACGGGGCATTGTCTTAAGAGCCAGAGTGGTGGACTTTACTGGGCTTATGGCTGAAAATGGAGGAGGGCTGACAGAAATGTCAGATGTAGGTGTGGCTCGTTCCAAGACTGGAGTTGGAGGTGAAGGAAGTGGAAGGTCAAGGATGTCCTGGGGTTCTAAAAGGGGAACAGGGTCTGGAGGAGGAACATCTTGCAAGTCCAGGTCTGCACTGATCATGTCCTTAAATGTGTCATGAAATGTATCTTCTTTTGCCTGGACAAAACCTGGGTCAGAGGTAAGTGCTGGGGATGAAGATTTGCCACCTGTAAAAACAAATAGAGTGTACAAAGGTTTAGAAATAATAGAAGCAAACATAGCTGAACTAGTGACCATATCAGTCAATCTACAGGACTGAGTCACAGTCACTACCTCCCACACTCCAGGGTTATTTATAGTATTCATAGAGCATCCTGTTCCTGAACTTTCCACTGACAGAACACAATAGGTTCAAGTTGACATGACCTCCTTTTTTGTATTGTTCCAATCTGAATTTAACCAAATTAAAGTGTTCAGTCAAAAGGTTTAATTACTGTAAATCAGTAAACAAGTAGATATTGTAGATTTCAAATGATGCTTATTTATGACATTGTTATGATGACATTTATCATTATAACTAAAAACATAAAAAAATAAATAATAAAAACCTCCAGGCTAGAATTCAAAGACTCCTGGAGGACTCTATACTCCTCTTTCAGAAGCATTGTTATAAAATATTGAATGCTGTTTTTTACTTGGGCTTAAGTGCTTCAAAATGAAGAAAAGAAAATGTTTCAAAATGTATTTTTACAATCAGGTGAGGAAACAAAAACAAAGAAAATTGAAACACAATGAGAAAGATTATTTCCTTCACAAAGAATATTTGATCACAATCTCCACTTTCATGTTTGCGCTTAAAACTGCTTTCCTCAACAAACCAGGGAATAATAGATTGAGATCAGATTGAAATAACATGAAGAAGAGAGTGTGAGAAGACATGAATATTTAAGCTGGCATATGATGAATATGGAAGAATGGTGAAAATGCTGCACCATTGTTTAGGTATGTTTATGCTGTGTCAGCTGAGTTTGCAAAGGTGAGAGGCTTGCACAGCCATCTTTTAGAGAAACATGGCTCTGAATCATATAGCCTTTGGCTTTGAGGAAGCATTTATTTCTAGTCTGGACTTCACACTAAAAACACACACACACACACACACACACACACACACACACACACACACACAAGCAAAGGTTCATACATATACTCACTCACAAGAGATTAATTTGTACTGTAACCTTCAGGAAGAGTCTGAATTCATAACACCCAAATTGAATAGAATATTCAAAGACACTAGACCACATTTCCCAAAAGCACCAAAAGTCAAATGATTTCTGCATCCGATTCACATTTACAAATAATTAGATTAATTTATACAAATAATTAGATTTAATTATACAGCATATATACATTGCATTCGAGAAGTATTCAGACCCCCTTCACTTTTTTCAAGGTTTTTTGACTGAGGTCCCAAGATTGAGGATATCTCTCTACTTTTTTGTCCATTCAATGTTCCCTCAACCCTGACCAGCTGTCAAGTCCCTGTTGCAGAAAAAAATCCACAGAATGATGCTGCCACCATCATGCTTCACAATTGGAATGGTTTTGGGCAGGTGATAAACAGTTCCTGATTTCCTCCAGCCTGTTTGCAAACACCAAAAGTGGGCTTCCATGGGATTTGCACTGAGGAAAGGTTTCTGTTTAGTCACTCTTTCATATGAAGCCTAGATCGGTGTAGGGCTCCATTGATTGACTGGTTGTCATTCTGGAACTTTTCCTCATGGGTTGCTTTTTGCTCTGATATGCATTATCAGGTGTGAGGCCTTCTAAAGACAGATATGTGCCTGCCCAAATCATGTCCAACAAATAAAATTTTCCACAGGTGGACTTCAATCAAGGTGTAGAAATATCTCAGCAACAATCAAAAGAATTAGAAGGCACCTGATCTAATTTTCAAGTGTTGTGGCAAAGGGTCTGAATACTTGTGTACTTATTTGTGATATTTCAGGTTATAGACATTTCTATTATTCTGTTTTCCCTTAGTCATTATGGGATACAGAGTGTAGATTAATAAGAAAAAAAAATACATTAGAATAATTGTAATGTCAGGCTGCA
Source organism: Silurus glanis (assembly GCA_014706435.1). NCBI lineage: Eukaryota > Metazoa > Chordata > Actinopteri > Siluriformes > Siluridae > Silurus > Silurus glanis. The sequence continues at coordinate 1,478,897 of JAAIIK010000038.1, forward strand.
ACATAACAAAACTGAAATAAGTGAAGGGGTTTGAAAGCACTATACACCGATCAAGCATACCATTATGACCACCTACCCAATATTGTGTTGGTCCCCCTTTTACTAGCAAAACAGTCTTGATCCATCAAGCATTAAGAGCATTAAATTCTTCAGCAATTTTAGCTACAGTAGTTCATCTGTTGGATCAGACCACACGAGCCTACAGGCATCAATGAGCCTTGGTCGCTCAAGACCCTGCCGTTGGTGCACCACTGTTTCTTCCTTGGACCACTTTTGATAGATACTGCAGCCCGGGAACATACCACAAGAGCTGCAGTTTTGGAGAAAGCTTTGACCCAGTCGTCTAGCCATCATGATTTAGCCCTTGTTAAACTGATTTAAATCAGTTAAATCACGCCTGCCCATTTTCTCTGCTTCTAACACATCAACTTGTGTTAATCAACTTGTGTTTCAAAATGTTCACTTGCTTCCTAATATATCCCACAAAATAATGCCCTGATGAAAAGATAATCAGTGTTAATCACTGTACTATTCATAATGCTATAATGTACTAATGCTATGCCTGGTCGGTGTATATATATATATTCTTATTTGTTTTTCTGTGTTCTGTTTTCATGTACACTTTTGCTGTATTTTTTCACTGTTATTAAAATTATCTGCACTTGTATGCTAGATTTACATTAACAAATGTAAAATACACATTATAGGTGCAATGTCATGTAATAAGGTGGATACCTTATTACATGACATTGCACCTATAATGTGTATTTTACATTTGTTAATGTAAATCTAGCATACATTTAGACATTTACATAATTAACTGTTGTAAATCTTGTACATTGATTTACCTTTGATTTATAGAGGTACACTTTAAAGGTACAGATGCAAGCTGTATTTTCAGGCAATAAAAACATATTAAAGGTACAAAAACATATTCCAACGCAGGTACCCCATCTCTGAAAAGGAAGAGGAAATTATAAAACCCTTTTTCTAAATGTGTCTATGTGTTTGTATATGTTTGTGATCATTTATTTAGAGTCGCAGAGTTAATGTGCAAGCTAAGTTTTAAACATATTTCTAAATTGACTGAATGGTGCTGTAAATATAGGCTTGTATTCACTGAATATGAAGACAACTTGTATATAATGGCTGTGTTTGTGCTTCATAGGAGGCTGTAGTTTGTGGGCATGTGTGGGGGGCTTCTGAGTGCTGTTGGAATTAGAGAAAGAGGGGGATGGGCCACATTTTTCTTTCATGGCGTACGGAGTAAAGAGAAAAATACCCTTCCATTTTCCTGTCAGTCTGATAAAATATGAACGCACTGTAGCATCCTTTCCTTTTCTCTCCATGCAGCCCATCTGTTGTCAATGGCACTTTTTTCTACTAAACCATCATTACTGCTATTAGCAGCACTAATGTGCTAACCAGAACCAGCCTCTCATTAGAAAATGTGTGATTGCTCATGCACAACAGTCATAAACGTGAACTTGAATAATGACATTCAGTATCCAGATTTATATTCAGATTTTAAGGAAATGTGAAATGTATTTCTTGCAGTTGTATTGTCATTGCTCTTGGTTGTTTGCTACTCTTACTAGACACACTGCTAGAGCAGTTACAATATGGATTTGCCCTCAGCTCCTAAACACAGCGATGCTTTCAATGTTCACTACTTTCAATGTCATATTAATGAAGAGTACAAATTTCAGAATGCAATGCAGCGATACAACGGAGTGGCACTGAGTTACAACAGAGACTTTATTTGGTTGGTTTGTATTTACATAAAAGCTTTAGGTACTCAGAGCAGTGTACAGATAAGGAGGAGAGAAAGCTGGACAGACTAAATTATAATAATAATAATAATTATAATAATTATAATAATTATAATAAAACTAATAAGAATAATAAGAATAAGAATAATAAGAATAATAATAAGAATAATGTACATTGCCATTCCCATTAACATCACTCTAATCAGAAAGCACTTTTCTATACAAAAAAACAAAAACAAATTCAAAGTGCTTTATAAAATGTAACTATAGTGAAAAAAGATCAGCTTGTTAATGAAAGATTTCAACCAAAAAAACAAAATTGTAATCATAAAATTTACATGTTGTACCACTGAGAATCAAATAGTGATTTTAAATATTTTGTGTTTCAGGGTGGATTTTTTTTTTTAATCAAGTCCACTAAACTTTCCACTCACAGATTTACAAAAAAATAATTATCATCTAAATATCTGGACCTGTTTATCAGCATATGCCTGATGTTTATCAGCAAAAAAACACATCAGAAAATCACCTCAAACCTCAATGCAAATCCCATTCCAGTTCATGTTGTCTTGTGACCTAGTCGAAACAGGACTGTTAGTTACAAATTTATTTTCTGTCATATGTCACTTATTTTTTATTTGAAATCATGGATCCTTCAACTAGCGACAGTGTCTCCTTCTTATCCAGAGTACCATCTCAACAACAGACCAGACTGTAAGCTCAGTTGCATAAGGAAGTGCTTGGAGAGCCATGTGAGAAGATCTTCAGTGTACGTCTAAACAGCTAAGAGCCTTGTAATGTACTTTGAGTGGGATGTGGGAAGCTTTTTTAGAGTAAAAAAATGGCTGTTGTCTCTATGGTTACCCCTCACCATTATAGTTCAGTGTGTTAGAACCTCAACATTTTTATCCATTGTGTTCCCTAATGACATATGTGCATATGCATATTTATATATAAAGACCAATTTAAATATAGATAAGCTTAAATCTGTCTAAGAACACATAACAAAGCTGATACACACCACATATATGTCAAGCCACAATCAAAGCTGATCTGAATCCACCATTCCTCAAAGTAAAGCAGGACATGCATCAGGAGTCTTCTCTTTATAGATAACATAATGGTGGAACACACTTCCTTCAAATTGTCCAAACAGTGAAGTCACCAGAAAACATTAAATTAAGAATGAAGACCTACTTTATTGAGAAAACACAGCATTTTACAAAAATCCATGTTTACTGGTAATCCTATTTTTGTAGCTGTCCTAATGCCATTTATAATGTTTCTCTAACAGGATTAGTGCTTAACAGTATTATAACATGAATTTGAACATGTATTTCTGTCTGTAATCTGCTATGGATAAGGGCTATGGATGTGTATGTGTATGTGGTCTCTTGGGTATCAAACCCATACAGTATGTGGTACTTTTGCTCAACCTTTTGACATAAATTTGGAAGCACACACATTGTTTGTTGTATTTTTGCAATTTCTCTTCATTGGAACTAAAAAGCCCAAACCTGTTCCAGCATGACAATGCCTCGGTGCACAATGTAGGTTGGTGTAAAAGATGCCAACCTCAACCTCAATGAACTCAATGCCGCAATGCAGACTGTGCATCGGCCTTCTTACTCAACATCAGTGTTTGACCTCATTAGTGTTTTTGTGGCTGAATGGGCACAACTCCCAACAGAGACACTGCACAACTTAGAGGAAACCATTTCCAGAAGAGTGGAGTCACCACAGTAACCAGAACACTGGTGTATGATAGTCAGGTGTCCATGTGAGTCCATTATGTAAATGCACATGTAAAATAGGCTTGTAAGATTAGAAGTAGAAGCAGAAATCTTTCATACATGCACTCAGCCAGTTCCCAAAATTAAATAAGCCTAACTGGCATCTACATTATACAGATTTATTTTTGAAATGCCAGTAGATAACATGGCGTGTGAGGGTTGTTTCTGATTGTTCCTCAACCTCATATAACTTGAGAGATATGAGCAGGTCTATTGTATTTTTATTTATACCTGCCTGTGATATATTCAAACAAGTTGATTTGACTCTATTTCCCAAAATATCAACAAATCAGTAACCTAATTTTAAACCACCATTTTATAAACAAACTGGTCATTCTATCAGGCACAACTTCTGTGTGGATTTCATGCAGCACTTAGATAGATTTACAACTCCTGACTGTTGCCAATATGCCAATCAATTTCCCTCTACCATAATTGCCATTACAAATGGAGCCACAGAACTGATCAAATTTTTATTACTGTGGTGGACTGTTCTTACTACTGCTGTAACACTATGTAGTAGTGTGTATGGTGCTGGTAAAGCTGCTGATGCAGATATCTAAATGTCACTGTTTAAAAAATGTTCTCTACCAATCAAAATAACAAGCTAACAGCAGTGCAATGGTCAGAAAGCTATGCTTGTAAAGAGTATAGTGAAGTAAAGTGTCATAGTTGTGCTTTAAGTTATCCACCACCCAAATAACAGCTTTTCAGTGCAGCTTACTTTCTTCTGTTTGATTGTGTAGATCAGTAATACAGTCAGTACAGCATACCTATATAGTAGTTTCATCAGATAAAACATCTAATGAGTCTCGCTATGTGATTAGAACAGCTAATAAAAACTAAGCATTCTGGAGTGGATATATGGATTCAGCACTATGAACAGTGACACCACAGCCCAGCCACCAAAACAATAACAAGTACATCTGCTTCCTGAGCTGTGCTAATCCCAAGTGCTCACAGCTGGAGGGCGAAAAGTGCATCAGGCTTCCCCAGCTGGTGGCTCATTAGTGGACTGACAAAAGGTCTGCACATGGTAGGAGAGGACACAGGAGCTATATGAGCCATACTAACCAAATACAAACCCAAACAAACTACACACACTTTTCCAAGATTCTTCAGTGACAGCCTTTCAGAATGCAAATGATTACCTCATCATGTGGCTTGTCACCTTTATCAGACACCTTTTCCTTTGTCATACTACACTCCATTACAGTGGATAGCCAGATCATAATCAGTGGATCAATGGCTTGAATACCACAAAGGTCATGGTTTATTTATCCTACACACCCCAGGGTTTTCTAAACAGGGTGAAAGTACATCTTTCTCAAGACTGCTAGCAGTTGGAGAACACAGGAGGCCCAACAGAATAATAAGTGTTGTAATAGAATAATAAGCATGTGTTTCCAGGGTGGCATGAATCCCTGGAGTCTCAGGAAAGTGGGAGTGCCAAACTGATTTAAACAAACTGAATTCTGAGGTATTTCTGAGGTATGAGGCTGTCACCTTTTTTCCTCACACTGAGTTTATAAAGAAAGACTGTCCAAACCTGCACTGATAATGCTGAACCAGCTACTGAAACTCCATGGATGTCAACAAACTGCACATTTTATATATATATATATATATATATATATATATATATATATATACACACACACACACACACAAAATTAGATTAGTATATATATATACACACACACACATACATGTTGTATTTCATACTTTTGAGACATATATAGAATTCTGTATTCATTTTATCATTATAGGATTCTGAGTGTAGATTAATGAGAAAAAAGTACATTTGAATGATTATAGTATCAGGCTGCAACATAGCAGAATTGTAAAGAAAAAAAATACAAAATATAGTCTTCTTTGCTTGTGAACTGTTAATTTTCATTAATTTTCTGACCTGTTTTCTGTGTTGTGTACTAAATTAGATTACTGGTTGTGTTATTGCAGGCAGACAAAAGACAGCTGCTCAGCTTTGCAGATCTTATTGGGTTCAAGCCAATTGTTGATCAGAATTAAAATTAGACTCCGGAGTTGCCACATGGTGAATGTGCTGTGCTTGCTTTCCTCGTGGTTTACTATTAAATTTGTAAAAGATTGAGTTTTGCTGGCAAGCTGCCGCATAGTTCAGACGCTTCTTGGAGGTGGATGAGTGAGAGAGAGAAAAAGAGAGAGATTTTCACACATCTGTTGGTTGGTGATTGTTGGACAAGATGCATGTTGCATTGCTGGATTAAAAATATTGATGCAGTGAAAGATTATAGGAAAAAACAGAGACAGAGATGAAGTGTAAATGTAAATGTAAGTGTAAGTGGTTGGCGGGGGTGAAGATGAGTAGATAGAAGGAACTGATTGAAAAATCATCTGCCAACCTTTCTTCACCACCACTTTACATTGCTTCTCTCTCTGTTCTCTTTTAATTAGAAATAAAACACTCCAACTTCATCTACCCTGAAATGTCACATTCTCTTTTAGAGCTAAGAGTTACAAGCAATCTCAAAATCTTCTGTAGCTTTGTGGGTTAAATAATCATGCAAAAAAGAAACATGCAAATTGATAGGCTTAATTATAATTCATTTTGATCTGAGGATGTTGTTCATTTTTAATAATAAATAAAAATAAACATTTCTTATATCTTTATTATTTACTGCTAGTACTTTAAAAGAATGTACTGTATCCTTTGTACATGGGAGCAGTTAGTCATTTTAAAAGCACTCAGCTGTCTGTGTGGTGGATTTTAGTTGCACTTGCATGTTTTTTCGAGTCCTCTATTGAAACTGCATATGCCTTGTGGGTTGTAAATTGGGGGATTTGGCAGAACTAAGCAACATTGTTCTGTGTAGGCAGATCTAATCTCTGGCCAGAAAGGTGTTGAGGAAGTGACTGGAGCAAAAATGAGGTGCACATCTTAGAGATAATGCCTACAGGCCAAATTACAGCAAAGTTCTTAGAAATCAGTTGTGCTTGAGTAGCTGCTGATATAAAAAAAAAAAAAAAAAACTAATCCACTCTTGCCTTGCACTTCAGACTTAGCGAGCACGTCTGTACTCTTGCTGAGCTTGTTGACAAAGAGCCACTGAATGCTAGGTAATTAACAGGCTGGCACTTTTATTTGGGCTGCTTTCAGTTCTGCATGTGCTCATAGCCATCAAGAGAGGAAGGAAGAAACTGGTGAGCTCCCTGATATTTTATCATTATATAACACACTTATTTATATGTTTATTTGTTTGTTCGTTCATTTATTCAGGGTGGGGTGGAGGGTGTGGGGTATGGTGGTACAACAGACAGCATTTTTCAGCTCTAGGATTCTGGGTTCAATGCTGAACTCGAGTGATTTGGAGTGATCTGCATGCTCTTCTTGTGCTTGTGTGGATCTCCTTTAAAGTTTTCCGGTTTCCTTTCAATATCCAAAAACCTGCAGCTAAGTCAATGGGTTATGATAGAGTGTCAATCGGTGTGACTATTATGGCATATTGTGTAATACCCAGGAATTAATGAATTTTTCAATAAAGTCCAGCAGCACAGTTTTTGGGATTCCTGGGCAAAAGCCTTTAACTGTGCATTCTGTTCGTTACATATGCCGCCAGATTAAAGGAACATCTCCTCTCAAATAGTGGCTAATAGTGAATAAACATGTGAATCAGCTAATTATTTGCAGAAAGCTAATCAGTATGCAAGTCTGAATTCATTATGAATTCACATGCTGAGTAGATTATTATTATTTTTTTTTATTACACTGATGTTTGAGCTGATGTTTGTAACTGCCTGTTAAAGCCTAATCCTACCAAGGACACTACCATACATGCAGATAATTTGATTAATGGACTTAATTAGGTCAGAGACAGTGTGATGGATCATATTGGCTACAATGGGCTGTTTACATCCGGAAATAAAGGCAAAAGGATTAATTAAATTTAGAAAAAATGGAAAATGTATTACTTTGAAGGATTTTGTTCATATTTTATGATCATATGCCAAAATGTTAATTAGAATTAGAATATATGTACGCTTTACAAAAGAAAGTGGTCAGTGCTGGGTAGTGCAAGCACTGACTGAACACTGACCGAGCACTAACCGAGAAATCTAGAGTGCTTTGCCTACGATAAACAGAGTTAATGCGCCTCATTAAAATCATAAATCACATCTTCCATGAAAACATGACATTCTTGAATTTATAGTCAAAAAAACAGAAACAAATCTGAAAACGAATGAAATGCGGAAATACTGAATACGTTGGGATGATTTGTAATTTGATTAATCAATGTGGTTGCTAACCAAAAGTGACTAGTTTTCTCTGACAAATAATCTCTTTCAAAAAATGTTGTTAATCATTGATGACTGTGATGCATCCAGGTTGTGATGGGTTGCCAGTATAATGAAGTAGCAACTGCATTACTATGCTCAACCTCCTCCGATTCAAATGAAATCATTACTATTTTATTGAATTTATGGGTTCATTCATTTGTTTACTAGAGCTACGCAATTTACTTTGCAGGAGTTGCTTTTCTGTTTGCCCTCATTCCTATTCTGGCCATTCCTTCATTTTGCCTTTGAAGTCACCAGAGAAAGAAATGATAAGGTGAGAGAAGAAGGATAAACAGCAGAAAGCCTCAGAAGTGCTGAGCACATTGCAAAAGAGGAGACATATGTTCAGAAGAGATGTGCATGATAATCCAGTTTAATGCTTCCATCTCCACCATTAACTACATACATTGCAACATCATCATCATGGCAAATTTTAATAATATGAGTCTGTATTTCACGTGCCGATCTTGGTTCACATCTCGGTCCTATGTTAGTTACCAAATTCTTTGTTTTTACCTTTTAAAATTGTACAGTGATTAGATACTGAGAACTGTACTTCCAAACAGTAATACACAACTGGTTGGTACTTTAATTCACCACAAATGACAGAAAATTGATTTTATTCATGCTGTACTTTTTAGCACTTGTTTTGCTTACTTGCTGCTAACAACACAGAATAAGAGTCACAAGACGATTTATATCCAAGTTAAGGATGTGTGTGGCTCAATATAAACGATTCTTTGTCAGGCAATAGTAGAGGTGTGACCAAAATAAAGATGCCTAATAAAAGCATTTAGTGAAAAACTCTTACTCAACTAGTCAAGATTTGTGCCTTAATACTTTCTATAGATCTGAGGTAACTTCTGTGCAAATCCATAATTATCCTGAGGGTGGACCTGAAAATGTGTTTTTCTGCTCTGTTTGTTTTTTTTCACACCCTTTAATACTCTTTGTTGTAAAGATGAGTATTTATTTAACCTACAGCTTCCATACATAAATCTGTATGCTCTGTCAACAGAACAAACTCTACAACTTATCTTTAAATAGAAAAGAAAATGTGTTAATACAACTGCTGTGTGCTTCTTAAAAAGATAAAATTTGAAATGGTGTATAGTTACATAAATGTGATAGGGAAATCAAAAACAAAATATGTATTGTAATAATGGCATATTGAGTTTTGCTGAAAACCAGGCACATTGACATTTGACATTTCTCTTTACAGACAAATAAACCGAAAACAAAATGCTTCATGTCACTATCAATACATGTCATCAGGATTTACTGAGCCGAATTCAGGCAATACCTTAATCCTAGTGTGTGTGTGTGTGTGTGTGTGTGTGTGTGTGTGTGTGTGTGTGTGTGTTCCATAGCCTCCTGCTCAGGGTGCAGCCCTTGATGTGTTTTGGCAAGAAGGCAAATTCCCCTTCTGGTGTAACACTTTGTGCTTGCTAGAATTACAAAAGCAACACAATTTTTTTTTTTTTTTATGAACACACTTTGGTGTGGCCTTGACACAAAAAAACAAACATGGCAGATAATTCCATAATCTTGAGCCATTGTTGCATCTATAACTTACTTACATGCAGTCGCATTGCAGATTTATATTTATGTGCTTGTCATTCAATCAAAGGGATTACCCTAATGGTCCATACTCCTAGCCTGTCAACCTGCTGGTTTCCTAATGGCTTGGTCCTACACATTTAGCTTGACAAAAGTATGACTGAATAACTTGTCATTAGAGATACCAACATTCAAGAAAGCAATGGAAGTCCACTGATGTGATGAACTGATGAGAAGAATGGCATTGTTATCTTTTGGTACCAAGGCTACTTGGAGATACAGAGAGAGACTCCTTTCCAAGCCCTTTCAGCTGGCCTTCTGCCAGTTTAAAAGCAACAGAACACCACATATACTCAAAACCCAACAGCATGACACAGTACTTCACAAAGGCAAGAAATGGTTACACAAGTATCATGAGTTGTTTCTAGTAAAGGGGACAGTTGGTTTGAAGAAGGGGGGGAAGTGGTAAACCATGACAAGAAGCATCAAGGGCAAGTTTGGTTGGAGGTTTGGGATGGTGATCTAAAAGCGTCTGTATCTAAGGGAGCACAATCTCAGAGACAGGCAAGTAGAATTTGGGAGAAAAAGGGTCTGGAACATGGTCTCGTCTCACTCACGGTAGAAAACGTATTCCGTGTAGCTTGTCCATATCTTGTCATCCGTTTGGTCATGTGTGAAAGCGCATGTGCCTGTCGAGTTGCATGCCACCATGTGGAAACCAGCATCAGCCAACTTGTCAAAAGCTTGTTCGAGGAAAGTGAACTTCAGATAGTAGCGACAGGTGTATCGCTCCGGGGGCCGGTCAGGGTCACGGCTTTCATTAAGGGTTTCTCCAAAAACCTCTTTGGCCAATGACGTCTTTCCGCATACCATGATCCGGGCCACACGCCGGAACTTAGCATCGGTTTGGCTATCACGGCCCAGTGTGTAGGAACCTCGGTAGCCAATGGTAATGAACCCAGTGCGCTTGCCATCGCTGGCTGCTAGGTTACTGCAGGTTGCTGCTCCTAAAGACGCCAAATTGCGGCTAGCATCAGCACTTGGTGATGACTCCTCTGGGTCACTCTGGCATCCATCATCAGCCAAAGAGTTCTGCTTGCTGATTTTTGGAGCCAGAAGCTTGACTAGCTCAGGAAGGTTAAAGTACTCAGCCTCTCGTTTTAGTCTTCCTCGCTCTGGGAAATGGTCAGGCAGCACAAGTTGCTGGTCACGCATATAGTCCAGGATGTAGCGAAATAGGAAGCCATCACGGTCAACAAAAAAGCGTCCCTTGGTGTCACGTGCCAGGCTCTTGGCAGATTTCTTGCTAAACATCTCCCATAAGAGGGATTCAGGAACGCTGGTGAGAGTCGAGTACCGCGTTATGTATACCTGGCCTCCCACATTCAGTTCAATAATTTCCGGAAAGGCCAGTTCCTCTGAAATGCCACTGGAATTATCAGGCAAAGCCATGCTGTTGAAATTATTAGCTGGTAAGGCTTCAGTAGGAAAAACTTTGCAGCGGAGGATGAAACCCCAAGCCTCTTTCTACCACTCTAATGATAAAGTGGTGCTGAATTTCACACTGAGCTAATGAATAAATTTAGATGAGTTCTCGTTCTAACGTACAGGATCACATCACAAGAATAAAATTAAGACTGGACACAAAATGCACGATGACCCTCTTCACAAAAGCAGATGCACAGTATTTAAGTTCAATAGTCCTTTTTAGAGAAGAGCTAAAAACAGAAATCTGATTTGGAAAAAAATCCTTCTTGTCCTCCGTCCTTTAGTCATGCAGTTGCACTCAATTATGGAAAAAATAAATGTTAAATGTTTACATTAAGCTATCTCAGAAGTCCATGATACTATTTCCACGCTTTCACAAATCGTTTAGAGTACGTCCAGCCTTCACAGCCTTCACAGCCTCAAAGCACACAAATTGGCTGAACTTCAACTGTAGAGAACGTGGCGTGAAATGTAAACATAGTGCAGAAAAACAGTCGGAACGAAAAAAGAAACAAAGGTAAATGCATACACCCCGGGATGATCACCTTCCATAACTGATGCCGTATGAGACTAAAGCGCTGTTTCCTTCTCTAGCTCCCTCTCTCTCTCTCTCTGCTACAATATTCCCGTGATTAGCTCCGCCCACAATGTAGTGACGCCACGAAAATAATTTACTAGTCTTTTTTTTTCCTAATTATGACTTTAGAATAAAGGTTTCCTCGATAAATTTGGGATATGGTCGTGTTTTAATTGATTAAATATATTTTTTTTAAATATGTACGTATTCTCTCGCACTCCATACAAAAGCATACAAAAAACATTGTTATAGTTTATATTTTTTGTAAATATGCCTCAACGGAAAATAGTTTACCGTATGTATGAATTTTATATTGTTTTCATACGTTTGCATTTGTTTTTGTTTTTATGTTTGTTTGTTTGATTTCTCTAAAACAAATCCCCTCTGCGTTGATACTAAGAGGAAAGACCTTTCTGTGTGAAACATTGGCATCTACTGGACAGAAAATGTATTGCATGAATGCCAAGCTGTTAAAAAATTAACCGCCTCATAAAATGTGTAATGGTTTTAATGGTTATAATAGGATGTAAATTCGTTTTTAATGGAAACTCTAATGGTCCTTGTGGCCCTTTGGGTCTCTACTGGTACTATACTACCTTGTATTATGTCTAATCTAAATGCTATTAAGGACTAAAAGAACATCACTGGTATATGTTGGCATCTACTGGACACCTACAGGGGCCAATTAGGACATCATTAGGCATTTACAATTCACTAAATTCCTCCACTGGTTTCTTTGGTTTGATGATGAGGATTTAAAGATGTAAAACACCGTACTGCTTATTGAAAAACATTTCGTCATGGTTTTAATAGTTAACAACTAATGGTTTGTAATGATGTTTATAGTGGAAACCATTAGAATATCTGAGATCGTTTCCTTTTTTAGGGTGGTTATTACGGGTAGCATTGTGGACATGGGAGACAGGTTTCTCTAGGGTAAGAGTTGTTGAGTTGTTTTGTTAATTAATTCCTTTTTCTTCAAGAATCGCATTATTTTCCTCAGTGTTGCTGTGAATTCTGGGAATGCGTGATGGGAATGTGCATACACCATTGATGAAACACCAATAGAAGCAGTGTACACATACAAACACACACATATACATACATTTAGACACACAACACAACCAGTGCACCTGCTGGCATTGTCCTAGAGGAAAACACGGCAAATACAGACAGTATGTCAGTATTGAGGTTCAGTACTAAATGAGGGACAATGAATCTGCGAAGTGGCAATATTTCCTGCTCCACTGTGGCATGGACAAATAAAAAGACCATGGTGCAGTGGCATTAAACACTAGAGGCTGTAACTGTGCTAATAGTATTTGACCCTATAAATAAATAATAAAAAAACTACATGTTTTTAATACAAGCTGCTAATAATTCAAATGTACAAATATTGGTAGCATTTTCTGTGAAGAGACATTTATTGTGGATTTTTGGAAGGAGCCGCTTGTCTCAGCACTAAGGTAAATCAAGGTGTGTTTTGTAGTTTTCCACAAACATGCCGAATAGGTGTGTAACGGTACACGTATTTGACTAAAATTCTTCGGTACAGGGCTTTCGGTTCGCTTTGGCGACCCCTAATGGAAGAAGCCGAAAGAAGAAGAAGAAGAACCGTACCGAAACTGTACCGAACCATGACTTAAAAACCAAAGTAGTTACCGAACCATGAATTTTGTGTACCGTTATACCCCTGATGCCAAGCTTTACATTTTTTTATTATTTGCTTGTATTATTAACTACTATTAACAACTATCACAGGAGTGATAGCAAGAAGAGGTCAAAGTACATGTCACTAATGAATAAATAAAAGTTCATTTGTATCATTAGCAAAATGCTGTGTTTGTAAGAGAAATAAACCACTTTGTTAATTGATAGAATTGGTGAAATTAGAAAATGGGCTGGTAACAGTAATAATTATGCTTTGTGTTGGACCTCATTACACCACTTCATTACTCAATATATATATTAATTTTTTTTTTCCAGTAACTGCTTTTACTTTATTTGCACTTTTGTATATCCTATATGTGATATAGCATTAATGCATAGCTTCATCATTGCAATAGAGGCAGATACAAGGATAGATAGCAGTGCAAAGGACTGACTGCTTGCTTGATTTTCTCTTGTATTAGGAAAGTGTTGAGGTACTGTTATAACTGTCCTTGGGCTTAACTGAGGGTGACATCTTGTAGATACCGAAAATGCATGAAAGACCTTGGAAGCTGCTGACACTAATTCAGATAGTACTGCTGATTATTCAGGACATAATTTACACTCTTTATGTAATCTAATCACACAATCTTATTAAAATTAAATTGACTTCCTGATGAATGGCTTAATGGAAGCCAGACCTCACAACCGTATACAGTCAATCTGAGTTCAGATGCTATACATTTTGCACACACTTTGAAATGAGTTTGAAATTAATATTGACCACCTATTTGTTTTCTTACTGTATTCATTCTCATTTTATTTAAATCTGCAGATTAGGCCACTCCTCAAATTCTTATTAAGCAAAAGTTGGATGAAGTGGGGTGGAAAGGAAACGTCTACTTGGTGTTTATACATTACAGATGGCACAGAAGGTGTGTTTGTTTGTTTATTTGTTTTTTCAACCCTTATGTTAACTTAAGGTCTCTGCTTCTTCTTTTGGCTGCTCCCATTAGGGGTTGCCACAGCGGATCATCCGTCTTCATACCCCGCTGTCCTCTACATCTGCCTCTTTCAAACCAACTACCTGCATGTCTTCCCTCACCACATCCATAAACCTCCTCCTTGGTCTTCCTCTTTTCCTACTTTCTGGTGGCTCCATCCTCAGCATTCTATCAATATACCCCATGTCCCTCCTCTGCACATGTCCAAACCATCTCAATCTAGCCGCTCATGTCTTGTCTCCAAAACCTCCTACATGCGCTGTTCCTCTAATATATTCATTTCTAATCCTGTCCATCCTCATCACTCCCAATAAAAATCTCAGCATCTTCAGCTCTGCTTACTCCACTTCCACCTCCTGTTTTTTACTCAACGTCACTGTCTCTAAACCATACAACATCGCATGTCTCACCACAGTCCTATAAACTTTCCCTTTCACTCTTGCAGATACACTTCTATCACAAATCACTCCTGCCACTCTTCTGCACCCACTCCACCCTGCCTTCACTCTTTTCTTCACTTCTCTAACACACTCTCCATTACTTTGCACTGTTGACCCCAGATACCTGAACTCCACATTCTCCACCTCTTTTCCTTGCAACCACACCACTCCACTGCCCTCCCTCTCATTCACACACGTGTACTCTGTTTTAATCCTACTGACTTTCATTCCCCTTCTCTCCAGCTCTCCAGGCTCTTCTCAACCTGCTCCCTACTCTCACCACAAATCACAATATCATCTGCAAACATCATAGTCCACGAAGACGCCTGTCTGACCTCGTCCATCCACCTGTCCATCACCACTGCAAACAGGAAAGGGCTCAGAGCTGATTTTTGGTGCAATTCCACCTCCACCTTGAACCAGTCTGTCGTTCCTACTGCACACTTCACTGCTGTCACACTGTCCTCATACATGTTCTGCAACACCCTCACATACTTCTCTGACACACCTGACTTCCTCATACAATACCACAACTCCTCTCTCGGCACGCTGTCGTATGCTTTCCCTAAATCCACAAATACACAATGCAATTCCTTCTGACCGTCTCTATACTTCTCCATCAACATTCTCAAAACATATATTTACTCTGTAGTGCTTTTCCTCTGCATGAAACCATACTGTTGCTCACAGATGGTCACCTCTTCTCTCAGCCTGGCTTCCACTACTCTTTCCCATAACTTCATAGTGTGACTGATCAACTTAATTCCCCTGTAATTACTGCAGGACAGGACAGGACATCTCCCTTATACCTAAAAATTGGTACCAGCACACTCCTTCTCTATTCCTCAGGCATCCTCTCACAATTTCTTTTTGAACAATCTGCTTAAAAACTCCACTACCATCTCTCCTAAACATTTCCATGTTTCTACAGGTATGTTATAAGGTCCAACTGAAATTTCCACTCTTCATCCTCTTAATCTCTGCTCTCACTTCCTCTTTACTAATCCTATCCACTTCCTGCTTCACCATCTCACCATCATCCAACTTTCTCTCTTTCATTTTCCTCATTCATCAGCTGCTCAAATACTCCCTCCATCTTCTCAACACACTCTCCTCACTAGTCAACACATTTCCATCTCCATCCTTTATTGCTCTAACTTGCAGCACATCCTTCCCTGCTCGGTCCTTCTGCCTGGCCAATTGGTACAAAAGCTTAAGGTCTATTTTTGCTGTGCCACCCAGTATTTTTAGCACACAAAGGACATATACTAGGGGCCAGATTACCTCACTGGCTTCCTACATCCTTAAGAGTACTGTTGCCACCCTGCCTGTTCCGGTTCCGGTTCCGGTTCCAGTTCCTGTTCCCTACTCCTAATCCTGATCCAAACACAGACCCCTGCTCTGCACTGCTCTGCCTCTTCAATAATTTGGATTCTGGACTGTTTTTGGTTTGTGTTTTTGATCTGCTCTCTATTGCTCAGTTGCCGTGTCTGAACTCCGGACTGTTTTTGACTGCTGATTTTGGATCTCCCCGCTGTGCTCTGTTTTCCTGGATTTTGGATTTTTTAACTGTTTGTTGGCCTCTGATTTTTGGTTTTCCCTTCATTGCTCTGTCTGTTGGTTTTCGGACTATTGGACTGGTTTTTCGGACTGTACTTTTTCTTTTGCTTGCTACTTTTTAATAAAGCCTGTTTTCTCCATACTCCCTGTTGCATCCTGAATTTGGGTTAGATAAACACTGCAAATGAACTCATTTGTTTTTTTTTTGTTCTTTATAGCAAGTGTATAAATCTAACTAACTTTGAAATGGGTGATTGGTAGACAACTGCATCTTTAAAACAGAATTTCTTGTGCGGTGTTCATAGTATGCAGTGGTTAGTACCCACCAAAATTGATCCAAGGAACTGGTGATCTTGTGACAGGGTAATGGTTCATTGACACATGTGGGAAGTGAAGGCTAGCCTGTCTGGTCTGATCCCACAGAAAAGCTATTGTAGCACAGATTGCTGAAAAAATGTTATGTTAGCTCTGATAAAAAGGTATCAGTACACAACTGGATCATGGAAAAATAAAAGATGGTGGATGATTTGATGGTTTGGTCCTGTACATCTGTGAATGGCTAGGTTGCTTACCTGATGGTACCAGGATGCACCACAAAAAAAGGCAAGAAGTACAGACAATTTGTCATCAGTGTTGGTCCCTTTTCCTTTAATGAATAAGGTAGAAAGAGTTTGACAACACAAAATGGGCTAGAGTCTGTAAATGTATTCCTACAAAATATGCCTATATGGCAGTATTAGCTGAAAAATGTGCATTGCAGTTTCAGACTTCACTTGATTTTACTATAGAAACTAGTGTTATCTATTTTGTAATAGTATATATCGCAAAAAAATGCTGCAGCATGCAAATCTGAATAATGCATATCCAATGCTCAGCAGTCTACGTTTTAAATCATATAAATCATGTAACCCATTTTCAAAGTAAATAGAGCTGCTTGTCATTATGAGCTATATATTATCTTATAGGTGCAATAAATGCAGCAATAATATTTAATATGTATTAAGTTGTAGCTCAGTGGTTAAGACATTGGATTTTTTATCAGAATTTTGAGATCAAATTCCAATAAGCTGCCACTGCTGGGCCCTTGAACAAGACAGATAGAAAGACACAACTTTATTGTCATTGTATAGTACAGGTAAACAGCAAAGAAATGCAGTTTATCGTCTACTAAAGGTAAATATATGTACAACAAATAACTATAAAGGCTATGGGCAGTGGTACAGAAGCTGTTGAGCAAGTATAGTATGAATGTATATAAGATCTCTAATTAAAAATAAGAAGTTAGAATATGTGCAAGAAGGTGTAAGGCAACATATGTAGAAAAATATGAGATATATACATTTACAATATGAGATATGTACATTGCAAGGTAACTAACCCTCAACTGCTCACTTGTATATATGAAATAAAATGTAGATTGGAAAAGGGTGTCTGCCAAATGCCATAAGTGATTTATAGTTATTCAAAATAATCAGTATATAATAGGGGTGTAATGGTACACAAAATTCATAGTTCGGTGTGTTCCTCGGTTTTGAAGTTCAATTTAGGTATATAGATACGGGGAAAAAATGCAAAACATAAAAAATTCATTTCGGTTTATTATTATTATTTGTGAACATCAACAATTTACATTTGTAAAACAATTTTTAATAAAATGCCTGCTTTGTTGATAATATATAAAATAATATTTTATAAAAAATAAAATGAAAGCATTACACTTTTTATTATATTGATTGAGTAATCAATTAAATTGGCACAAATTAAATTGATTAAATAAAAGATAAAATAAAAAATTCTTAGACCCCATTTGGGTAATACAGGTGTGTATATGTAAGTGTGTTTTACATTTACATTTTTATTTTCTAAAGACATGATACACGTAACTGTTCTACTTATATTAACATACTTTACCAATTGTCATCATTCCTTTCATCCTTCATGCATTCACTACTTGACTATGTGGAACTGTCAGGATTTTTCCCCCTTTTAGGAGAAATTCTTGAAGCTGGCTTACTTTTCTTTTCACTGCATGTATTGTATCCTGCATATAACTATGTTTGTGACAAAATAAAAACCCTGATGTGGATTCATTTCTAATAACATTTTATTTCTTCCACCACACAGAACCAGAAACTAGAAAATTCTCTCATCAGTCTCTTTAAAAATTCTCTTTTAAACGCTTTGTCCTGACACCTATCATATCATGGAGAACTTGCTGCACATTTTTCCTCTGACAGACCTGACACCAGAGTGTTTAGTCCAAAAATGTTAAATACCTTGCAGAAAGCCTTACCATAACAAAGATTATACATTAAGTTCCTATGAATTACCTATTAAAACATGAAACAGAACAGAAATTATTGGAACAGGAACAGAAATGACTGTGGTTCATTTTAAATAGTAAAGCTGAAGGTTTCTATAGAAAAAAATGTTGACTCTGTCTTCTTGATGTAGCTTATAAAATACTTAATCTCTTCAATCCTGCCAAGTTTGATTTTTAAAAGATATTTCCTGATGTTCAATTCAATTCATTTTTATTTGTATAGCGCTTTTGACAATGAAATTTGTCTCAAAGCAGCTTTACACAGATATTCGTTTCTGGGAATGGCACATACGACTTTGTTTATAAAGGATCTTCTGCATCTTTGTACCTACATTTTAATAATACTTTAATAAAAACCAAAAAAATTCATTTTTGATAAACCTATTAATTTTTCAATTAAGATGTTTCTGAAATGTAAAATTCAGCATGCTAAGCCATATGTTTTGTGTGAGAGTGAATCCTATCCTAAGCCATTATACAGTGCTACTTGAGCACAGAGGGTTAAGGGCCCTGCTCAAGAGCCCAAGAGTGGTAGCATGAACCTCTGACCTTCTGATTAGTAAACTAGAGCAGTAACCACTGAGCTACCACTTCCCCATAAAAGGCATTGCTATGTGTGTTTATAAATACCATAAAATAAAAAAAATTAAAAATAAATAACGTTTAATGTGGACAGGGCTTATGACAGTATAGGCGGGGTTATTTACTGACAGACAGGTGGCAGTTTGATGCACATCTGTTCCTGTGCAGTTGATGCATTTGGGGCAGTTGGTGAGAAGCGAAACGCGCGCGACAAATGGGGACGTCTAACGCCAGTGGGCGGGTAGGTGACGTCATCGCGCCGGAATAGCGCGCATGTGTCTGTGTGCGGAGAGCAGACAGAACAACTATGGCGGAAAGGTGAGGAAGACGCTAACAAGGGGATTCAGCATCAGCCAGATACAATCGGACCGACACACCAGCCTCAGTCTACTCAAGCGGAAGTCGTTGTTCTAGAGCAGACTTTCTGTCCTTACACTCTTGGTTGTGCACCACGTCAGGCCCCTGGAACACGCAACGATGCCGAATATTAAGATTTTCAGCGGGAGCTCCCATCAGGATTTGTCTCAGAAAATCGCCGACCGGCTCGGACTCGAGTTGGGAAAGGTCGTCACGAAAAAATTCAGTAACCAAGAAACATGGTAAGTAGGAGCAACGACTTTCTAGAATTGTCGCGTGTTGCTTTTGCATCGTGCCAGCCAGGCTGCCGTTAGCCGGGTGTTCACGGAACTTGTAGTTTCGCTCATCATGTCGGTCCTTTAACATAAGGCTGCAACACACTACAACTCCCATAATGCATCGCGCGGCACTCGTGCACTCTATATGGGAAATTAGCAATCCGTTTTGTGAGCGCGTGCGTTAGGTTTGCCGTGCTTTATTTGATTTCTATCAGCGTAAAAACTGCCACAGAATAATTCTGCAAAACTCAGACAAGGTCATTTTTTTAAAAGACCCACCAAAGTGTTACACTGTTTACAATTATAACTTGTATTTGGAATACAACGATCGGTGGTATTCCAGGAGGAAATATTCTTCTGATCGGATGCGTTCAGATCGCGCTGGATTTATCGTGAATGTCACGCGCAGCCGGTCTCGTACTGAAGTTATATAATATAAAGTAATGCACACACTGCTCATTGCAAATGATGCACAAATATTGTAAAAACAACATTTTCAAACATTACAAATAAAACGATTTCAGTAAACAATGCATTTTTTTGCTAACGCATGCTGGAGACTTGGAGTGCACTCTTCAATGTCAAGTGTGTGTGTGTTTTGACTGATCTGATCCGATCCTCTCACACACCATGTCCATTCTGCAATTCTGTGAATCATTATAGACTCAAGGTTTCGTATTTGTGTGCACATTCTGTGTTATTTATATAAAAATATCATATTTATGTAACTCTTTTTGTGTGTATATATGTGTGTGTGTGTGTGTCTGTGTATGTATGTGTGTGTGTGTGTGTGTGTGTATGTGTGTATATATATATATATATATATATGTTTGAACCCAGTCTTTAGACCTAATGTGTTCTGTCAGTGGAACCTTCCTGAATAGAAAGATTTACCACCTCCTGTCTTTTAGTCAATGCCACTGTCTCTAAACCATACAACATCACAGGTTTTTACCACAGTCCTATAAACTTTCTCTCATACCCTTCTATCACAAATCACTCCTGCCACTCTTCTCCACCCTCTCCACCCTGCCTGCACTCTTTTCTTCACTTCTCTAACACACTCTCCATTACTTTGCATTGTTGACCCCCAGGTACCTGTATTCCTTCACCTCTTCTCCCTGCAACCGCACCACTCCACTGCCCTCCATCTCATTCACACTACTGTCGTTCTATCTGTCGTTCCTACTGCACACTTCACTGCTGTCACACTGTCCTCATACACGTCCTGCACCACCCTCACATACTTCTCTGCCACACCTGACTTCCTCATACAATACCACAACTCCTTTCTCTCCACTCTGTCGTACGCTTTCTTTAAATCCACAAATACACAATGCAACTCCTTCTGTCCTTCTCTATACGTCTCCATCAACATTCTCAAAGCAAATAATGTGTCTGTGGTGCTCTTCCTCGGCATGAAACCATACTGTTGCTCACAGATGGTCATCTCTTCTCTCAGCCTGGCTTCCACTACAATTTCCCATAACTTCATAATGTGACTGATCAACTTAATTCCCCTGTAGTTACTGCAGAACTGCACATCTCCATGCTTCTACTGGTATGTCATTCTGGTCCAACCGACTTTCCACTTTTTATCCTCCTAATCGCTGCTCTCACTTCCACCTTACTAATCCTATCCACTTCCTGCTTCAACATCTCCACCTCATCTAACATTCTCTCTCTCTTATATTCCTAATTTATCAGCTGCTTAAAATAGTCCCTTGACCTTCTCAACACACTCTCCTCACTAGTTAACACATTTCCATCTGCATCCTTCACTTGCAGCACATCCTTTCCAGCTCGGTCCCTCTGCCTGGCCAATCGCTACAAATCCTTTTCTACTTCTTTAGTGTCCAACTTCATATACCTTTTCCTTAGCGTTTGCTTCATCCCTTTTTACCTGTTGCTGCATCTCCCTGGTGCTACATAACAGAACACCGAGGACTAAAGTAAGTTGTCCTAACGATACCTGTGGCGGTTGTTGGTAACCTGGCCCTCGACTGTTCCGGTATGAAATTCAGTTTTGTGATCCTCATATTTTATTTGGCATATTTTACGCTGAATGCCCGTCCAAACTCAACCCTCCCCATTTATCTCTCGCCACACGCACTGGACACCATCTAAGCCAAACAAGTTTATCTTCTCAACAGACCACAGGACTTGGTTTCAGTAATTCATTCATTCTTGTCTTCAGCAAACCGTTTGAGGGCTTTCTTGTGAGCCAACATTAGGCTTCCTCTTGGGACAAACTGATGCAGTGTGTGGCATATGGCCTAACAAGTGGACCTTCCACTTCTGCAACCTCTAAAGCAATACTGGCAGTACTCATGCGTCTGTTTTTTTGAAGCCAACTTCTGCACCCGACGCACAGCACGAGGACTAAACTTTTTTGATTGACCCTTGTGATGTCTGTTCCAAGTGGACCTTGTCTTGGAAAACCTCTGTATGACTCTGGCCACTGTACTGTAACTCCGTTTCATGGTGTTATCAATCTTCTTATAGCTCAGGCCAACCTTGTGAAGAGCAACACTTCTAATTCTTAAATCCTCAGAGTTCTTTGCCATGAGGTGCATGTTGAACATCTAGTGGTCAGTACGAGAGAATTGTACTCAAAGCACCAAATTTATACTGCTCTAATGCAAGATACACACATTTGTATGGCCCTGTCAAGCAGACAAAAACATGAACATGATGAAAAGGACATGTTGCTTTTCATGGCTACACGATGTACAGCTGTTGTCGCTTGGGGTGTACGTTGTATGTTAAGTTATTTTCAGAAGACAGAAATTCTATTCTGCTGTACAAGCTGCACATAGACTACACTAAAATATACCCAAGTTTTATTTCTATAGTATTGTCCCTTGAGAAGATATACTAAAATGGTTGCTGAACTGTAAGGGGTGTACTCACTTTTGTGAGATACTGTACATCAGAACCCTGAGGTAGGGTTAAGCCAAGGTATATATTAACTCAACATTGGTAAGAAGGCTATTAAAACTAGTAGCAATTTGTTTTGAGAGGTTTATGTGAACTTTTGTTTTTTATTTTATTTTTTTATATCTATGTATGTGGAAGAAACGACTCAGTGAATAGAATCACGTCAGAGCTTGAACTGAACTGAAAAAGTGTTTAAAAATGTTTATATGCTAAATAAGGTGGACCTTCTGCAAATTTTGAAGCACATATACGTGAGAATGTCTTTGTATTCAGCTGCATTCACATTTCACTTGGTTGCAACTATGAGGTCCAAGAATGGTCCAATATAAGAGTGTTAAAGCAACACCATTAATATCATCAGGTGTATGAGGAAGGTTTGAGTGATCTGCACAGAAACCTCCCCTCAACCCTACTGAACACCTTTGGGATGAGGTGGAATGCAGACAGCACCTTCTCACCCCCAATCAACAACAGCTACACTCAAATCATTCTTCTAGGAAAGCCTTTCCAGAAGGATATTATCAAGATTATTAGAAGAAAGTGGGATCAGTTCTGGATTGAGATCTTCAACAAGCATATATAGGTATTCTGGACAAAAGTTCGCATACACTCATGGGCCGCTTGAATAGGAAAATCTGTACACCTGCTCAGTTATCCAGTTATCTAATGTGGCAACATCACAGTTGCATAAAGTGATGCAGGTACAGACCACAAGGTAATGTCTACATCAGGGGTCACCAGCATGGTGCCCGCGAGGACCACATGAGTCGGCTGGAGGCCTTTTCTAAAAATAGCTCACCATAGCGCCACATACCAGTGAGCTGCATCTAATTTTTTAAAATCACACTTGCATTAGTGTGAATTTGAAAATTACAATATAAAACAAAAAAAAAAAAACAGCAGTCTTTTTTCACAAGACCGGTGAAAAACTCACAAAAAGCAAACAGTCTCATTTAAAGCTACACATTTATTGATAAAGAAAAAGAAGGCATTTTCAGACGGGGAGGTTTTCAAAGAAGCAATGATGATAATTGCAAAAACTGTGCTTAAAGACGAGAAATATGGAACGGATATAATCTCCACTCTCTCCAATGTCCAACTGGGGGCAACTACAATGGTAAGAAGAGTGTTGGCAATGTCCGGGAACTTGGCCGATCAGCTCGATCGGGATCTGGGGAAGTACAGGCGGTTCAGCGTCCAGTGTGACGAGTTTGTGGACAGCTGCAGTACAGCGCAGCTGTTGGTCTTTATCCGGATGGTGTTTGATGATTTCTCCACAAAAGAAGAACTTCTGACACTACTGACCCTAAAGACAACGACGAGGGAAGTTGACCTCTATAACGCGGTGAAGGAGTTTTTCACAGAGAAAAAAGTGCAGTTGGAAAAGCTGGTATCAGTGACTACCGATGGGGCTCCTGCTATGATGATTCATCGCTCACTGTAAAGGTGACCCAGAGTTCCCAAACTTCATGCATTACCACTGCATCATTCACCAGCAGGCGTTATGTGCAACGGTGATCGGCTTTGGGCACGTCATGACTCCCGTCGTGACAATCATAAACAGCATCCTCTCCAGAGCTAAACAGCACAGAATATTCAAGGTGCTATTGGAGGAGCTGTCAGCTAAATATGGTTTTTGTCACTTTTGAGTGAGATCAAAGAGTTCATGCAATCCAAAGGCGCTGTTAGAGGACACTGAGTGGACACTTGACCTTTCATTTTTAACGGACATTACTGGGAAACTGAACCATTTGAACTGTGAGATGCAAGGCAAAGGTAAGACTGTTGCTGACATAAGTGCTTTAAATGCAATTAAAGCCCAGATAAACATTTTCTCTGTGCATTTACTAAGAAAAAAGGTGCTGCACTTTCCCTCTGTGCAGATGGTGCTTTTGCGTCTGAGACTTTTGACAAAGTTGCGGAAAAGTACTCTAAAGTCATAAACTGACTTGGGCAGGAGTTTGAGAACTGGTTTTGTGACCTTGATCAGTTTGAGCCATGTGTGTTGTTAATTTCCAATCCTTTCATGAACGTGGACACAACATGCATTGCTGAGCAACTAAGTGCAACGTTCAGCTTGGATGCTGGACAGGTGGAAATCGAAATTGTAACATTGCAAAATGACATCCACCTCAAAGCCTATCTTGTTGACACAGAAAAGTACAGTAGTGTATGCACAGCAGCAATGAAGGTTGCCAGCCTGTTTGGTTCAATTTGGTTGTTATTTCAGAAGTGTGTATCAAACTGGTAGCCCTTCACATTAATCGGTACCCAAGAAGTAGCTCTCAGTTTCAAAAAGGTTGGTGACCCCTGATCTACATCAAACAATAGAATAGTAGAGAGAGTGATAGCTGAGATTTTTACTGCAGCATTGTAAGAACTAGAAATGCAGATTTAAGTATTTCATAAACGTCTTATCTCTAAAGTCTATTGTTTACACAGAATGATGCAAAACATTTGTGAACGAGTGAGCGTTCTGGCGGTGGAATCAGAAATGCCATTGTAGAATGGCCAGATTGATAGGTTGCCATATATACAGTACAGACCAAAAGTTTGGACACACCTTCTCATTCAAAGAGTTCTCTTTATTTTCATGACTATGAAAATTGTAGAGTCACACTGAAGGCATCAAAACTATGAATTAACAC
>JAAIIK010000038.1:1519185-1532139 GCA_014706435.1 Silurus glanis
TATATATATATATATATATATATATATATATGTTAATTTTAATAATTTTAATTCAATTTTATGCAGCGCTAGTACAGTAAAACAGCATTACATATTACATATTGACCATATGCAGTATAATGTGACATAAAGTGACACTGTGCTGTGCAAGTCCAGAGTTAAGGTGTCATATAAATAGTGTACATAGTACACTGCTGGAACATGATGATTGGGTAATTGCATGAATGAGTTGTAAAGGTGTTCATTAAAGCGTGCACTCAGCATCCACCTTGTTAGGAAAACCTGCACATTCATGCACTTAACTTATCGACCAATCATGTGGTGGCAACACAATGCAAAAATTGTGCAAAAACTGGTCAATAAAGAAAAAGTGTGATCTCTCTGACTTGGTTGTTGGTTCCAGGTGGAGTTGGTTTAAGTTCTTCGGAAACTACTAATATGGATTTTCACACACAACAGTCTCTAGAGTTGACACAAAATGGTGTGAAAAAACAAACAAACAAACAAACAAAAAACACCTCAAGGTAAATGTATTGTTCATTCTGAGATGTTTTGCTGTATACCACAGATGTAAAGAGTGCTTATTTGGATTACTAGTCATTCTACTCTGATCTCACTCATCAACAGAGTGCTTCATTCCACAAACCCTATTCACTTTTTATTTATTTATTTATTTTTTTTTTTTTTACATTTTTCTGTATAAAAACTTTGTGGGGGGAAAAAATGGGATTAGCTGTTTCTGGTACCAGCATCCATCCCACAAGTTAAAGAGGTCACCCTTTTTCTTATTCTGATATTCTTTTAATTAATCCTTTTGCTTCTGCCAAATGCTTGGCTGATTGGAATTTAGGAATTCTGGACTCCTAAAATGAACAATTTCATGATAAAGAGGACTGTTGATTGCATTTTGTTACAAACACAATTATAATGACATCATAATGTGTTTTTCACAAGAATTATAATAATTGTAAAATCCCTATTTATTGTAATATACTTTACCAGCATGTCTGAATAGCATAAAACTGGTTTGCCAGACTGAGTTGTCTTTTGAGTGTCATGTTTACTGATTTCAGAATGATGGCTATAGTGAAATATAGCCAAATGTACACAATATGGACAAAAGTATTGGGACACCTGACTTTCCCAGCCATATGTGTTTTTTTCGTCCCAAACTGTTATCGCAATGCTGAGAGGCAAGCATTTGTATAGGGTGTGTTTGGATGCAGTAGCATAAAATGTTCCCTTTACTTGAACGAGGAGACCCAAACCTGTTCCAGCATGACAATGCCTCTGTGCACAAAGCAAACTCTATGAATATATGCTTTGCATGGGTTGGAGTGGTAGATCTCCTTCTATAGAGATCTGTCCTCAACTCTACTGAACATCTTTGGGATGAATTGGAAAGCTGACTGCACCCCAGGCCACCTCACCTCACCTCACCTCACCTACATTAGTACCTGACTTTACTAACACCCTTGTGTCTGAATGAGCATAAATCTCCAAACGCACACTCCAAAATCTCATGGAACATCATCCCCAAAGAGTGGAGGGAATTATAAGAGCAAATTGGAACTAAATGTGAAATGTGACGCTCAAAAAGCACATCCCATACTTCTGAACAGGTGTGTCTGCACACTTTTGACAATATTTGACAAGCGAGATTTCAAAATGGGACACTTACCTACAGTGCCTTCTAATTATATTGGCTCTCAATATATGATGATAATATGATCAAAGAAATCTGTAGTTAAAAATTGTCTTTATTGTTTAACCTTTTGATATTTTGTTTAGCATATCCACAAAGAAGACCAATATCAAACAATTGCAAGCACAATACATATATATTTATATCACAGTGTATATATATATTTATCTATTTATTGAATACGTGTGTCATAATTATTGGAACCAAATACTTTGCAACAGCTGTGGGTCTTCTCCTAGACTCCACACTTCACTTAGGAAGAGTGTGATATTTTTTTAGAATGGCACACATATCTGACAGAACTGGCAATACATTTTTTTTTTAATATTAGGCAAGTGTTTCATTCTATTCTTTATTTTTAATAGGATGAACGGGTAACTCATCAGACAGCGCACATTAAGTCCTTTCTAGCGTTACCACTAAACTGGTGTCACCCTTTATAGAGTCCGGAGTGCACCAACATTCATCACAACACCAACTGGGTAAAACTAAGCAACCCAGCCCTGATTAAATAAAACAGGGTTCAAAATGCGAAAATAGAGGATGTTTTGCAGTCTGTTGCATGCATATTGAATATACACTGAATGATGATGGGATTTCGTGTCAGGGACGTCACACTCTTATGATTGGCTGTGCGGTACGCTGATTTGTTGCACTGTTCGGGGGATGTGTGCGGCTGTAAAAGGACCAGGACTGGTTTTATATTAGCACGTGTTCGATTTACGGCTAAAATACATAAAAAATGTAAAAAGCCCTTATCAATAAAACCGAAAGGAGTAATACAGGAACAGTGCAGGGGATAAGGAAAAAAATAAGGTGCTCTCTTCAATTTCTTCCCGGTCGATACAGTCTGCAAGAAAATCCACCCTTCCATTGTCTACCTCATTGACATTTGTTTGAAGGTAGGAATAATATGAAATAATATCCAACATGTTTAATAAAATATAAATCAGTGAATCTATTTTTATCAAACAGGTTAAACAGTTATCCATTGTACACAATTATTTACTGTACAAAAAAAAAAAAAATAAACCGTTATATTGCTCGTATTAACATTTGGCCTATGTTGCTGTTTTTTGTTTGTTTGTATGTTTTGTTTTTGTATTTTGCATTTTAAGTGATGAGTGAAATTTGTTCCATTACCTCGTTAAAGGCAATAAATAATCTTTTTTCACCCTGTGAAAGGTTTATACTAATAAAACTAATAGAATTTAGATGATCACCCATCTAAACACAGGCCATAAATAGCGGACAGTCGAATCGCACTGCTATTGAATCTTTCTATAATAAACACAATTTTATTGCATTCCCATCATAACAGTATTATGAAAAGGTCACGTAATCTGATGAGTATAGTTTTACCCTGTTCCAGAGTGATCAGCGTAATCAGCGTAATCATGCCTATTGACTACTATACAAGCAGTGTGGGGCAGGGTAATGATCCGAGGTTGCTTCCGTTTGCCAAGTATAGGTTCAGTAACATTACATGTCAAATAATTCAGTTGACTATCTGAATATACTGAGTAACCAGTTTCCTTCATCAATGGATTTTTTTCTTCCCTGATGGCAAAGGCATATTCCAAGATGACAATGCCAGGATTCATTGGGCTCAAATTGTGAAAAATGGTTCAGGGAGCCTAAGACATAAGTGGTCCGACTCTTCCATCATCAATACAAGATCTTTGCAAGCAATTAATTGTCAGGCGGAAGAACGTGCCGGAAACCGAAGTGCAGTAAACAATGTTTAATGAAGCAACACAGGGCAGAAGCAGAAAACGGTAAACTAGAGCAAAGCTTCAGGATTAGTAAATCCTGGTAAATGCAATGAACAGGCGAAAGCTCAAGGAGCTAAACAGAGTCCCGTAACTATGAAACCAAACTATACACGTAGTGCAGGTAGCTTGGGTAGTCCAGCAGTGTTCATCAGCCTAAACTGTAGAACGGACAATGTACTTGGTGGGGAATGGTGGTTATATAGCCTGGAGGCTGATGAGCTCCAGGTGTAGATGATTAGTACATAGGAGAGCTGCTTGGAGTGATAGGTGGGTTATGTGAAGGTGTGGCTGGTGGATCCCTGACATTAATGCACCTCTGGATGGAAATAAATATTGGATAAATATTGCATAAGCCTATAAACTATTATTAATTAAATAGCTTTTAAATGCTATTTATATATCTGCCTAAATATTGGTAACAGGGTTGCAAAAAAGGATGTACATGTTTGAAAGAACAACAAAGAAGCAATTTTCACAGTGTTTTGAATCATAAAATAAACTCCATTTATGGCACATACCACAAGAAACAAAAAACACGATCTATTTTTGCTATCACAGAGGTACTCAATAGACTTGGGCGGTCTAACCAAGAGTGTTTGCACTTTTGGACTGTTCTGTTAGTTGTCCTTGGGTGTATTTTTACTTTTTTTTTTAAAAAAAGTCTAGCCCCTCTCTCACATACATTTAAATATTAATAAGTTTTCATTTAAATTAGTGCTGGGAATTTACACATTATCTGAACACAATCCCTGAAACCCAAATAAAATAATTATTAAAATTATAATTTAAATAAAAAATATATATTATATAAAACTAAAATAAAAATAAAATGTGAGTGTAAAAAACTAAACTGCACTAATAATGTCCCCACAATATAAACGAAAGCCAAACAGAGCTCCTGTTTTTGTTTTTATGTACTTGGTTGTCTGATTTAAGACTCAAGGTTGAGCAGATCCATGCATGTTGTTTAATCATAAATGACCAGTAGGTGGCAGAGTAACTTGTATTAAATCTCTGACACAGCAGTGAATTAGAAATAATGGCACATTAATGGCCAAACTAATAGGCAGAAAAAAGAAAGTGCCCGAATTGGAGTATGATTTTATTTAATTTTTGCTAAGTTAACTTAGTTTTTTGTTTTGCTATCTTTTAAATTAATTTCCACGATTATATATCATGTGTATATATATACAAATGAAATGTATGTTGACTAAAAAGAAGCTGAAATGTTTTCAAGTTTCAGACAGTATTTTAATGTAATAAGCGAATGTTTAATACTGAAAGTCTTTTAGTATTTGTGAGCTGTAATAAACAGCTATCAGAACTGAACAAAAAAATGAAATCAAAGCTATTTATTTTTCATCAAACAAAACTGAAATAAAAAAATCTAAATACAACACTAAATCTTTATATTTTAAAAAACAATAACTGCTCCAGACAAGGGAGGACCCCTATGCTTATGAATTGGGGTTTTCTTGGACACCTTTCTGACAAAGGGGCTTCATCTTTGCACAGTATAGAAACTTTTTTAAATTTTTTTCATTTTAGAACCTTTTAGCAGATTTACAGTCAATGAGACTGCAGTTATCTAAATGTTTATATTATTGCTAAATAGTGAACAAAAGAATATGATATGTTTTACTTATTGTATCTAATTTTGTCTACCTTAGCAATGTGCCAGCCACCAAAGTCGGACATTCAGCAAAACCATGCCGACAGCTTTGGGAAGCATGTTGTCTCAGAGCCAGGTATTTCTTTCCAAAGTTATATGCATGGTGGAGTTTCCAGCCTCATCTGCACCATCACCACTTTCCCGGTGTATAAAACTGTGTTTCGCCAGCAGTTGCACAGCACACTGATCCATGAGACTGTGTTACAGCTATATAATGAAGGACTACTGAAACTTTACCGTGGAGTAGTGCCACCCTTACTGATGAAGACTCTTCAGGGAACCATGGTTTTTGGCTTCCAGAACACCCTCCAGAAGCAGCTATCCCCTTTGGCTGAGTCATATATTCCTAGGGCAATGCTTCCTGCCCTGGCCGGGCTCGGGACCGGGGTAGTGGAGAGTTTGTTATTTACCCCCTTCGAGCGTGCACAGAGTATCCTACAAAACAGTGGCAACGACCGCACCCTTCCCACTCTCAGCAATATTATGGCCCGGATGAGTTCCGAAACCTTAGCGAAAGGGTGGTACCGAGCTTTTTTACCCACTCTTACTCGTAATGCCTTAGGAAGTGGGCTTTACTTTGGCTTGAAGGATCCATTGTCCAAAGTACTGCATGAGCAAGATTGCCCCCCCATAGCCTCATCTTTTGTATCAGGGATGGTCAGCTCCTTTGTGATCAGCTTGCCCTTGTATCCACTGTCAGTGTTGGTGGCCAACATGCAGGCCCAGGTCGGTGGAGAAAACCTGGGAGTGAGGGCAAGCTGGCATCAGCTGTGGCAGAAACGACAGCAAAGTTTGGTGTTGTTGTACCGTGGAGGATCACTGGTCATTTTGCGCTCCTGCATCTCCTGGGGCATCACCACTGCCATATATGACCTGCTGACGAAACGCTCAGGATGAAGAACCCTATCAGTACAACTTCTCGAAAATTAGATTGGAAAAATCCAATTGGAAAATGACTTTTTTGCTACAGTGAATCTATCCATAATGTATCTACTAATTCCATCACAGACAGCATTTTCTATTATATTACATTTTCTAGATATTTGCTATGCAAATGAATGGCAACTAGCAAAATACTCCAATGTGTTTAACTAGTATACATTCATAGGACCATTGAGTACATTGAAATCCTTTACGAAAATAATTTTATTGTTTTTTTAATAATGTACTTATTACTTCAATCTTAATATTTGCACTTTTAAATTGTCCTTGCCAATCAATAACCAAATGTTATTTAAAATGAATTTGAAAAAAAAAAATGTAAGTAAACCTTTCTTCTACATGTGGGTTTACATGCATTACAAAATTTTAATAGGCAAGCAATAGTGCTGTTTTCTAAACTCTGTAGAGGTTTTATCAATATTTTATTTTATTTATGTATAGCATGCACATGGGCTTTTGCGATGGACATTTGTGTTAAAAAATATATGTAGTTTTATTGTATTTTATTTATTTTTAAATATTCTGAAATTATCAGGTGATAATATCAGGTATAAGGTGAAGTGAAGCATGGTCAAATTCAACTGTTGGTATTAAGTCTTTTATCTCAGGGTTACAAACTATTAAAAAGACACGTCCGGTGACAAAAATGTAAATTTTTGTAAGAAGAACCAGAATTTCAAATGCCAAATAAACATAAATGTAATCATATACTATTTCTGTAAATATAAGCATATAAATATTATATATCTAGGCTTTGCAAATAGGTAACAAAAGAGTGGATCATGATTTTGTATGTATTTTGTATGTATTTGTTTGTGGTAAAGATTAATCTTACCTAGGTGAGATGACCTGTTTTGCTTTTAAATCTAAAATAGGTACATCATAATTATCCTTGAAGCTCCACATTTACTACCTGGATACATTTACTACCTGGACCATTTACTACTACTTTTAATACGGTATATATATATATATATATATATATATATATATATATATATATATATATATATATATATATATATATAATTTTATTTTATTTTTTTCATCTCTAGTTTTCTGGTGACATCAGATGGTTTTGTCTGGTATTTATATGTATGTATTTAAGGCCACAAAAATAACATTTTAGGTCACATGCGTAAATGGAATTCTGATGTCCAAGACTCATGGGATGGTTGAGAATTTGAAGTTGTCCGTATACCCATAATCCGAAATGACAAATAATCTGTTAAGAATAAAAATAATAAATAAAATGTTAGAATTCTATGCATTGTATTAAAGTTATGTCAACTTTAACTTTCTCAGCAGAAATCGTTTAATTTGTTCCATGTCTCTACTTCAATTTGTTATGTTTAATCGGTTGCTTAATTTGTTATATTGCTATATTTCATTATTTGTGTTACTTTTTTAAATACACAATAACAGCAAAATAATTTGTTCGCTGTTAAAGTGGTTGTTATGAACATAAAACCGACAGGCTTTATGAAATAAATATATCCAGTCTGGTTAAATGTGGTGAAAACACTAATCTCTAGATTCCTGTTTTATCCACTGCAGTTCACTCTCTCGCCACAAGAGCTCGCTGTTGCGTTTTTAGTCATGCTTCAGAAAAGAACAGGAATCAGAGACCTATGCAGTGACTGTACCATCTGACCCCCAAATAACCAATGTGCGACATCTGGTGCATTACACTGGACAAACGCCGTTTCATGTTCAGAGCGCATGTAGTGGAAAGAACAGATCTTTTTTTAATTCAGTGTATCATCCAGTTGAATCTCGTCTTCATACTACCTATACATGCATCTATATCGTGTCATATACATACAGAATTGAGCTATTTGGGACCTTATCTAAGTCGACAGTAAAAGTGGGAGGGGAAAACGTATATTTGGCCAATCAGAGTGAGGGGTTTTGCATAGCGGGGCGTAGTTTCCTACATATTAAACCGCTAGTCTCTCGCGGATTAAGCACACACACAAACACACACAAACACACACACAGAGCTACCGAAAAAGGTGTACTTTTAGTACAAGGACACTCAGGTAAGCGAATATATTTAAATTATTTTACTGTCAGGTTACTACTGTTTAGGTGAGGAATTCATTTGCAACCTTAAACTGAAGGCTGATATGATTAAATATAATTGTTCATATATTCACCAAATAATTGATATACAGTATGTATATTTATACCTGTAATTTGTGCTGCAAAATAAGGAGCAAAATTATTTCTGAAATAAAAGTTATGTCAAAGCTCACCGATTCTTTTCTAGGACTGGGCTAGGAGCCAAGATTTACCTGCATTCACCTCCATTAGTCCCAGCAGCTACCTTTAAGTCTAACGTGTATTGATGCAGTTTATAAACGTTATAACACGTTATATAGAGTGAATCTGGCAAATCCATGTCATTTTGTGAGGTTACGTATGTCGATTGCGCAATACCAGGGCTTAAATGGTGCGCTGGTGACATGGAGACACTCCATGAAATGAATAAGATGTAATAAAATAAATAAAAATCGTGGAATGATGAAATTCAATAGGATTGTATGCATGATCTGGTACAGATGAAGTGGCAGAGTGACACTGAAATGTGGTAAAATGCATGTTGGTGCTGTTGCATTATATATACATGGTAAGTATTACAGGTGAGATTGTAGCATTGCAGTGATCTATGCCATTTAGTGTTATTTTTATTGCTGTACTCAGAAAAAGTAATGCAGTAAAATGCATTAAAAGCATACTCGTTTCGTTGACTCCTCCAGCCCCCGCCTCAGGTGCATGCCAAGTAGATGTATGTAATATGAATTGTCGCTCAGTTAAGAACAGGTGAATGCACTTGTGGGGTGGAGTACAGCATTTTCTTTTAAACAAAACAACTGATTAGACATGCAGAGAACACAACACCAGACTGCTTAATTATAGTGAAAGGTGACGAATGTCCTTCTTACTGAAAAACACACTAACTTATTGTGTGTGTGTGTGTGTGTGTGTGTGTGTTTGCTTAATCCACACCCAGAGCTTGTGTAAAGGCACCTGTAGATAAGGAACTCTCAGTAACTGCGTGGCATTTTCCTAAAGAGTGTAGATAGAAACATTGGATTTGCATCCAGCCAAACATGCAGCATATCTGCAAAGACTTAAAACAGTGGCCTTTTTGTAATGCGTAACAATGTGTGGGCCGAGTCGTCACGTGGGATTTGATGAAACAAGGCACGTTCTGAAGATGCATTCAGCATGACTTTTGCTTTCTGCAATTTGAGGAAACATATATACGATTGTGCAACAATCTAACAGTGAAGCAAAATCTCACAAAATGATGTGAAATCCCTTTAGCAATATCTTGTGCTAGGTTTGTGGAACTAGTGGCAGAATTATTTAGAAATTGTACTCCTTTTTTGGTTAGTTACTTCTCCATTCTCAACCTCTTTCTCAACCTCTTTTTGCAGGCTTCTCGTCTACCGATAAGAGAAAGTTTATTTCATGGGTGGGGTGTGATGATGTGGGCAGAGAGTAGAAAAGAGGCAGTAGTTTAAGGGCGTGGATTAGCACGGAGAAAGAATGACTTGGTCTTCAGGACAAACCTGCTTTGGAGTAAAAACGTAAAAGATCTGACACTCAATCTGACCATTCTTGCAACTCGCTATTTTGTTTTTCTTACTAGTTTGTTTATAGACAATCCCTAAATTGAGCCGTTCAGTAATCAGTATTGAAATGAATAGCAAACCACCCTACACAAAATTCACACCATCAGTTTGCAGTCATTTGATCAACACTTATACTAGTGGCCTGGATTAACCTTGCAGTTTCTCCAGTTTGATTTAACAAGCCAAATAATTCATCTTTTTTCCAACAGAACATCCAAAATGGATGACAACCCAGTTAAAGATGAGGTGGAGCAATTCGACAAGAGGTGTCTAAAAAAGACCAACACCGCAGAGAAAAACAGTCTTCCAACAAAGGAGGGTAAGAGCAACTGGAAGCCTTCATTTAGCTCCTACACGATCCCTGTGTTCCAGGCGTGTCGACATTTGCCTTTTGTTTGAACTGACATTCGGAAAACACAAGCGACAGATTATAAGAGCAGATATGTGATTTATATTACACTCGGACAGAATAAGAGGAAATGGTGGAAATGGATGTTTGTCCTCGTTTCACCTGGAGCCTAATCTGCTGCCAAGTAAAGGATTCAAAACATAGAAAGGCATGTCCTTTGATTGTGCGATCGTGGAACATCCCTCCACCTAAGTCTCTCATATTGAGAAGAAAATTCCTCTTAATATTTAGATACATACTCTTTTTGCTGTATTATAATTATAATTTATTTTTCTATTACTGTTATTTATACTGTAATTATTATATTATAGTTCATATAGCACTGCGTAATGGCAAATTATTATTTCTGACTCAGTAATTCTAACCCTAGGACTTTCCACAGCCAGACCAAATATTATAACAAACAAAGAAAAAAAGTTTTGTTCTGGACTTTGATCAGCACCACAAACGTCAATTATATTAGTCTGTTATATATATACTTGGTGTCACATGCCAGTACCTGCACTAAATCTTAACCCTTTCTGTTTATTAAACTTTGGTTTCCAGAGGTGATTGTCAGATTTTAGAGTAGATCTACAGTATACTCATTTAGACAGCTTTTTTAAAGGGTTTACGTACACCACACAACTATCGCACACAGAGATTTAGTAGTTAATTTACTCATATGTTACATACAACACCCAAAAACACGACTGGCCCTGGATATTTATGTTTTATACATAGAAATAAGGCACTTCCTGAGGAATTTATCTCAGAATGCTCTGATAAGGACGACGAAGTAAAAAAAGCATCCTGTTAAAAAATAAACGGACCAAACGGACACTTCTTTCATTTCTTTATGCAGACGATCACAAGTTACTTTGATTTTCATTTGCCAACAATTTCTAATACAACAGACAATAATCCTTATTAGATCCAAAGGAGGATAGTGTTATAATACAAATGTTTGCATATGCATCATGGGACTGAAGCAAAATAATAGTGAATGGACAAAAAGATACTCAGAACACGTACAGACACAGTCAAATTATACCTTACACAATCTTTGGTTTCCTCTACTTATTCAAATCTTTACTGTAATATATGTACTATTAGTTTTCGATGCATTTTTTAATGGAATGTTCTGGAAGTGCAATAACTACGATCTTGAAAATTGAGCAAATGAAATTATTAATATCCGGATCATTCATATTATTTTTTTAGAATTCTAAATACTACATTCATTTGCAGTAGTAGCAAGCTCATGTTATCTTATCAGTACCCTCAAAGAGAACATATTACATGTATATCTCCAGTTCCATGGACGTTACAGTGATGATAAATATAAAATGTTTACTTCAACAGAACTGTAAGGTGTGTCTTGTGCTTTTGTGACTTGTGATATCTGCTTTTTTTTATAACGCTTGTTGCATCACCATCATTCTTACATAAACTTCCTTTTCTTCCTTAACAGACATTGAACAAGAAAAGAAGGCTACCAGTACAGCAAAATGAAGCCTGTTGGGCCATGATTCTTCATGTATCTCTTTTTTCTAACAACAACTCCCCCCTCCCTCCCCCAATCCGTTTCCTTTTCTCCATTTTAAATCAATTTACTTAATCACCGCTTCACCTCCTGCACTCCAATACCCTCATTTATATAATATCACAGTCTCCTTATAGTGCCATAGGCAAGGAAACATGCAACCAGAAGGGGTAGAGGAGTGAGCATGCAAAAATCCTGTGTAATTGCATCTATGCATATTTTTTAACTTTTTTTTTTTTTCAATTTTACATTCCGGAGAATGGACTAAGGTGGCATGAGCAGTCAAACACAAGTGTGTAGGTTTTAACATCAGCCAGTAACTCTGTCATCTCTGACCATGTCTCTGTATCTGGTAACATTCGTTGAGATATCAAGA
Source organism: Silurus glanis (assembly GCA_014706435.1). NCBI lineage: Eukaryota > Metazoa > Chordata > Actinopteri > Siluriformes > Siluridae > Silurus > Silurus glanis. Next base: position 1,531,234 of record JAAIIK010000038.1, read on the forward strand.
AAATGACGTAAAAATATTTTTGTTTAAAAAAAAAAAACCAATAATAAAATGTTGTTTAAAACATACTTCTAAGAGTTGTTCCTTCATTTCTCTATGTACTAGGCTTCTGAATGTTTGCAGTAGGTTTTGCTTTTTTTTTGTAACTACAATCAGCACTAGCATTTATCATTAGCTACTTTCTTAAAATAATGTAGCTTCATGAGTAGCAATATTCATTATCATAACAAATATATTTATTGCACTTATTACCGATAACTTAAAGCCTCATTCAAGACTATCCAGCTCTTCTTGATTGTTAATGTTGTGGATATAAACACTGGTTATATTGAAGTGATTTGCTAGAAGAGCCACTTGATACTGCTACATAGTGACGAGTGAAAATTCTTCGGGAATCTAATGGTTTATAATTGATTACACAAGTTTTCCACAGCTGCTGGTTATACGGGTTGAGAAAAGTGCTCGATTAACCACCAGTGACCAGTTGCATTTGGGTGATCTAACAATGATCATTATTCATACACAATTATTCCCAACCACAATCACTATTCATTACTCTCCAAAACTAATCCTTGATAACCACTATTCCCAATAGTTTACTATTATTAACAACTGATCACTATCATCCTCAACAACTAATCACCAACCACTATTATTTCAACCACTAATCACTGATTACCATATTCCAAACAACCAATCACTGATTACATTATTCCCAACAACCAATCACTAACCACTATAATTTCAGCCACCAAGCACTGATCACCATTATTCCAAACAACCAATCACTATCAATATTCCTAACCACCAATCACTAATCACCATTATTCCTAACTGATCATTAATCACCATTATCCCAAACAACCGATCACTGATTACTATTTTCCTAACCACCAATCACTAATCACC
>JAAIIK010000038.1:1533732-1570754 GCA_014706435.1 Silurus glanis
TATATATATATATATATATATATATATATATATATATATATATATAAGATTTCTGGGTTTAGATGTTTTTAAACCTACACTGCAAGCAAATGAAGGTTTCTCTGTTTGCCTTTATATCAGTAGACAGTTAAAAGCCTGATAAGAGTGTAGCCCACACCTTTTAGTCATACGTCCTTTATCAAAAGAAGCCATTTCAACCAAAAGGTGTGGCTAGAGTAAACCTGTGCACTGAAATCAATAGTTTCTCAGTGCATGAGTAGGTGCAAGAGTAAGAAACAGGTTTCTAAACACCAGTTCAAGTGAATATACTCATTAGATAGTAAATCATAATTGTGAAAGTCTACATGCTTCGTGCCCTGTTAATGTAAAGTATTTATACATCAATTTTCACTCTGAGTAAATGTTTATAATCTGCATAAAAAAATCAACTTACAAGCAAATGCTAAATAAAAAAATAAAATATATAATCAAAAATAAAGAAGCCATGGAAGGATGAAAATAAGATCTAAATCCTGTGGAAAATGCTAAAAATGTACTCAGCTAAAAGTACATACAGTCAAAAAGTTGTTATTTGAAAAGTTTTAGAATAAGTGTTAAGTTTTATGATGATGGTTTAAAACTTTTTCTGGTTCTACATGTACTCTAAGCAATATACTAGCTAGAAAAACACTGAGAAAACGAATGCTAGTTCACACATACAGTAAGTGAAGCAAGCATTTTATCTGGTGTCGAGATAAAGCTGAACTCATGCAGCACACTTAAATTTTTTTTTTTTGTTGCAAACACTTCTTAGCACGTCTCAACAAGAAAGCCTTGACATTCCTAGCCAACAAGGATCTCTGCGTGCATGTTCAAATATCCTCGAGTTGCTTAATGAAAGTCTTATATTAAACCAAACGTGTCAGTATGATCAGAAGATTTGGCCTAGCCTAGAGGGAGTTGGTGAAGAGAATTCCGTAGGGAGATCGGCAATCGCAAATACAGGGAAATCTGTGGGTGTTGAAGAATGTACTCGCAGCGTTGCACCAGTTAAGAATGTCTTGCTGTACTTGACTTGCTTGAGCATGAGAGCAGGGCATGTTTTTGCACATTGGTTGCCTTCAGAACTGCAACCGAAGAGACACACACCATCAGACATTAAGTCATATTATCCCTTTTTCTCTTATCCATTCTAAAAATAAAGAATATAAAAATGATATATCTCTGAGTTAAATATCTCATGTGTCTAATGCAAAGTTTTTTGAGTGTTTTTGAGCTTTATAACATTTATTAATGAGCTCAAACAAATGGGCTGCCTCTTGAACAACATTTAAAATGCAACATTCGTTCATGGCACATGCTGATTTCGCTTCATGCTCAGTTCTTTTTAATGAGGCCATGAAGTGACAGACATCATTGTGGCTCATGTTCTGAATAGAGTGTTCATAAAATTCCATTCGCTTTTTCAGTGAGGGTTTTTTTTTTCTTCAGAAAGACAGACAAAGAAGTCTGTAGTTTGGAGAAGCACCCAGGGATCTCTTTATTAAAACCACAGGGCCTTTATTCAGCATGCAATGCCACACAATGTCTACAGACATACCGTACTTTGTATATGATGCTCTACTATTTCAATTACAACTACAGACTAATTAATTTATGACCAAAAGCGGAAAGTTATTTTGAAAAGAAAAGCATTTTAGGCTCCCTTTTGTAAATTAAAAACCCACCAAGGCTTCAATGTACTGCAACATCTCATTGTGTCTGGAGAGTGGATATCTCTTATGCATGGTGACTTCTAATCTTGTGGCTTAGGTGTTTTTTTTCCTTAGATAAAATCAGAGTAGCTTCATGCAAAGATGAAAACAACTACAAAACACGTTAAGCCTTTATTAAGACCTCTATTATTCACCTGTAAGGAACGACTCAATATTATGTTCCAGATGAGGTTGTTTTTACATTGAAATGGTTTTCTATGTTATCCAAAGTCCATGAATCAATATAACCCGTTTAGCATGAGTTTTGGTTTTTCCATAGAATTAGGCTACGCTTGAATAACTTCTGCGGGTTGTTTATTTTCTTGCGCTGCAGGTTGAAGGATGGGAATTTTTCCCAAATATTAGCTTTTACTGCAAACTTCCACTTAGGCCTTTCTGCAGCTGCCTCTATTTATTTCTCGTTTATGACTCTTTTAGCTTTCAGTTTTGACATTTACACCGACCAGGCATTATGACATTATAACATTATAATTGGTGAGTGTATAACGCTGATTATCTCTTCTTCATGGCTTAAGTGGGTTTGACAGCCAAAGAGGGAACAACACAACATTAGACAGGTGGTCATGATGTTGTGGCTGATTGGTGGCCATAAAATGCCTGGTATAAGAACATTAAATATTTTTGTTTTTTTTTTTCACATAAGGAACTTTGGATTGCTTTGCAGTATGTTTGTTTCCTCAGTCTGGCAGCATTTGACTGAACGTGAGCAGAAAGTATAACTCTATACACTATAACACTCTACACATCATCCTGTTACTTCTACCACCCTTCTACCAGCAGCATTTTTGATTTAGCCAAAAATTTAATTTAGATTTTTGGATTTTTTGCTATTTTTCTGAAAGGGCCAACCTCTTTAACATACTGAGAGTTCCTATAAACAGCTACTAAATGTAAATTAAACATTTGGTATCAACCTCCTCAATTACTCATAAAATAATGAGTAAACAGGCCACCTGGACAGTAAACTGCTTATCAGTCGATTTGTTTACTTTTGAGCCTGTCAGAATAGAGGGACTGTAATTCTCACAGGAAAAAAATGCCTGTAATTCCTCACAGTCAATTAAACATTTTTGATAAATATTTTGAATGAAAGCTCGAAGTATGCACTTTAATCCAATCTTGATTGTTTTATTTCAAATCCATCGTGATGGTGTACAGAAGAAAGAACAAAAAAACATTGGGTCACTGTGCAAATATGAATAGGCCCAAATTTACACAGTGTACGAAATAAAGACAATGTAAATGAGCTTTATTAGAGCTAACGGTCATGGTATTAATTAACAGAAAATGTGGCAAGATGTTACATAAAAATAACTTTATATGAGCATATAAAATGATGACCCCGGAGCTTTTAATGTACATGTTTATAGTTTTTATTAGTGGACCTGATAGTAAACTGTTCTTAATATATTGCAAATATTACAATATACATCCAAAAGTCCAAAGGTCTAAGAGTAGACTGAAAATCTTCCTTTAAATGTAGGAAATAAATAGAACAGAATTTAATATTTTAGAATGTTAAATATTTTAAACAATGAATGTTCAATATCTTGAGTGATTAATATTCTATTGCAATGTTTCTAATGTAAGCAAATTTGTGACATAGACCGTGACAACTGCTTTGTACAGAAGGTCAGATGTACCTCATGCCTGTTCTCTTCTATTCAAGCATGTGTTCAAATGGCACTTGATGGACCAAAAACGGATCATAATATTTTGCACAAACATGACATTAAATGCAGTTTGATTACAAATGTTAATAAATCTGCAAAAAATAAAAATAAAAAAAAATTCCTGTAAATGAAAAAACATTTTTGATATATACCGAGCAAAGCTTCATCGAGTATTTGGCTTGTATCTTTGACTGTTATTTTACATTCAGATAGAACAGAGGATAAAACCAGAGAATGAAGAGAAAACCCAAACAGACATTGAGGAGACCATGGAAAATTCCATTTAGAGAGTATCTCAATCTCAGGAACAAACCCTGTAGCTCTGCAAGGCTGCAGCTCAACCCACAGTGCAACCCGCTATTGTTCTTTCTCTGTTTTAACAAAACATCTTTTCAGCAAAGTCTGCACTGACCATACATGAGGGTTCGAGTAAAGAGGTTTTGAAAGGTTTTGCTTTTTATAGTTCCTAATAAACTAACGCTTTACAACTGTGTATGTCATTACCAGCTTGATCAGTACAGTACACAGTCTGCACATGAGGCATCATGAATGTGGGCCATGCACAAAGACCTTATTTAAAGGGTACCTACATAGGGCCTTTATGCAGCAATGAAATATATACATCAAAACATGGAAAAATACAAAAATCCTAAATTATTATTATGAGTAGATCAAGATTACATAGTGAGATATTGATTTATTTTTGCTACTGGCACATTTCTGATACTTTGACAAAGTTACATATATGTGTAAATGAACATTGTATTATTTTTTTATTATTATATAAGTTTGAGGGCTTTAAATTCATTTATTTAGCTGGCTAAAATAATGTAAAGAAAATATAGAATACTATAGTAAAGATAATTTGCATGAGGAATGCAAATGGACCATGAGCACATTGATCATTTTATTCCAAATCCCTAAAAAAGAAAAGACAAATGGACACTTAATGCAAGATTTCCCAAGGCTTCATAAATGTCCTATTAGTAAACGAATATAAAAAAAAAAAAGATAACAGTTGCTCCAAAATGCTGATTGCGAAGCTGAAGTAAGCTTAAATTGTCCAGTACTCTTATTTATTTGTGCAGTGCATATGATTGTGTTATGAATGCAGAGTGCAGGCCGAGTGTTTCTGTTTAAATATGACGGCAAGAAAACCCCTGTGTCCAAAATACGTTTAGTAAGAATAAGCTGTGAGCTAAATTTATGTGTAACACAGATTGAACAGGAAGTATATAGAGTGACAATCTTCCTCTGTACTTGCCGCTATTCAAATGTGTTTGCTCTAAACTCTATATTGCATAAAAAGGTTCGGGATGTGTTTCCTGGCATATAAAATGCTTTCACAAGGAAATGTTGTACAGAGCAAGTCTAGAGTCGAAGGCTTTTTGCATTGCCACAGCGTGTTAACACTTGTCCATTAAGAAAACAAAAGACCAGATTTTTTAAGTGAGCCATATAAAGTATCTGATAATCATTGCACAATGCTAAGAGGGCAACATTTAGGCTCTTCAAGTGTTATGATTAAAATTTCCCCTATGGATAGCTTTAGGAGCCAGTAACTTTCCATAATCCTAGTTCCTGGTTTTGCAAATGCGAATCTGGCATTATCAGGACAATCATAAACAGGCTGTTTAATGTCTAAATAGGAGCAGACTTGCTTTCTCTTAGGGTGTGAGCTAAAAGACTTTTTGACCTTGTTGTACTCTAGCTGTGGAGCAATCAAAACTAAAAAAGCAACGTACAGTTTAGCCAAAGTATACTAAAGTTGTTGTAGCATTCTTTGGCACACGCGACTGACCTCTTAGGTGCTTGCCAACTTCCCCTTGCTTATCTGTAGACACTGGTGAAATGTTAGTTAACACTGAGCCTGTGTCTAAAGAAAGGTCCAAACTTTTCTGAACTGATTGCTGTAAGAATCAAAGGTGAAGCGTGAAAACGTCTGTGCACAAGGGTGTGTACTATTGTGAATTCGCATAAAGGTGGAACCTTATCATAATTTTTTTTTTTTTTTTTTTTTTTAGAAGTTAGGGTTAAACTCATATGCTGACACTCAAGAGCAGCTGGCAAGGTTTCTGGAACATGGTGGAGAAATTCACATGCACAGACATGAGAAGGCTAAACACGTTCACATGCAACCCCTTACATTCCAAGACTATAGGCTCATGTATAATTACTGATTTTTATTCTTTTTATGTTTGAGGACATGCTAAGGATGCATATTTTATTAGTGGCAGCGTTTCATTTTTTGATAAAGGTGGAGGATCGGTTAACTATAGTCTCTAAACAATTATTACTTCTTACACAAAGTTCTCCAAATAGTCTCACCATGGTTTGGCCTCTAAATCTAGATCAATTTGTACTTCCCTGTTTTCTCACATTTTGGTCAACTAAAGGCTGTCACTAATGAAAATAATGGCGTGATGTAATTTGTGTCCATCCTTCCAACACAAACATCCCACCCATAATCAGACATTTGTTTATAAGCTTTTTTTTTCTTTTCTTTTTTTTTTTTTTTTTTTTTAAAGAATGCACTCCAACTGAAGCTGGAGTATTTACTGCCATCTCTTGGAGACATTCAGACCTTTCGTCAGATGAGTTCGAATATTCCGGTTGTTGTTTGCATTTTGCCATGTTAAACATTTAATATCGTCTCAGCTTAAAACACCAGCTGTAACTTAATGAAACTGTGCCTTTGTAGATGCCTAGAAAAGGCTCTCCTCACCATTTTCTCCTTCAGGAACACTCAATCTGTATGGAATAATCGTTCAATACTCTCAATCATATGTTCAATCCTTGTAGATTCTCCTGTACATTAAAAGGATTTCTCCATGTAGGTGCATTCTACATGGGCTTCTACAAAATCTTTACACCCATGATTCACCATATCTCACTACATTCCTGAATTACCAATGTTTGTTGTTGCCTACATTCAATTCAAGGCCAAAATATCAGCGTTAAGATTTTTACTAAATTGACACAGAAGCTGTGTTTGATCTGCCATTCAGGAAGTGAAACGTATATGCACAGGATATTTTGGCCACAATATGGTGATATTTTCTAACCAACTTATTTGGTCTTGTACCTCAAATATAAAAATAATTTTTGACTGTGACCACATCCACCATGCAAGCATTCAACATGCCTTTATTATAATATTAATCTTTATTTGTCTGGTAAGCATCACATCTAACCAGACAAAAATAACCCACACATTGCAGTGTCAGATGGCAATGAAGAACAATCTCCTCAATACCTCTTTACTAATCATGCACTTAAACCCATTGCTGATTTATGTCCCTGTACTGAATCATGTTGTTGGTTTCTGAAATAATTCGTTTTTCTACCCAAACAAATTATAGACAATGGAGTATTGTTGTACATTGCCCTGTACCTTCTGCTACACGGATGGAAAAATCTATTTAATGTGAATACAATTCTCACTAGTGTGTCATGGACATTCTGTGTTTCTGGCTTGCTTGGATTACAACCTGTATAAAGATTCCCAAGTTTTCCAATGTGTTCTATGGCTTCTGCTTATAATAATAAACTAATTAATATAGGGCTGCATCAACTAATTGATAAAATCAATAATGAAATTTGTTTTCAATAAATGCTGCTATTGATTAGTTGGGCTGCTCAAGTTAGGGGTTAGCATGATGGCAAGATAACACAGCCGCTTGCGAAATGGCAGAGAGGTCAACAGCCAGCCGGAAAAGAAAACACACTGGCGTCACGGATGAAGGTGAAACATCAGCACGGTAAACAAATACTGCATATCCTCAGCATGTGAAAATGAAGTGCTATTGTGCAAACTGTTTGTTTGTAACTTCGGGACAGTCGCTCTGGATCTGTTCTGTTGTGACTCGTGAGCATCAGGTCGCACAATCAGCTCTCTCGCAACATAGTGATGGATTCAATTAAAACTGTGCGAACAAGCACTAAATCAAAAATCAGCAAATTACAGCAGCAGTTAACGATTACATTTTTAGTCACTGTTGTGGTTGTCAGCATATGCTTATGCATTTTTACAAAAATGCATATTTTTTTCTTTCTTTTTTAAATCAAGGATGTTAGCTTGTTGCGTTTCTCCGTTCCATTCTCTTTTTTTTTATAGCATTTGTCTACTACAACAGTAACTTATATGTTTTCAAGCGTGATTTACTGCAGCTTTACTAAGTTCAAATGCTTGTTCAGTATTTATATATGGATATTTAATTTATGCATGTCATTTAATTATTATACAAAATTCAATATATATTTAAAACTATACAAAATGTCAGTATTTTTTTAAAGCATGGTTGTCAACTTGCCATCTGCAATTATCATTAAAAACAATACAAATGTTGGTTTACACAATTTACACCATGCATATTCAAATTTTATTTATTTATTTATTTATTTGTTTGTTTGTTTGTTTGTTTGTTTGTTTATTTATTTATTACAGGAAGAAACAACCCAGCATTAGTGAATTTGTTCAAAGAAGAAATCCCCAATGTACTCCTCAACAAGCAGCACTAAAAGCTTTAAAATATCAAAATTAAATATAGTTAAACCCTGACTTCACATATCATAACCTTGTGCTCCAGTACATCTGATCAAATCCACATTATCAACTTGTGCTTGTTAATTCCTCTCCACTGCTTTTCTTTCTTTCTTTCTTTCTTTCTTTCTTTCTTTCTTTCTTTCTTTCTTAACCCTTTCTCTACTGACTGTATAAGACTGTAGTAGGGACATTACTCATAATCACACACACTCCGGTGCTCATGTTAGTTCTCACTCTCCAGTGGTTTGTATTGCTTTAAGATTTAGAATCACACCATTGATATCACCCAAATGAGGACAGGTTCCCCTTTTAAGTCTGGTTCCTCTCAGGGTTTCTTCCTCATTCATCTAGGGAGTTTTTTCTTGCCACAGTCACCCCAGGCTGTTCATCAGGGATAAATACTCATTATTCACTTTAATTCTTAAGTTCTGTAAAGCTGCTTTGTCCATTGTCCATTATGTGCATTGTGGAAAGCGCTATAGAAATAAACTTGAATTTGAATTGAATTAGGGTTCTATATCTTTATAATAAGCAAAACAGCTTATTGAAATGTTTTTAATCCGATTAATCGAAAATAATAATAATTATCATCCAATTATTAGATTATCAAAATAATTGTTAGTTGCAGCCCAACAGAATAATATTTGTTGTTAGTTAACAAGGAAAGTCCTATAATTATTGATATGGTGTGAGTAAAGTTTCTTGTTTAATCACAGTTATTAAACATGTATGTGAGGGTATTTTTCAGACATTGTAGTTAATTGTAGTTACACTTGCAATATGGCAGTTGGAAACAGTTGTGTATGTGTGTGGTGTGGAAGCACTAGTGCCCCACCCTGGATTAATTTGCCTGCCTTAGGTTAATTGTAGCTGAAATTTAAAATTAATTAGATTAATTAGACAGACTGACTGATTGATTAACTGACACTCGTATTCTCTAGTCTTGCCAGAGTCCCTACCTGCACCCTGTTCACACTGTATAGTGTCTTTAAACACTCTCTCTCTCTCTCTCTCTCTCTCTCTCTCTCTCTCTCTCTCTCAAATTAAACATGCTTCTGAGGTAACAGTGACCAGTGTTCCTGTCCCCTTCTTCTCTTTGGATATGTCCGATCATCTCAATGCTCTACCTCTGGATTGAGTTCTCTTCAATTGGAAACAACTGTGCAGCTGAGGATGATTCCACATCAACAGCCTTAAAAATCCATCCATCTCAAGAATCTGGAGGATGTTCTGGATTGTAATTAATATCAACAGTCTGTTACAATGGCTCAGGGCCACAGTGTGCATGAACAGTTCTGCATTTAAACACGTATCGCTGAACAGCACCTCAACAATGATGGGACGGTAATGAATAGACATCTGGTGCCACCCATATGAGGATGGGTTCCCTTTTGAATCTGTTTCCTCTCAAAGGTTTTTTTTTTCAAATGCAATCTCAGGGAGGTTTTCATTCACCACATGCACCACTTGCGCATTAGCAAAGATGGAAAGTATTGAAGTAGAAATACTTTGTTACTGTACTTAAGTAGATTTTTCTGGTGTCAGTACTCCACTTCACTATATAGTTTTTGGACAACATTTTACTTTCCCTCATTACATTTTTTCCACAAATATCTGTACTTTCTACTTCTTTTTAAAACCAGGCTCGTTGCTTTAATTTATTCACAAAAAAAAATTGATATCAGTATTTTTTCTTCTCATTGTGCTCTGTTTTCAGCTCATCAACCTACTTATTTTTATTTTGTGGCTTTTTCAATTCTACCACTGGTGTATCATTTCCTGGCTCTCATACACCACAGATGTAGGCTAGTTTACGAAGTTAACAATGAGCACGGCTGAAGGCAACAATAAGTATGGGGTTATGGATGAGACAGACGGAGTCAGCGATGTAACCATGACTGAGTACAGAGACTTTCCTGATCACCTGAGCATAATTTTTTCTCTGCTTGTGTTCTATACGGTGGTTGTTCAGCCTGGATACATTCATATTAATATATTAATATGATGCGAGTTCCAGTTACAAGCGTGGCACTAAAACAGGTAGTAGTAATGGCTACTTAAGTACATGTAAGAGCCCAAACTTCTTTACTTTAACTTAAATGAAAAAGTGTAGTCAGTACTTCAAATTCTTTCAGGGTATATGGGTATATACTTCTACTTCTACCCACATAGCAAAATTAGTTTGGTCTAGTGATGGGCCACACAAACCACTTTCAATTGGCACAAATACAGCAATGCATAGCCATATCTCAGCCAAATGTATGACTATAGCTGACACGATTCTGGTCCTATGTAAAACCAAACAAGTTTGTTCCACGTGTCAGCCTCAACAAAACCTTAATCTAGCCACTTTATGCACACTCGGCCCAGATGAAAAATGCCTGCACAGTTTTCTGAAACAAATATGTACTGATTTACATTTAAACAAAACATTTTGCATTGCATTTGCATAACAAAAATAAAGAAATGCTTTAATATCAATGCGATGTTTCAGTTCATGAAAAAGCGGCATTGTGCACACAACTCAACATCCAAATAAGTCAAAAATCTGTTAACCTGTTGCACTCTCCTGATGCTCTTTTCTCTTCATCCTCTCTCTCCTGCCACAATCCCTACCCAAGCCACATATCACCATCTTTTAATGGTGGAATGGATTTTCTTTCCTGTGGCCGCAAATGTCAAGTGGTTACGCCTATCTTTTTTCTATCTTACGCCTATCTACGCTTTGTCTTGGTTAGAGTGTTCTAACCCATTAACCAAACCAAACAGCTAAATCGCAAGATTACACACTTTCAACTGAAGAAAGAATATTTGAAAATAGAACAAAAAGACAAAGGTACAAGATTAAGTGTGTGACATTGAAAAAAGGTAAAGCCTGCAAAACCATGAACCATTGCGCTTTTCTAGATGCGATTTGATTGGTTTTAAATGTATTTATTTATTTATTTATTTTATTTGACTTAGGAGTTAAGAGAAGAAATATGGATAAATTGACCTTGTCTTGTACATAAAAAGGTTTCAAGAAAATATGTAATAGGTTTGACTTTATTATCGATTATAATCCAGATTTCATCTAAAATTACCATTATTCATAATTAAAATTATTGTTTGTTGAAACCTTTTTGATAGCGAGCAATAAACCCACGTTGCAAACAGGAATAGGGGAAACAGCTGTGTGTATGAAAATATGATCACCTTACTATCTAAACTATCTGAAAGTGCAGAGGCCAGAAGTCTTTGCTACCTCGGTGCTTGAGTGAAAGATGTGTTTTGCCATCCCTGCTCATTAGAGATAAACTTAAGATTATAAGGAACAAACATACAGGCACTAAACGTATACATTCATTTATGCTTTAAAACCGCTTTGAGACATTGTTAAAGTGCTACACAAATTAAAATCAAATTGATTGATTGATTGATTGACTGACTGACTGACTGAATGACGAACTAACTAAACAATGAATGAATAGAAAAAGCTTAAATTAAACATTTACCATTTATGATCAACACTATCTTCTTCTTCTTCTTCTTCTTTCGGCTGCTCCCATTAGGGGTCGCCACAGCGGATCATCTGTCTCCATACCACCCTGTCCTCTACATCTGCCTCTTTTACACCAACTACCTGCATGTCTTCCCTCACCACATCCATAAACCTCCTCCTTGGCCTTCCTCTTTTCCTCCTACCTGGTGGCTCCATCCTCAGCATTCTTCTACCAATATAATTCATGTCCCTCCTCTGCACATGTCCAAACCATCTCCCTCTAATAAACTCATTTCTAATCTTATCCATCCTCGTCACTCCCAACGAAAACCTCAACATCTTCAGCTCTGCTACCTCCAGCTCCACCTCCTGTCTTTTACTCAATGCCACTGTCTCTAATCCATACAACATCGCAGGTCTCACCACAGACCTATAAACTTTCCCTTTCATTTTTGCAGATACCCTACTGTCACAAATCACTCCTGTCACTCTTCTCCACCCACTCCACCCTGCCTGCACTCTTTTCTTCACTTCTCTAACACACTCACCATTACTTTGCACTGTTGACCCCAGGTACCTGAATTCCTCCACCTTCTCCAGCTCTTCTCCCTGCAACCGCACAACTCCACTGCCCTCCCTCTCATTCACACACATGTATTCTGTCTTACTCCTACTGAGTTTCATTCCCCTTCTCTCCAGCGCATATCTCCACCTCTCCAGGCTCTTCTCAACCTGCTCCCTACTCTCACAACAAATCACAATATCATCCGCAAACATCATAGTCCAGGGAGACTCCTGTCTGACCTCGTCCGTCAACCTGTCCATCACCACTGCAAACAGGAAAGGGCTCAGGGCCGATCCTTGATGCAGTCCAACCTTCACCCTGAACCAGTCTGTCGTTCCTACTGCACACTTCACTGCCGTCACACTGTCCTCATACATGTCCTGCACCACCCTCACATACTTCTCTGACACACCTGACTTCCTCATACAATACCACAACTCCTCTCTTGGCACCCTGTCGTACGCCTTCTCTAAATCCACAAATACACAATGCAATTCCTTCTGTCCTTCTCTATACTTCTCCATCAACATTCTTAAAGCAAATAAGGCATCTGTGGTGCTCTTCCTCGGCATGAAACCATACTGTTGCTCACAGATGGTCACCTCTTCTCTCAGCCTGGCTTCCACTACTCTTTCCCATAACTTCATGGTGTGACTGATCAACTTAATTCCCCTGTAGTTACTGCAAGACTGCACATCTCCTTTATGCTTAAAGATCGGTACCAGCACACTTCTTCTCCATTCCTCAGGCATCTTCTCACCTTCCAAAATCCTGTTAAACAATCTGGTCAAAAACTCCACTGCCATCTCTCCTAAACATCTCCACGCTTCTACCGGTATGTCATCTGGTCCAACCGACTTTCCACTCTTCATCCTCTTAATCGCTGCTCTCACTTCCTCCTTACTTATCCTATCCACTTCCTGCTTCACCAACTCCACATCATCCAACCTTCTCTCTCTCTGATTTTCCTCATTCATCAGCTGCTCAAAATACTCCCTCCACCTTCTCAACACACTCTCCTCACTAGTCAACACATTTCCCTCTCCATCCTTTACTGCTCTAACTTGCAGTACATCCTTCCCAGCTCGGTCCCTCTGCCTGGCCAATCGGTACAAATCCTTTTCTCCTTCCTTAGTGTCCAACCTCTCATACAGCTCCTCGTATGCCTTTTCCTTGGTTTTCGCCACATCCCTCTTAACCTGCTGCCGCATCTCCTTGTACTCCTGCCTACTTTTCTCATCACTCTGTCTATCCCACTTCTGTTTTGCCAACCTCTTTCTCCTTATGCTCTCCTGCACTTCCTCATTCCACCACCACGTCTCCTTGTCTTGCTTTCTATTCCCAGATGTTACACCAAGTACTTTTCTAGCTGCCTCCCTCATCACTCCTGCAGTAGTTGCCCAATCATCCAACACCTCCTTAACACCACCGAGCCTCTGTCTGACCTCTTCCCTGAACCTCACACTACACTCTTCCTCCTTCAGTTTCCACCATCTTATTCTTCTTTCAGTCCTCACTCTCCTCCTCTTCTTCTTCGCCTCCAAAACCATCCTACAGACCACCATCCGATGCTGTCTAGCTACACTGTCCCCTGCCAACACCTTACAGTCTCCAATCTCCTTTAGGTTGCATCTCCTGCATAGCACATAGTCCACCTGTGTGCACCTTCCTCCACTCTTATACGTCACCCTATGATCCTCCTTCTTCTTAAAATAAGTGTTCACCACTGCCATTTCCATCCTTTTAGCAAAATCTACCACCATCTGCCCTTCCACATTCCTCTCCTTAAAACCATACCTACCCATCACCTCCTCATCACCTCTGTTCCCTTCACCTACATGCCCATTAAAGTCTGCCCCAATCACCAATCGTTCTTTCCTAGGTACACCATCTACCACTTCATCTAATTCACTCCAGAATCTTTCCTTCTCCTCCATCTCACAGCCAACTTGTGGAGCATAGGCACTGATGACATTTATCATCATCCCTTCAACTTCCACCTTCACGATCATCACCCTATCAGAAACTCTCTTCACCTCCACTACACTCTTACTGTACTCTTCCTTCAGAATCACCCCTACACCATTTCTCTTTTCATCCACACCATGATAAAACAGTTTAAATCCACCTCCAATGCTCCTGGCCTTACTCCCTTTCCACTTGGTCTCCTGAACACACAGCATATCTACTTTTCTCCTCTCCATCATATCAGCTACCTCTCTCCCTTTACCAGTCATAGTGCCAACATTTAAAGTACCAACCCGAACCTCCACTCTCCTACACTTCTCCATTCCCTGCCGTCTCTGTAGACGTCTTCCTCCTCTCCTTCTCCTCCTTCGGCCAACAGTAGCCCAATTTCCACCGGTACCCTGTCGGCTAACGATACCTGTGGCGGTCGTTGTTAACCCGGGCCTCGACCGATCCGGTATGAAATTCTCATTTGTGATCCGCATATTTGATTTGGCACATGTTTTACGCTAGATGCCCTTCCTAACGCAACCCTCCCCATTTACCCGGGCTTGGGACCGGCACTAAGAGTGCACTGGCTTGTGCATCCATAATGGCTGGGTTATGATCAACACTCTTCCCGTGGGCTCACCACCTGCAGGAGGGACCGTAAGGGACGGTGCTGTGAGGATTGGGCAGCAGTCGAAGGCGGGGGTCTGCTTAGACTGCTGCCCCCGTGACCCGAATTACGGAAAAAGCGGGAGAAAATGAATGAATGAATGAATGATCAACACTATCATTCCACTGAATTATGTTGTCCAGCAGAGAGCGCCAAATCCCCAAGTGCGACAGCGTGTCTTTTTTCCCTCATGGTCCCACACGTCCCGCCTCCAGCCTCCAGCCTACGATTGGCTATTAGAGAAAGGTCTGCTTTTTTTATTGAGAATCACTGACCAATGATAATGCAGCAGGTGGGTTCTGTTAAACGTGGTATTAAACAGCCGCACGTTGGCTCTCTGCGAGGTGGGCGGGATCATTTACCTGATTGGTCCAGACAGAGTCGGGTTACTACGTGCTTCATAACAAACTGGCTAGTCAGGGAACCAGTTAGCTAGCTAGCCAGCCAGCCAGCTAGGGCTGCAGTAGGATAATTGATCAGGGGCAGCGGAGAAGTAGTATTTCGGTAAATAAAGCAATTTCGATGTAAACGTTGCAGCCAGGCGGTTGGTGATTGAAGATCTGGACGCATTTAGTGAAGTAAGTTATTTAATAACGGCTGTAGACTATATAGTCATTATAAGCCCCATCTGTTCACCCGGCACCAGTGCTAGCTGGTTATCTAGCTAACATCTCCCACTTGGTTTTGTTTCGTTGCTAGTAGCAGTGAGCAGCGAGTCGATATTTCACAAGGCAGAAATTTCACCAGGTTTGCTGAACTGCGCTAATGCAGGAACAGCCATCACATATTAATAATCTTCTAACGCTTTTTTCGTTGCTATAGTAACAGCCGATGGCACTTTGTTTGTTTTTCTGTGTTCTCTGCACCGCGACTAACTATTTTTTTTTTTATTTAATATTGTTTGTCTTATTATACAACATAAGTGATAACAGTGATAATGTAACTATAAATGACGTGTGAATCTCAGGTTTGTAACTGTTTTCTCAGCTTTACGCCGTTGATTATTTATGTGCAACAGCACACCCTTGTCATTATTTATTCCTTACTTTTAAACAATTTAAAGTGTCACATGGTTGTCTAGATTTTCCTGCCGAAACGAACACCGTGCTTTAAAATGATCACTTTACACAGCAGGGAACAATGATTATGGCTTGGAGTCATTTTTTCTGTAAACCAGCATCAAATTAAGATATTCAGTAAATTAAGATATTGTACTTTGGAGCAAAAGGTCGCAATTTCAAATCCCAGCACCAGCAAGTTGCCTTTAACCCTCAAGTGCTCAGTTGTAGGTAACTTTGGATAAAAGCGTCAGTTAAATGGCATAAATGTACTGTAAACCTAGGCTTTGGGATGCCAGGCCGGTCTTCCTGAGGATACGAGGAAGTGTGAATTGAATCTGTGAGTGGTCAGTGTCAGTGTGATTGATAGGAGAAAGAGAGAATGCCATCACTCCCACCCAGAGAGCACGACCGGTCTGCTCTCTCTGACTCCCATCCACAGACAAATGCAGCATCATTCAGTTCAAACTTATGATGTTTAGGTTGAATATATATTTTGTAGGGGGATATAAAAGGACAATTGTACCCCATTTGAATATTTAGGTACAACTCCTCTCTCTCTCTCTATCTCTCTCTCTCTCTCTCCATATACAAACCCGATTCCAAAAAAGTTGGGACACTGTACAAATTGTAAATAAAAACAATACAATGATGTGTAAGTTTCAAATTTCAATATTTTATTCAGAATACAACATAGATGACATATCAAATGTTTAAACTGAGAAAACGTATAATTTTAAGGGAAAAATAAGTTGATTTTAAATTTCATGACATCAACACATCTCAAAAAAGTTGGGACAAGGCCATGTTTACCACTGTGTGGCATCCCCTCTTCTTTTTATAACAGTCTGCAAATGTCTGGGGACTGAGGAAACAAGTTGCTTAAGTTTAGGAATAGGAATGTTTTTCTGGTCTAATACAGGCTTCTAGTTGCTCAACTGTCTTAGGTCTTCTTTGTCGCATCTTACTCTTTATGATGCGCCAAATGTTGAAAGATCTGGACTGCAGGCTGGCCATTTCAGTACCCGGATCCTTCTTCTACGCAGCCATGATGTTGTAATTGATGCAGTGTGTGGTCTGGCATTGTCATGTTGGAAAATGCAAGGTCTTCCCTGAAAGAGACGACGTCTGGATGGGAGCATATGTTGTTCTAGAACTTGGATATACCTTTCAGCATTGATGGTGCCTTTCCAGATGTGTAAGCTAGTCATTCCACACGCACTCATGCAACCCCATACCATCAGAGATGCAGGCTTTTGAACTGAGCGCTGATAACAACTTGGGTTGTCCTTATCCTCTTTAGTCCGGATGACATGACGTCCCAGTTTTCCAAAAAGAACTACAACTTTTGATTTTGATTGTGTTCACCAACAATGTTTTCTGGAAGTATTCCTGAGCCCATGTTGTGATTTCCATTACAGTAGCATTCCTGTATGTGATGATCACGACCGTAGATCACGGGCATCCAGTATGGTTTTCAGGCCTTGACCTTTGCGCACAGAGATTGTTCCAGATTCCCTGAATCTTTGGATGATGATATGCACTGTAGATGATGATAACTTCAAACTCTTTGCAATTTTTCTCTGAGAAACTCCTTTCTGATATTGCTCCACTATTTTTCGCTGCAGCATTGGGGGAATTCGTAAACCTCTGCCCATCTGAGGGACACTGCCACTCTAAGAGGCTCTTTTTATACCCAATCATGTTGCCAATTGACCTAATAAGTTGCAAATTGGTCCTCCAGCTGTTCCTTATATGTACATTTAACTTTTTTTATTGCTACCTGTCCCAACCTTTTTCGAATGTGTAGCTCTCATGAAATCCAAAATGAGCCAATATTTGGCATGACATTTCAAAATGTCTCACTTTCAACATTGATATGTTATATATATATTCTATTGTGAATAAAATATAAGTTAATAAGATTTGTAAATTATTGCATTCCTTTTTTTATTCACAATTTGTACAGTGTACAGTATACTTTTTTGGAATCAGGTTTGTAAATTAAAACTTATGGAGCTCTGGTCTCTCTGCTTGAACCTAATCTGTGAAATGAGCATTGTGTTTGATTCTGCAAGCTTTAATGTGTAGGTCACTGTTCTGTTTGCATGTTCTAAGCTTTAAACCCAAAGGTTGACTACACAATGGCTGCCTGTCGTGGTTCTCAGTGTGATTTGTGCAAATTTTTGCAGTTAAACAGCGATTAGGGATTTCCTTCTCATGATCATGCGTGGTTATGCCGTTAACATTGGCATCCTTATGGTTATTGTTTTTGTTTCTTTCCATTTGCGGCTCCATTTTCTTTCCTGCTGAAGACTTGAGACCTCCTGTTACTCGTTTACGCCCTCCAATTTTACTTTGTCCCTTTCGTCTGTTTTGTGCAAAGCTAAGTAATAATTTAATGTATTCCAATAATGTACTAATCATAATGAACATTTGTACTAGCTTTGCTGGCAGATTCGCAAAGCAAGCCAACTCTGCTCACTATGGACACTCTGCAGCCGCACCAACGCTCTCTGCTCCTTCCTTCCAAGCTTTATTTTTGTTCCTTTCCACATTTAATGAGAGGTTGTTCATGACAGGGTGAGGTAAAGCATGCTTATTTGCAAGCTTTTCTTTAGTCGCTACAGCGATTTGCAAGAGTCAGAAACAAACTACAAGAGAGCTGAAAGCCCCGGGTGGAATTAAGCAAGCAAGTGGAATTAATAATATTAATATTCTGATTATATGAAAAAAAAAAAAAAAAAAAGTACAGTTTTCATTGGTTCACTGATATGTTAATGTAGTAGTAGGATTAGTAGTGATAGTTTGTAGATATAACATTTCTAAAGATTTACATTAGTGTAGTGCCTTTGCCAACATCCATCTTCATTTATTCTTGTACTGCACGCTCGGAATTTATAAGTAGACGACTTCTCCACACCTAGAGTTGCTCTGAAACGCTCCCGATTATTTGAAGTCTTAAATCAGTCTTGGACGTCTACTTGAATGCAATTGTCAAAAGCTTTAGGTTATGTACAAGTCCTGGTCTATAGAAACACTACACAATAGAGAGCTTGCATGAGCCTGTTGTTTTTGTCCCACAGAGTGAGAGGATGGTGGTGCCGGAGAGTGGGAGTGGAGCCCAGCAGGCAGACAGTGGCACGGTCCCGGGGTTCGAAGACGAGCAGGTCGGAGTGGAGCTGGAGGAGGTCCGAAAGTTGCGTGAACTCGTGCGGCGCCTCGAAGTCCAGAACGAAAGCCTACGCAACCGTGGCACCGCGCGTCACCTCGGCACGAATGCCAACGAAAGAACCCTGCGCGAGGACACCAGCACCAGCTCGGACAGAGACGTCCGGACTCCTTCTCCTCCTCAGGGCAGCTTGAGGAGGAGTGAAGACATGTCTTGTCTTCCTGAGGCCACGAGGCTGGAGGATGAAGAGGAGATGGAACAGAACAGCCCAGTTTTTGATCTTCCTTGTGCCGCAACATCAGGATATGCTGAAGAACACACAAACGCTACTTCTTCTCCCGATAGCTACGATTTGGAGACAATTGGTGAGAGCGATGCAGGGGTGGACCAGTCCGCTCTGGACGAGGTGGATGTGCTCGATTTGGATGACTGCGCCGATATTGATGGTGAAGACTGCTGGTATGTTACTGATGCTTTTAATACAGTTTTGCAGCGTTAGATTTATATTAGCGAATGTTACACCAAATCTTCTCTAACACTGGTGTAGCGTTTCAGACGGGCAGGCCATTTAGATAAACACCTAATTAATTACACAGTACACTGGTAGGGTGCAACATCCTGGAAATATGAGCATATCATCAAATGAAAACATTCAGTGCAGGTCAATATTATTGTCATTTTTTTAAATAGCACTTTCAATAGGCATAAATAATTGAAATAATAATAATAAATAATAAAAATAATAATTGGATCCAATAATCCAATAATTTAATTATTTATTATTATTATTTTAATTATTCCAATTATTGAATTTATTTGATTGTAATAGAATTTGACAGTAAACTTTTATTATTATTTAAATTTTTCCAATTACTGAATTTAATTGATTTTTAATACAATTTAACAATCTTTTTTTTTTTTTTTCCAATTAAAATCAATTAAATTCAGTTAAATACACTTATACACAATACACAATAAAATACTCGAAATCCAAGATGGCAATATGTTTGTGTGTGTGTGTGTGTGTGTGTGTGTGTGTGTGTGTGTGTGTGCGTGTGTGTGGCTGTTTAGACTGGCTGTGTTTTGTTTGCCGGCTTGTTCTGCAGGACTGACTGAATTCTCTGTGCTGGAAAAAGGCACACAGTAAAGTCACCACTGAAAACACATACACAAACAAGAACTGGTTTAAACAGGAGCTGCTTGGACATCATCAGTGCAGCAAAAACAATGTCAAATCATTGTTTGTATAACAATTGATAAAAAAAAAAAAAAAAAAAAAAGCCATTTTCACGTTTGCTGGCGTAAGCATGACGCTCACTAGAATTTTCTGTGTTTTCAGTCTTCGCACGCTGTGGTTTGTTTGAGCGTTTTTGCCATAACTCATCACAAAGGCTCCATTAGAACCTGCTAGTGAGATACCGTTCCAAACAGGAACTGTTTGTTAATGTAAAAATGCATTCTGCCATTCGAGGAAATTGTACAGGTCGCGTGTACAGAATGCTCGCTGTACATGCAAATTCCAGACTGTTAATAGCAATATATTTAAACGAGTTTGAATAAATGATCTGTAGCCATAACCTTTGCAATGTGAATTTGTCTCTACATCTTACAAGACACGTCTCGGTAATGATGGGTGAAATTCATAGGCACTACCAATGCTGTGACCCTGTGGACCCTGTACGTGGTATCTTGATGCAGAAACTAATTCAAGCACCTGCATTCACGTTGTTCACTTCTCTAAAATAAGGTCTGTTCTGTAGTGAAGTATAGCTGGCAAGAAATGAGGATAACCGAATGGATTACTCATTGTTGTTGTGCAAGTACAATGAAATTTGGTTTGTGGAAGGAAGTATATATTAGTATATATAACTATAAATATGGGTTTGTAGATCCAGCAGTATATAAGCTTTTTTTTTTTTTAAGTAATAATGGACAGTTAATGGTTTGCAGTACCTGGTTATACCCTATATAGACAGGTTTGTGGTTACCTGATCATAAGCTTTGTATGATTTTTGAACATCCCATTCCACATTTAGTCCCCGTTTGCTGTTATAATAACTTCCACACCTTCAGGAAGATTTTCCACTCTATTTTGGCATGGAGATTTTTGTGCTCATTCAGCCACAAGGATGTTAGTAAAGATATATAGGGTGAGAAGGCCTGGGGTGCAGTCAGTATTCCAGTATTCCAATTCAACCCAAAGGGTTGTGGTCAGAGCTCTATAGCAGGCCACTCAAGATCTTCCATATCTACTCATGTTTATGAATAACCCATGTATAGAGCTGGCTTCTTAGAGCTGGCTTTGTGCACAGGAGCATTGTCATGGTGGAGCAGGTTTGAGTCTCCTAGTTCAAGTGAAGGGAAAATGTTATCCCACTGCATCCAAGGACATCCTATACAAGTGTGTGCCTCCAATTTTGTGGTCGCAGTTTGGGGAAGAACCACATTTGGCTGGAAATGTCAGGTGTCCTAATACTTTTTGTATGCCATTTATATACAGTCAACCCCCGATAATTTGCGGCTCGGAGAATTCACGGGTTCTCATTTGGAACCCAACTAACAGCAAGTTGCGGATTATCTTAAAATCCGCGGGACCGAACGTTCAGGAACGTTAGGAATAATTTAACAATGTACACTATTACGTTTATAAAGTGACATAATGTCTAGATGAAGTCACTAAGGTGTACCATAGGGGGTGCCTCCAAAATTTTTGGAAGACCACTGTAGTATTAAACAACCTTAAAGTTGTAGCAGTAGGTTGGTGTATAATGTGGTAGTTTGTGTACAAGTCTGTTGTTATGAGCGTATCCTCACTGGGAGACGAGGGAGGGTTGAAAGACTGATTCAGACTGATTCAGCAGAGTGATGGCCCTGGGGGAAAAAGCTGTTTGGTGGTGCAGTCATAAATTCAAAACCAGTGTGTTTGCAGAACTACAAACAGATGATGACTGGGGCAAGTAGGGTCTCTGCAGATGCTGATTTGCACTTTTTTAGTTTTTTAGTAGTTTAAACCTTTTTAAAATAATCCAGTCTGTGGGTTCACGGTATTGAGCAACCATTTACAAACCACACAAGTAGGTGGTGTATGTAAAACGATTTAATAATGTGGGTAGTTTGCAAGTAATTTAGATAAATGTACACACAGAGATGGGAGTGTCTGCACAGGTTCATGTGTTCTTCCTACAACTACTGTGAATACCACATTTGACACTTATAATTGTTGCTTGTTATAAGGTTTATGATCGCTAGTAGATCATAACATGCTGGCGCCTGTTCTAGGCACACAGTAATTTAACTGCAATCTTTGGAAAGGTCTCGTCCTTGACACCTCTACTTGGCATTGGTACATTACAGATCGTTATACCAAGTCTGAGCAGGGCATGAGAATGCATCCATTTTATATAACTGGCTAACAGTGTGATCCTTAGTACTGTGATGTTCTAGCATTGATATAGAAGGCAGTTTTGATGCACTGCCAACTGTGCCAGTGGCTGTTATTTCATTCTTTCTGCCTGTCTGCACACCAGAGTACAAACCATAGAAGAGTAAATGGGACTAGTTTGCATTAAGCAAGCCACTCTATTTAAAAATGAAGCTTTAATCTTGCTGCCTTTTGTTTCTCAGGGTAGAATATCGTGGAAAATATCGTGGTTTGTTTGCTGCTAAGGTTTTTAACAAGTGACGCTGTTAAAGTAGTGTGTATGTGGCTGTGATTTAAGACTTTCTATGAAAGCCAGAGGCACAGAGTGCAAATGAGCCTCCTCTGCTTGCCTGTGATTTTCTGTAGGCTTTTCCTTGCTGTTATGTGAAAACAGATTATTTCACTTCAGACAGGACAGTGTGCATCGAGCCAGTTTTTATTGAAAAAGCTAAAAAAAATTCTATGAAGTTGTGATTTCAAATTGCAGATTAGGCCCAGTGATTATCAGGATTTATATAACAGAGATTAAGATAAAATAATTAGATAAAAATGCTTTTATACTTTGGTCAGTCTGAATCAATCCTGCTTGGCTAGAAAGTGCGTATCGAACAGGCATTTTCAGTCAGTTTGATTACCATTCTGAATGAACGTGCTTCCTGATAAACTGTAACCAGAGTAACCTACAGCCATTGTTCTATACAGAGCAAGACAACTATTGTAAATATTGTCTAATTGCCCTACTGAGGTTTATGAAGGATTTTGGTATGTACTTTCTCTTATTTTTAGTAGGCTTGAGTCAGGCAGGGTGTTGGATTTAACAACTTGTATATAAAATAATTTAGAATGAACAGATTTCTGTCCAATCAGTCTATTCTTTTTGTACTTCAAACATCAGCGTTAACTTGTCAGTGCTGGAAAATGTCATATCATGTATTAGTTGGATACTCCATTGCTATGCATGTTGTGGAGGCAGAGAACCACCCAATGCAAAGCAGAATGCATTAAATGCAACTCTAAACAAATAAGTATTGGGAAGCTCGGTGGTTAAAATGGATTTTGGATTGGAAGGTGATTTCAAATCCCAGCTCCACAAAGCTTGCACTGCTGGGCCCCTTAAGCAAGGCCCTTAACACTCAACTGCTTAGTTGTATGGATTAGATAATCCTGAATCCCCCTGGATAAGGGCATCTTACAGTTACCATTAATGTAAATGTAGGTATGATGTTTCAGTCTCGATATGAAAATAATTGTAAGCGTAATACTAAAACATGAGATATTTTATAGCAGTTTTGCATTCATTAAGTAACATTATAGACGTTTGAAATTTTGTTTCACTGGAGTATTTGAAAGTCATTCAGGTCCCAACCTTTTCCCGGTTGTATTTTGGGAAACAGTGCACAACTCATAGGTCATATTACAAAGTGCTTGAATAAGTTTTCCATTATAACTGAATGGTCATGGTGCAGGGAGACATGGTAGCTCAGTGGTTAGGATGTTGGACTTTGGACTTCTGATCAGAAGGTCACAAGTTCAAATCTCAACACATTGAAGCCCATTAACCCTCATTGTAAGTCTCTATGGGCATCTCCCAAACGCTGTAAGTATAAAATGTGTTCCTTGCCTGGTAGGTCTGGCCTTGCATTTTCATTTCATCATAGATTAGAAACACTAAAGATACAGTTAAGATACACTGTGTGCATTTTAGTGTGGCTGTTGGGTTATCAGTGTGCTGTTATCTTGTATCCAAACACCAAGTGAAAGTAATATTTCTATATGACGTATAAACTGATTCTGATTGTGTATGTACAGACGTTTGCGGACCCCTGACTATCATATCCATAGTTGTTTTTTTTTTTTCCCCCAAAACCGATGGCACAAAGTCAGAAGCACACAGTTATCAAAATTATCGTCGTATGCTATGGCATTAGTTCCCAAATATTTGTTCCAGTACCACATTGCTTCTGTGCACAAAGCTAGAGGAAAAACTGGAGTGGTCTACACAGAGTCATGACCTTCTCATCGATCCTCATTAATGCTCTTGTGCAAATCCCCACAGAACTATACTTCAAAGTCTTGGAAAGCCTTCCCAGAAGAGTGGAGGTTATTATAACAGCTAAGGGAGTATTTAACTCTTAAATGGGATGTTTGGAAAGCAAATTGTGTGATGGTCAGACATGCATATACTTTAGGCCATTTATAGGCCTAAATGGGTAGAGTTGGATGAGGACATGCCCAAGCTAATTTGATCAGGACTGACATCTTCATTATTTAAATTTTATTTACCAAACATATAATCACCCTTTTTTTCATATGTTGCATTTACAGCATGTGGCATTCTGAATGCCATTTGACACCATGATGCTTTTGTCCATATCAATTATGCCCTACTGATCATATCTGGTAAGAGTGCAGTCTTGGGTTAACTATTGGCTTTGAAACCTCTGTGATGCTCAGAAAATATATATCCGCTCGATATGAGGAATTGTCAGGATTTTCTCCTTTTAAGAGAAATTCTTGAAGCTGGACATAAAGCATTAAAGAATCAACAGCGCTAGCTTTTCTTTTTAGCGCAATATTTTTTTTCAAGATTATTATAACAGCACATGGGTATTAAATGTGGTATAGGGTGTTGAAAAAGCACATATGAAATGTATGGTTCTGTGGCCACAAACTTTTGCCCATCTAGTATATAGACTAAATGTTTTTTTTTTGTTTTTGCAGATTCAGGCTTATAATAAGCTTTGTAATAAGCTTGGCACTAAGACGGCTGCACTAAACCCACATGTGATCCTGCTTTTGCAAACAAGCACCATATAATAGGAAAACAGTGGTGACCATTGGAAACCTTTCCATTTTATTGCTGCATGTGGTTTAATAGATAAATATTGCATTGGAATAACAGCTGAATCCTTATAAAAGTTAGAAATAGCAACAATAAGTTTATTGATATTAACTAATTGGTTTCCCCAATTCAATCTGGGAGATCAAGGTGATCATATTTCTATTAGAAGTGTAGTGCCTTTGTGTCATGATTTATCATTGTGTAAGAGCATGCAACATTTACTCTCGCCATATCTTTGAAAACATATCATGACCTTTGCTCTTTGTAGTGATACAAATAGATTACAATAGATTCACTCAGTGTTTGCATTTGCGCAGTAGTAATTGTGAAGCTCAGTGGAACTGCTCCGCCTCTTCTTCAGCCCATGTGGTTTTGTCTGATAAGATTAAAGTAAAGTGATATCCAAGAGAAAGTGCTGATTGTTAGGAAACTTGGCCAGCCTGAGTTATAGGCTGCTATGGTGCTGTTGTATTGTTTATATTCAATTATATATTTTTTTATATAAAAAGCTCCTTAGTGACTTCTCTTGTAATAGAGAAACCGCAAAAGCTCCACCCCTTGTTCCCCAAAGCCTTTCCCATGTCGGATAACTTCGATTTACCCCAACTATCACAAAACCTGTGACTCCTTTCACACTTTCACTTCACCTTATAAACAATGACACATTTTCAAGTCTGTGTTTATGAAGTTGCCTTACATTTGTTTATATAAATATAGTCGCCTCGTGGTATAGGCGTGATACCATATTAGAACAAGCGCATTCATGCAGAACTGTGATTTACCAGAACTTGGGGTTGTGGAAAACTATTCAACGGCTGCTGACCGATCTGAAGGTAAAATTTAAGATTTAATAAACACATTTTGTTTTGTGTGGAAACATCTGTTTTCTATTCAGTCAGAGGAATTTGCAACTATAGTGCTCTGTGTTCTCTAAAAAAAAAAAAAAAAAAAACCTCAACAATACAATTCTATGGTTGTGTTTTTTTGTTTTGTTTTGTTTTCTCCCCATTCTCCCCACTCTTGTCCACACCTTCCGATTTGTCTGTGAGGCATAAATGTCTTGGATGTCATGAGAAATTATTTGACTCCGCCCATAAGGTGTAAGTGGTATGTGATAGCTTTGAAAATCCTGATCGTCTGAAAACTGAGACGAACTCTGACTCCGGAGATACTGGTTTTTCAGCATGTTGTCGATCATGGTGTTGATTTTGATTTAGAATTTTTTTTTTTTTACTCTGTCAGAAAAGTGGGTGAAAAGCATGACCTCATCGGATGTCTGTCTGAGAAGATGAGCACATGGCTTGTGTTTTCATTGTGTGCCATGATGAGAGAATGTCACGAAGCTGTGACTTCTTGCTCAAAAAAACGTCTGTTAGACCGAAATCACTATGTTCTCTCACAGAGCAGGAATACTGAACCATTACCTAACACAGACTAATTTGTCCTTTAAGATTGGAAACACAACGAGACAAAGGATCTGCTAATTGAAGAACATCTCTCTCTTTCTCTGTCTTTTTCATCTTTGTAGGTTGTACGTGTCTCCGAAGAAGCGGGTACAGTCGGAACAGGCCCCAGAGTCTCCGCTGAAATGGTGCCGGAAGGTCCTAGATCACCCGAGTCCCGAGACCGAGGTTGCCTGCAGGACACTCCTGAGCCGCCTGGATCAAAGTATGCGTTGGTCATCTGAAAATGTGTACACAAAATCCTTCTTGCATCCTTCATTCTCTCCTAGGTCAAAATAAGTAGCGCATAAAATAGTTCGGAAATAAAGGTTCATTGCAAAATCATCTGCAAAACGCTGAGCACGTCTTTAATTTTACTGTCTGTACATCCAGACACATTGCTAGTCTATTGTAGCATGCATGCTCACGTCACACTCACATTACCGGCTCTTTGCGATGAGGATTAGTCTTTTAAATTATTTTTTTCTCTCTCTGAGAAGTAAAAAAATAGTGGCTTTGTGATGCAGCATTTAAGACATGGCAGGCGGTAACTCAAGCTGTGATTAGCTGGTCTTTAACTTGGAAAGTGCTTTACTATAGTTTTCCTGAATTGAACTCTGTATGCCTGGTTAAACTGCATTAATTGATTTTATTCCAATTTCAACTGCAATAAAATTATACATTATTGTATTGCTGTATTGCTTTTTTGTATTAATAAAAAAGCCTATTGTTATCCCAGCCTTTGTTCATAGCCTATCCAGACATTCCACATATTCAGCAGTCATTCCATAATAATATCCATTCATATAAAACTATTAAATCCTTATTACCCAATTACTACTCTATATACTGTCGAAACATCCGCTTCCGGTTTGGCGCCATCTTGCAGCCAGCGGCACCGGAAACGCCAGCCATCTTGTTTCTGTATAAATAGACGCCGACTGCATGCACTTGCTGCCAGATTGTCTTGTTCGGCTCCGAGCTTTGTTTGAGACCTTCCAGCCTTCTATTTCCCCCCATGGAAAGTTTAGTTTTGGTTTCGGATCTCCCGGTTTCTCAGAGTTTTTGCCTCCCCTCGGTTTCGTCTTGGTTTTTCCTCTATTGTTCTCTGGCTCTTGACCTCGGACTGGTTTCGGACTCGCTATCCTTCCTCGGATCCGCCCCCTGCTTCGCGCTCCCGGCACCGCGGATGTTCAGCATCAACCCTGTGAGTGCCGTGACCTAGTGCTCTTAAGTATTCGGACATTCTATCTTTCCTGCCTGTGCTACCCCTTCTGACCTGGTTTTATTCTTCTGGTGGCATCCTGCTTTTGGGTCCTTCCTGCCAGCCAACCCTGACAGAACAATCTGGCCAGTTATGGATCCTGCGGACGCTCCTGATCTCCAGACCACCCTTAATGCCCTAGTCCAGGTCTCTGCCACCCATTAGCAGTGGCTCCAGGAAATAACTACGGGTCTTCAGCAGCTTATTAAGCTCCCCACCTGCTGGCTCCGCCGATGCTACCCCAGGCCCAGCCCGCACCTGGCGTTTTTGCTCCCCGGGAGCCGCACCTTGTTCCATGCTTCTCGTGAGAACCCGAACTTTGTCGGTCCTTCCTGGCGCAGTGTAGCCTGATTATTATTCTCTAACTATCCTCTTTCTTTCACTGAGCAGGCTAAGGTGGCCTAAGTTATCTCCTTGCTGTTTGGACAGGCCTTGCGGTGGGCTACTGCTGAGTGGGAGAATCAGTCTTAGCATTGCTCTTCCTTTACTGCGTTCTCTGAGGAAATCCGCAAGGTTTTTGGTTCGTCCACTCCTCAACAGGATGCCGCACGCTCTCTGCTCTCTTCTTCTGGGGAGCGTTCAGTGGCCGAGTACGCTGCAGATTTCTGCACCGATGCAACTGACAGTGGGTAGGATCGTACCGCCTTATATGACACCTTCATTCGGGGACTTTCAGCCCAGGTGAAGGACGAGCTGGCTGCCCGTGAGCTCCCATCTGATCTGTATGCGTTGATCACCCTGGCCACTCGGATTGACCGCCGAATACGCGAACGTCGCTCAGAGCGTTTCCCTCACCATCCGCAGCGGTTCGACTGCCCGCCTCCGGCCCACCGCCCTACACGCCCTCGTACTTCTCCTTCCCCGGCACCCTCTTCCCCACCGTAGCCTATGGAAATTGCACGTCGCCACCTGTCCCCGACAGAGAAGGAGAGACGACGTTCCCAGGGGCTCTGTCTCTACTGTGGAGAGGTCGGGCACATGGCTGCTTCATGTCTAGCAAAACGGCGGGCTTGTCATTGAGGAAAGGGGCCACGGCGAGCCACAATCTATCAGTCCCTACCAAACCCTTATTTAGGATCCGCATCCGTAACTCAGGACTTTTCGCTGGCGGCCTTTGTGGACCAGCTTGGGCTGGAGACTGAGCCATTACCGAAAACCCTTCAGGTCCGTGCCCTGGATGGAGATGGATAGACAGGGCCACTCGCCAAACTAAGCCTCTTCTGGTCACCATCGGCGAGCGACACTATTTCCTTGCTCCGCAAGCGCAACCCCCACCTAGACTGGTCCAGTGGTCGGGTACTCGAACGGGGAACCTATTGCCAATCCCACTGCCTTACTCCATCTTCCCCTATACCAGTCTCGTGCTTCCCCGAGAATTCTGCCCGACCTCAGTTCTGTTTCTCCTGCCTACCATGATTGCGCCTTTACGAGTACTTGGTCATGCCGTTTGGCCTCACCAATGCGCCAGCGGTCTTCCAGGCGCTAGTAAACGATGTTCTTCGGGATATACTTAATCACTATGTGTTAGTATACCTGGATGACATCCTTGTGTTCTCACGCTCGGTTGACTAACATGTCCAGCACGTGCGTTCGGTACTCGGGTGGCTCCTCCAGAATGGGTTATACGTCAAAGCGGAGAAATGTGAATTCCATGTATCCAGCACCTCCTTTCTTGGATTTCTCCATTTAGACAGTAACATTCAGATGGACCAAGCCAGGATTCAGACGGTAAAGGACTGGCCCCAACCCACCACTCCTAAGCAATTGCAGAGGTTCTTGAGGTTCGCCAATTTCTATTGGCGGTTCATCAGGGGCTATAGCTCTGTCGCGCCCCCCTTCACCTACTCACCTCCATGCGTCAGGCCTTCAACTGGAACTCAGAGGCTGAACAGGCATTTACCAAGCTTAAGAGTCTCTTCACCTTAGCCCCAGTCCTGGCTCTTCGGGATCCAACCCACCAATTCATGGTGGAGGTGGACGCCTCTGATCTGGGGGTCGGTGCCATTCTGTCTGAGAGGTGCCCGGGACAACCGCCTGCACCTCTTGCTTACTGTCCCTGCTGTCTCAGTCCAGCTGAACAGAACTACCCTGTTGGAGAACGAAATCTCTTGGCAGT
This sequence comes from Silurus glanis, assembly GCA_014706435.1. Taxonomy (NCBI): domain Eukaryota; kingdom Metazoa; phylum Chordata; class Actinopteri; order Siluriformes; family Siluridae; genus Silurus; species Silurus glanis. The sequence goes on from JAAIIK010000038.1 coordinate 1,563,693, forward strand.
CAAGTTGGCTGGATGGTTCCGAAGTTCCATTCCTCGTCTGGACCGATCATCAGAGTTTGGAATTTGGAAACTGCTTTGGGCTCCCGGCACCGCGGACGTTCAGCATTGACCTCGTGAGTGCCGTGACCTAGTGCTCTTGAGTATTTGGACATTCGATCTTTCCTGCCTGTGCTACTCCTTCTGACATGGTTTTGTTCTTCCGGTGGCATCCTGCTTTTGGGTCCTTCCTGCCAGCCAACCCTGACAATACTAATCAATTTACAGAGAAAAAGCATTAATAACTCTTTATAAAATATTTAATTAAGTCCACATCAATGTATTCTCATCATGTTTTCACTTGCAGATGTGGGCAAATTTGTTGGTACCCCTTATGGACAAAAATGATGATGCTTAACCTAATACAAACTAGCTTTTTCTGTAGCTCTCAATGAAACCTCAGGAACTGTTAACAGGTAGTTTGGCCCACATTTCATTAGCATACTGCTCCAGCTCTCTCAGGTTTAAAGGGTGCCTTCTCCAGATTGCATCATACAACTCTTTCCATAGATGTTCAATATGGTTCATCTCTGAGCTTATTTCAGAATAGTCCTGAGTCTTGTTTTTACATATTTATTGCATGCGTTTAGTTTTATGTTTTGGATCCTTGTTCCTAGACCTCAGACGATCGCGTATTTCAGCCCTTAAAAAAAATGTTTATGCCTAATTTAACACACAAATATACTTGTAACAAAGTATAAACATAAAAGGTAATACATTATAAACATAAATAAATAAATAACCTTATAAATAAATAGTAAAATGTAATAAAGTAACTTTAGAGTGCTGTACCTACATGGTGTCGTAGTGGTTGATGGTGAGGGTGAGATGATGTGGGGGGGATAAACATAAGTACTGCAATACAGTAAATTACTGTATAAATATAAAGAAATACTACTGTAAATAACTTTAGAAATAAATAATAAATTAACTTTAGAGTTCTGTACTGTACTTACATGGTGTTGTAGTGGTTGATGGTGAGGGTAAGATGATGTTGAGGAAGTGGTGGAGGATCTCCTTCCATGAAGACAGAGGGTAACTCGGAACAATGTTCATGAAGTGACTGAGCATGATCCGTGGAGACGGCGGTGACGTGCAGAATGCGTGACTGGAACCAAACACGTCAAAAGAAATGCTCGTCTTCCTGAAATATGCTTGTACTCCTACAAAGATTTTAACTAGTAAAACCGCTCGTACACTAAAATTCCCGTACTAAAAGACATTCGTACTACAAGGTTCTAATGTATTTGGTAGGGCATTGAAGCACTGCCGGTAGTCATCTATACAGAGGTAATATGTATTTCTGGCCGATTTTATGCTGCATGCACACCACAGGAAATTCTCTTCTGATCTCATCATCAACAAAGTGTTTCGGCCTGTAGTCTCTCCTCACACAGAGTTCTTATTATTTTTCATTTTTGTAGTGTAGAGACTATTGTGCATTAAAAACCATTTATGAATTGTGCTGCTGCCACATGATTGGCTAATTAGAATACTGCAGAAATTAGCAGGTGTACAGGTGTTCCTATTAAAGTGGCCAGTGAGTGTATATTGAACAGTGGTGCCTAAAGGTCCTGTGATGCTAATTCAGATGCCTTTCCCTTTGTTTTGTCCACAGGCTCGAGATGGAGAAACGTGTACAGCAGTCCATCGCAAACCTGTGCAGGCTCAGCAGCCGAGGCCGGCTCCTCTCATTCTCCTGGGTACCACAAATCAACTAACAAAACCCTACTAACCTGTGGCAGCTCAGGTACGGCATGACATTAACACAACGCTGCTCGTGCTTTTGTAGCTTGTAGCACTTTCGCTCACTAGAAAAACACAACACGCTGCACTGTGTTTTGTGATCTGTTTATTGGTGTCTGATACAGCTGCCAAGGTGTTTGTTTTCCGTTTGTGTGTATTTATGTGATGTCATGCATGGGGTGTGTGGCAAATGTTTGCCTGCCAACACTTCAGCGAGTAGAGATTGATTGCTTTTGCATGGATCTCCTATTACTGAATGTGTTTACAGAGTAAATGCCACGAGTTCACATTTAAAGGGATGACCTGGCTGTCAGGTGATAAGGGTGTGGTATTTATCAGATTTTTCTGATAAATTTCACATTGAAAAAAGGACAAAATTATTTACATATCAGGGTATATACAGTGCAACCTCGATACTAGGGGTTACGTTCTATGACCCCTCGCGAGTAACAAAAAATCGCTAGGTTTTAGTACAAACTCTGTTTTGAAATGTTACTCCGAACGGCTTCTCGCAAACTATCCGATTAGACTTAGTCTGGTTCCAAATGAAAAGTCGAGAACTATCGAGGTCGCGAGTATCGAAGTTCCTCTGTGTTTGGATTTTTGGTGGAAACAAAGGCTTGCATTCCATTTCTTATTTGCAGGTTATTGTGCTAGCAACCTACCCCAACTACTAGCTAAATACTTCAGACTAAATTATTTTAACCAGTTGAAGATGTTCTTACTGGCTGTTACTCGGTTTAAATTAACCCCTTCCAGCCAATCCGAATCGAGGCTCAGCATGCTACAAGCATGTTTTTGATGCATTTTAAGGAGGCAGCCACCTTACACTTTTGAGTAGATAAATTCTCTTGCTACATCCTTGTGACATGCTAAAAAAAACTATTAAAAGATCAATCCTTGGGGTATCTAAAGAATGTTTACGGTAAGTTTATTTGTATAGTGCTTTTAACAAAGAACATTGTCCCAAAGCAGTTTACAGAGATGAAAAGGTTATAGAATTTGAATGTACATGTTAGTGCCTATAGACTCAGTGCCAAAGAGTCTATTCCTATTAAATGTGTTACGCTGTGTGGACAAAATTTTGTGTACACCTGAGACTGTGCTTTTTTGACCATCCCATTCAACATTTAGTCCCCATTTGCTGCTATAATAACCTTTACTCTTCTGGGAAGACGTTCCACTACATTTTGGAGTGTGCTCCTGGAGATTTGCACTCATTCAGCCACGAAGGGTGTTAGTAAAGTCGGGTATTGATGAAGGGTGAGGAGGCCTGGGGTGCATTCCAATTCATTCTAAAGATGGTAGGGTTGAGGTCAGAGCTCTCTAGCAGGCCATTTAAGATCTTTCACGCCAACCTATGTAAAGCATGGAACATTTGATGCCACCACATCCAAAGACATCCTATACAAATGTGCCTCTAAATTTAGTATAGGAATTTAAGGAAGAAACACTTATGGCTGAAAAAGTCAGGTATCCCAATACTTTTTGTCCATACAGTGTCAAAGGACTGCTAAACAAAATCATCTGAAATTGATTAAGGTTGGTTATTTTGTGACAAAAAGTCACAAAAGTAGCTAAGCAGCTTGCTGAAAAAGGATTACCACTGCAGGATTAAAGTAAATCAACTGGTGCCTGTATTTTGAATGGATTGTATATATTGAGATGTCTGCCATTTTAACTTCCGATTTACTGATTGGAAGCTTTTCCATCCACGGTCTACCAATCAGCATAAGGAGAGAAGAGGTTTGTCCAGGTGGGACATTCGAAAGGCACGCTGTCCTGTAGACATTTGTGCAAATTTGAAAATGACATGAAACCATGTTGTCAAGCAACGTTGATTAAAGTAAACCTCATTAGACACTCACTGCCACACTGGCTTCACTGAGCATGTTTTAGCTCCGTGTTGGAGGCTTCACACAGATTTTTATATAGGCTGCACATAGGCTGCACTGTTCGCTGTTTTAATAATGAGATTTTAAATCGCTAAAATATTGATTTACAACATAATTGATGAATAATCAAGTGATTATTTTACTGAAATGTTTGCGGAAACTGTTTCCATGTGGTATTATTGATGTATTAATCTGCTTTAAAACCACTAATATTTTTGATTGTTGTGTTGTTTAGTAGTCAATTAATCAATAGCCTTTTACAAATTATTCAGCATCTTTGCAACACTTCAGATATATTTTTTCTAAATGTAATTCACTTGCTGAGGTAAGTGAGGGCTAATCATGGCACTTTTGGTTTCTGGGGAAAATGTTCTTCGAGGTTGACTAATTCAGGGTTTTTCTGGTTTGTTGGATTTTCATAACTGATGTTATGGTATTGAGTTCAGCATGTATGCACTGGTACCCTGAATCCACACCAGACATGTTGCATCAAGACGTCATCAGTCCACTCTCGTGAGATGCCAGCATGCCGATTCATAGGGTTTTTTTTGTACAAATATCCCTCAGTGTGTAACTCTCATTGCTACATAGGATTATATAACAGGATACAAGAACATGATGATGAAATCTGCACCACCTCAACCGTCTTCTCCCAACTGTCATACAAGACAGCCAGCAAACAAAAGATGAGTAGCTCACAATGTAAACACCTTTTTATTTGCTCTCATGCTCTAAGCCCGTTTTGTCCATTACTCTTTGCTTTTGGTTATTACAAAGCTCTCTACTTTCCCTATCATGGTGTAGGATCGTAGTGTATCAAAGTACAAGCTTCAGGTTTTGCCAAATAGGATTTTAAATAAAGCAAAAGCATATGGTGTGAGTTGAAACCAAAATACAGTGATGGGTGAGTTCAAATAAATCACATTTAAGACTGAAATGTTTGTTCGAATGGAATCGGACAAGGTATCGAGACACGGCGCGTACCTGAGTTTAATTACAGGTCTTGTTTTTCTGCGCGCTTTGTGATTTTAGGTTATATGAGCATGCACTCTGCACTGAGCTCCCAGTCCTCTATCGACAGTGAGCTGAGCACGTCGGACGATTCCATCTCAATGGGGTACAAGCTGCAGGACCTGACAGATGTGCAGATCATGGCTCGGCTGCAAGAGGAGAGTGAGTGTGTTTGTACTTGTCATCTTTAGGTTAAAAAAAATATATATAGACGACCCCTTATAGTAATTCGTAAAGCATTGTTCATACAGCTCGTCAACAGCTATTCAAATTAAATGTTTAATTAATGGTTAATTCATAGAATAAAGTGTGTGGGTGTGTGTGTGATTGTATGGGTGTGTGTGTGGGCAGCTACTTTCCAAACCCACATGATTGCAAGATTATTTGCGAAACATAATGTTCCACTATCACAAATGGTTTTTTAAAAGTCCTATTCGTTTTAGAAGCACAGTCTGGCAGTACATTCCTATACATTTGAGAATGAGTATGTTTTGCGTCTGCTAATCGACATTGATGACCTAATCTTCAATTTCTTTTAAATGATTCATAATTGTGAAATTAAACATACTTGTAAAATGCGGCACAATTGCCTGTACTTACAAAACATTAAAATCCATCGAAATTGCATTTTATTTGATTGCGTAATAATGGTTGTAACTGTGAATGTGTGGTTGTAAACTTCTGCATTCGTAATACAGTGTGTAGTGTAGTGCTTGGATCATTGGTTCACAATTTCATTTATGTTACTAATCTATAGAGCTCACAATTTATGTTTGGGTTCAAATTAATTCCGTATTATTTGTATAGTACGTTTAACAATGGACATTGTCCCAAAGCAGCTTTACAGAGATAAAGAGGTTATAACATTGGAATGTGTACATTTAGTGGCTTTAAGTTTGTTCCTTATAAGGTTGTCTCTAATGAGCAAGCCAGTGGCGATTGTGGCAAGGAGAAGTTCCCCGAGATGGTATCTGGAAGAAACCTTGAGTGGAACCAGACTCAAAAGGGAACCCATCCTCATCTGTGTGGCACCAGATGTCCATTTATTATAGTTCCAAATTAGTTGCTTTTTTTTAAAATTTATGTTTATTAAGTATTCTTTGAAATTAACATTAATTAGTATTAATTATTTAGTATGTATTTTACATTACATTATTTTACATTAATGCCAATAAAATGATAAAAAAAAAAACCAGTACAATCAGTGTCACAAATTGGCTGCTCTGAAGCATAAATCGGACTATACCTAGAGTTAAATAAACATGCAATTTAAATTTTTCACTTATTTTCAGCAAATGAATATTCAATGCTAATAAAAAAAAAAGCAGTAAACGTTTGTGTTGCTATTTCGTTGACTTGTTGAAATGTTCCCATGGTGTCTGTGCTTAATTTCCATACCTCCGTGCAGCTTTGAGTTTAGAAAACAGGACATAAAATGTTTTTTTTTTCCATTTACATAGATATTTACATGCCCATATTGAGCTCTGTGGCCAGCATGCGCTTCCAGCTGGTCGTTTTATGGCCACCTGCAGAGTGTTTTGGTTAATATCCACTATAATTTTGAATTTGTAGGCCTGAGGCAAGACTACGCCTCGAGCTCGGCCTCTGCATCGCGGCGGAGCTCTGCGGCTTCGCTGCACTCCTTGAGGCGAGGCACCTACAGTGATCAGGAGCTGGACTCCTACAGCTTGGAGGATGAAGAGGCAGACAGCATGCCTTACACACACATTCACCGCCGGCACTCGCCTTCTCCTGGCACCTCGCCTCGCTGTCCATCACCTGCAGCCGGAACACGCGTGCCCAGGCGTTCCCTTCAGGGCACGGCACCAGAGCTGCTCAAATTCACCAGGAGTGAAGGTAGGATGCAACTTTCATTTACATTCACCACGTGGTTAATATTTAAGTTTCTCTGGAATGCGTAAAGTGCCCTGGGCTCGAAGTTACCGAGCGTTAACATGAGTACTATTGATAACAGCATGCATATGAATGAGAGTTTTCTGTAAACTGATATTTTAATACTGTATTGTCAGAGGTTCCTGTTTCTGCTGCTCGAGCCTAATGCCTTTTTGCAGTCTAATCTCTTTGTACCACTTCCGTACAGTGTGTGCAATCACAGTCATTATAGTTCCATGTACTTAGGAAAGACGAGTTTAGGAGGAAGAAAGCATGGATTCAGTTGGAAAACACAAACATTACACATGAACATTATTATATGTGGCTATTTAAATTATAACTATGGTTTTGTGGTTTGGTTTGGGCTTAGTCTGTTTTACCTTGCACGTTAGGGGTTGTTGATTCTAGTCTTATGTATGTGTGTGTATATGTGTGTATATGTGTATATATGTGTATATATGTGTATATATATATATATATA
>JAAIIK010000038.1:1581593-1598495 GCA_014706435.1 Silurus glanis
TCTCTCTCTCTCTCTCTCTCTCTCTCTCTCTCTCTCTCTCTCTCTCTTTCTCAAAAAACTATCCTAAGATTAAAAAAGAAAACAAGAAATGCATGGGAGTTGTTGGGGAAAATCTCTGTTTTTCTGGTCATGGTGTAGGTGGAACAGAGGTTGTTGCAGAGAGTGATTTCCCCAACGGACACACAGTTTTAGAGGCAGCAACAGCAAGTACAGGTCGGCTGCCCAGGGAGAAAATGGTCTACATGGCGGTGAAGGATGCAAGCCAAGGACAGGAAGATATGAGTGAGTAAAACTTGGTAATGTTATAATACTAAACACTAAATTTACTCTCTAGAGTTGTTCTGAAGCCAGTGCTTATACTGTATTTATATTTAGGAATGGCAGATTTTACATCAGTTTATGCTTGCTGGCCACCTTATTTAAAACACATATACAGTGGAACCTCGATTCTCGCGACCTTGACATTCACGACCCCAATAGTTTGCGACTTTTCATTGGGAACCGGACTAAGAGTATCTCGCGAAAAATCTGATAGTTTGTACTAATAAATTACATAAAAATGTTTGAAAAACTATTGTATCATTCATTTAAAGTAGTAAATAAAACATAACAAGTAATTCACAATTTTCTTTTGCTTTTACAGTATAGTACATGCACAATTCCCTTTGAAAAAGGAACCATCAAAAGAGTCAAAACCTCGCGATTTTTTGTTACTCGCGAGGGGTCATAGAACCTAACCCCCGCGAGTATCGAGGTTGCACTGTACACCTGCACATTCAGGGAATTATCTATGGTCTAGTGGTGTTGTGCCAGACATGCTGGTTGAGATCATTTTAAACTGCTGGTCTCTTATTTTTAAAATGTATAATTAGAATTTATAATACTCTTCTCTATAAAAATTATATGGAATTGTGAAAAATTACACAATGTGCAGAGGAATTGCCAGCCTGGGTTGATTCGAGACATAGGCAAGATTACCGTAATTTCCGGACTATTAAGCGCACCCAAATATAAGCCGCACCCACTGAATTTTACAAATATTTTTATTTTAAACATAAATACGCCGCACCTGTCTATAAGCCGCAGGTGTCTACACTGAAACTGATGAACTTTACACAGGCTTTAATGAAAGACAGTGTCTGTTACACAGCTTGTATCTAAACAGTAGCCTACCAAGAAAGTCATTGTTCACTGTCTTCCTCCTTCCTTTCACAACAATTTCCCTCGAGAGTTTTTCTTTTGGCATCGTTGTGCGTTTAAAAATCACCATCGGTGGAAGCTTTTCTCCCGATGCCGTGCAGCTCAGAACACAGGTGAAGTGCATTTTTTTCCATGCCCGGTTGTTTTCAGCATGACGAATGATTCGCCTTTCCTGTAGACAGTCCGAGTGAGCGGCAGGTCAAACGTCAGAGGAACCTCATCTATATTTATAATGTGGTGCGGCCCGATTCAGTGGGAGCGCATCTGATTTAATGTAAAGAGTTTCATTGGTTCACCTGAACCCGTTCGTCAATTTCATTGGTTTAATGTTATGGGGCTCAGTTTTTTGGCGGCATGAAGCTTGTGAAACCGGGGAAAACCCAGGAAAAATCCATAAATTAGCCGCTTCATTGTTTAAGCATTGTTCAAAGCGTGGGAAAAAAGTAATTTAAAAAAAAAATTTAATCTTTTCTGTTCATGTCTGTTGCAAAATGCAGGGGGTAGAGTGAGAATTTGCCATCTACAACATGAATCAGTAGACTCCGTTAACAAGACAGCGAGTTTAGTTTACTTCATTGGCCTCCTTTTGCCATATCTGAATACAAAACTCACCATCGGGAGGTTCAAGGATGAATGTGAATCGGAACTTTGCAGCAGTTATGGAATACAATAATGTCAACATTGAATTACTGGAAGAAAATGAGACCAAGCTACAAATAAGATCAAGCTGCATGTTAATACAAATAATATTCTGAGGATATTTGACAGTCATTTTGACATGGCCAATATAAAAAAGTACAATATTAAATAAGATTAAAAAAGTATTTAATAACAATATTAAAAAGTAACGCTAATCTAATATGAAATGAACATAATTTTTCAATGTTGTATTATAAACTACAAAGTGTATGTGTTCTGTATTCTGTGAATAGATGTTTCTGAGATGACTGACCAAGTGTACATGGAGGTGATTGTTGGGGAAGACGATGCTCCTGCCATACAAGAAGCACAATTGGAGGATTCACCATCGAATAAGACCTTTGTTCCTGTTGCGTGGGCAGCTGCTTATGGTTGGTCATTTCTTTTTGGAATATTTACTTTTTGTTTGAATGTAGCACCTTTTACATCTCTTTAACATAATGCAAGGTTGGGGAAGAAAATACGCGTACTCAAACCAATATCTAAAATATTTGCCTATATTATATTATTCTTAAAATTAGTTTCCTATGCTCTGGCTCCCTACCCACAATAAAGTTTAAATCGGCATGACTACTGGAGTTTTAATGTGCAGACAGCTCAGACAGCTGCATGTACGGCCCATTTTATTAGAGGATGGAGGCCTTTAAAAAAGAAATTGTGAACCTTGGTTGCAAAAAACAAAACAAAACATGAATATCATATCTTGAGAGCTGCCGCTCATGCTACCCCAGTAGCAAGAGCAATTCAATGTACCAACAAAGTTGTAGAATTTAAATAATTAAATATAAAATGCATAACAAAATAACATTTAGCTAGTTGTTAAATGGACACATCATCCTCTGCTTTTTAATGTATGTATTTAGCTCTGTGCATGTACATTTGCAACTTGGGTAGACATTCTGTTTATCCATCACTCTCATCTGAAAGGGTCTTGTCTGTTTTGCTCAATATCCGAATCCTTATCGACTGAATTAATTCCGAAGGTTATAAAATAGTTTTCTGTAATCCTCTCCATGTCTTGTCTCTGATGGAGTATGTGCAACTCGACCAGAAACTCTTGTTTGCTTTGTGGGAGAGCTCCCTCCAGAGCTTAATTTCCAGTCAGGGAAGTTTTTATTTGGTTATTACGTTGTTGAAGTATTTTTTTTTTTGTAGAAGGTTCCTTCATAGCAGATTTGTAACAGTTTGCTTTTTATAATTCTTGTCTATTTTACTATTACTCATGATATACTAACTTTGGCTAGTATTTCACCCTTTTATGCCTTTATCATACCCCACTGCTTGGTCATCTTCGCAAAGGGACTACACATGTTTACTTTTACTGCATACTTTTCTTATTTCACAATGACCGATCAAAGCAAGGCCTAAAAATACATGCCGACCAGTCAGTTGGATTGATGCTATGATGCGCTGCTATTGTAACTAGGACGATCAAAAAAGTAGAAGCTAAAACATTTGCGTATGCTCACATAGAGATCTGCATCAAAACTACAGTACAGGGATACGTTAGCATATAGGTGAAGTGATGAAAGGCTGAGCAAAAATGATGGAATACCATTCATTTGTGCCAAACTTACACTGAATGTAAGACATACCACTTCAGAAACATGTGTTTACTTGCCAGTATATTTACCAGTATATAGTGCCAGATAGGGACCATGGGTAAAGAAATTCTTCCATTTGGCAAGTTCCTTTACAACAATTCAGACAAAAGCAACATGTTCACTATTGATTAATACTAATCGCTGCTTGTGCTATAGCATGATTGTTTCATACATTTGTGAATTCAGAGATTGGTAAGTTTCCTGTTCTCTGCTTCAGTCCTTTAGATATGGTGCTGCATTTCATGGTGTCCTGTGCCACTCTTTTCCATTAGTCGATAATCCCTAGAACTGAAAATGTTTTTGTCATAAAATTTGCTTGTTTGGGATATTGGGCAGAGATGTTTCATATTCTGTCTGGCTTTGTGCAGGAGTGCATAGAATTGACATTCATGAAAACAGCAGATTGGGTGGGCTTCACAATTTTCAGGCTTTATAGCAATTGGCTCATGAGAGAATTTCTTAATAATGATCGGTCATACGAGGTAGTTTCATAACTGCCAATTTGATGCCTTTAATTAGCTTTGAGCTTTATGATGTCCCCCTGCATTTCTGAACTTTTTTATTATTGGTGTACTTCATATATTTTCTCTATGGCATTTTGTGTCAAAGTTGTGTATTTTTTTTTAGTTATAATAATTTTTTTCTATTTTGCTTCCTTATTTATTTAATGCACAGCATTAGATGTGTGTATTGAATTGGCATGAGTTTGATGGCGAATACAGGCGTACAATTTTATTGGCTGCTCATTCATCATTTCCTTTTAGAGGATGTTGTCTCTACGCTCACATTCTTGCTTTGCACTTCTTAACTAGCTCTTTATCAATTTTCATTCCTGCTTAAGTAATTCTTGCGATTCCAAAAGATTTAGCACATGGTTCTCTGCATTGGTCTCTGCAAATGTTTCTTCTCCCCTCTTTGTACATAAATTATTCAAGGTTAATGGCCAGTTCAAATGTTGCAACTGCTATTTTTCACTGTAGGTAACAATCTGGAGTCTCATTTAGAGAGTAAGCATGGAGCAACCACTCCATACCTGCAAATCAGTGACAACATCAGTACAAGCCGCGCTCTCAAACAGAGGATCAAGAAGAAGAAGAAGGGAGAAACACGGCAGTGCCAGACTGGTATGACAGAACAAGCTGGTATCAGTGAACAAGCTGTAGAAACAGCATTTACGTGTGCACACTTAAGTAAATCATCCTCTCTGTTGCAGCTGTAATAATTGGCCCTGACGGCCTTCCACTGACGGTCTATCCTTGCCACATCTGCGGCAAAAAGTTCAAGTCACGCGGGTTCCTGAAGCGGCACATGAAGAACCACCCAGACCACATGTTTAAGAAGAAGTACCAGTGTACAGACTGTGATTTCACTACTAACAAGAAGGTCAGCTTTCATAACCATTTAGAGAGCCACAAGCTCATAGTCAAGAACGAGAAAGTCCCAGAGTACACAGAGTACACACGGCACTACCGGGAAGCGAGTCCACTCAGCCCCAACAAGCTAATTTTGCGTGACAAGGAACCCAAGCTGCACAAGTGCAAATACTGCGAATACGAGACGGCTGAGCAAGGCCTGCTCAACCGCCACTTGCTGGCAGTACACAGCAGAAACTTTGCACATGTTTGCGCAGAGTGTGCCAAGGGCTTTCGCCATCCATCTGAGCTCAAGAAGCACATGCGGACACACACGGGCGAGAAGCCTTACGGCTGCCAACGCTGCGACTTCCGTTGCGCTGACCCATCGAACTTAAAGACTCATGTAAAGAGCAAGCACGGCGCCGAACTGCCGTTTAAATGTGCCCACTGTCCACAGGCGTTCGCTGATGACAAGGACCTGCAGAGGCACATGGAGGTCTTCCAGGGCCACAAGACTCATCAGTGCCCACATTGTGAGCACAAGAGCACCAACTCGAGCGACCTGAAGCGCCACATCATCTCGGTGCACACCAAGGACTTTCCGCACAAGTGTGACGTGTGCGAAAAAGGCTTCCACCGGCCATCAGAGCTCAAAAAACACGCAGAAACGCACAGGGGCAACAAGGTGCACCAGTGCCGGCACTGTGACTTTAAGATTTCAGACCCTTTCACTCTGAGTCGACACATTTTGTCAGTGCACACAAAAGAACTGCCTTTTAAGTGCAAACGCTGCAAGCGTGGTTTCAGGCACCAGAACGAACTCAAGAAACATGTGAAGACTCACAGTGGCCGAAAAGTCTACCAGTGCCAGTACTGTGAGTATAACACGGCGGACGCCTCAGGTTTCAAACGCCATGTAATCTCCATCCACACTAAGGACTATCCACATAGGTGTGACTACTGCAAGAAGGGTTTCAGACGGCCCTCTGAAAAGAATCAGCACGTAATGCGCCATCACAAAGACACACTGATATAACACTCCTCTGTCCCCTTCACCTCGTAAATTAGAACCTAATTTAAACAACACAAGATGAGAATGGAATGGTACAGTTCAGTCGGGTAATTGCGTTTTACTTTTTTTCCTCCCCGCAGGCTTTTGTTAAAGCTTTTCAAATAACCTCAAACTACTATTCCCATTCTTGGAGCAGGATTGCTAGGGGCAGCCAGGGTCTCAAATAATTATATTTTTCTATCTACCTGGCTGAAATGCTGCAAGTGAATTATGTCCTTAATGTTAATTGGGTAATTATTGCTTGACATATATGCTGTGATCGAACAGAAATGCCCATTAAGATTCCCTGTAGCCATGTTGGTGTGGGCTGCAGTGTACTCCGTACTTCAGTGAGTACTAACTAGTGTGCCTAGCTTATAAGCTAACATCTTTATAAAACATCAGTCTAAATCATGTTATTGGTTTCAGTAGGTCATTTGTGGTATGAATGGTCCTTCTTTATGTTTACTTATGTACAATTCATAAGTAAACATGTATATTTGTGCATATGGGTATAGTTACATGCTCACTTATACTTAAGTATATCTCTATAACACCAACCAGTAATTTTTCTTACCCAAGATTTTTGGAGATTGAATTCACTTTAGTTTGAATAAAACTTTTTTTTTTTCTTTTTTATAAGTTGTCTCCCTTGTGAATGCCGCTGCAAGTAATGTATATGTAAAAATCACATGTAACTGGCAATTGTGCACATATTGTCATTTTGAATTCCAATTTGCAGTCATGCCTTACCTGTATTGTATATTTTCTTGCACTGAATTCAGTAAATTGAATGTGATTATTATTTTTTAACAAGTCTCAATTGTGCAGTTCAATCATTCAATTTAGTGCGCTCATAGTAAAGTCAGAGTACTGATTTGATTTGTCTTATTATTTTAGGGTTATTTATTAGTAGGAAGACACTGAGGATCTGAATACTCTGTAATAAAATAGGTTGTCTAACAAAGTGTGAATTCGGCACCAGTTGAACCAGTTTTCAAAAGTATTGAAGCTATTTATGATTCGATTTTCTCTAACTATTCTAGTTTTTATATTTCCTTGTAGCTCTTAGCTGGCCAGAAATGTTTGGAAAGGGAAATGACAAAAAAAAAAAAAAAAAGGACATGAGATCCTAGGACAAGGGTAAGACTGGTGGTCACCTGAGAGGTTGCTGCTAGATGTCTTTGACTTAAATCAGACTTTGGTTAGTAACACACTACACAATACTTGCACAAACTAGGACATGTTGTCTCCTAAAAGTGTTCATTGGTATATTAATTACTCTGGGACATGGTATTCAATCCAACTCCAGGGGTTGTGCACATTCTAGATTTTTTTCCCCCTCTGCTGTTTTTCTGCATAACTCTAGGACTAAGAGCCAGTGTTTGACAAAAGGTCTTGTATGTTCTTGCAAATGAACTGAATTAACCAGTTTTAATCTTTTTCTTTCTAATTGTGGTTGTTAATGGTTATATATGCACCAAGTGAACAATTTGGGACTTTTCCATAGTAATAATGGCCAAGTGTTTTAAGTCCATTATAAGGGCATATGCTATGGATGGTATTTCAATGGTTTCTTCTTTATACAAGTATCTACATTTGTACTTGTAATGCTCTTAAAGCACTCTGCACACACCTTTAACCAGGCAATGCTTCATGCTTTATTATCACTAAATTTCATTCCCTCATTGCCAAGATTTGTTTATAGACAAGGGGTGTCTAACAATACAGTGGGTTGTGTCTCGGCTCTCGATTTGACAAGTCTTTGCAAAAACAAAACAAAACAATCATTGAACAGCAGGCCGTTTCTCCTAAAATACAACTTAATTTACATACAAGTTTGTAAAACAACAAATCAGAAATGTATACACACCACAACGATCTTGTATTGGGGAAAAATAAGAAAACGTACATGTCTCTTTGTCAATGCCTGAACGTTATGTTCTACTGTACCGTTGTGTTTGTGATGTTGTAGGGAGTTTTTTCTTTTTCGTTTTAATAATGCAAAAAATCTAAAAGATGAGACAAACAATATCATTAATGTTTACTGATTAAACTTGAAAGTTAAATAATTTTTATTAACAGAAAATGGAAAGATTAGATTTGTATTTTGTATATTATCGTAAAACCCCCTCTATTCTAGTCCCACTCACAATCTATATGCAGCAACATACGCACGACCGCCAAATGACATAAAGCAGTGGTCCCCAAACACCCGGGCCGTGGACCGGCACCGGTCCGTGATTGGTACCGGTACCGGAACAATTGGTACCGGGCCGCACAGAAAGAATACATAACTTACATTATTTCTGTTTTATTTATTATCTGATTCTGATCGATGTTTTATTTTGACAAAAATTACCAGATTATCTCCGCCACATCTGTCTGTGACTCACTCTTAATGCATGTCATGGTGCCTTGGTCACATTTCTTACCTACATCCACTACCTTCTTGAAGGAGCTGCTCCGGCCGCTAACACATAATACATTACCACTAAATTCAAACCCCCAAGCTAACAAAATGAACAAAAACAACGATGTTGATTCACGTTTATTATTATATTTAGAAAATACCAGTTTTTATTATGGTCGTATCATTTTATATTTATGTATTTATCCGCCACACCTTAAAGGCCGGTCCGCGAAAATATTATCTGACATTTAAACCGGTCCGTGGCGCAAAAAAGGTTGGGGACCGCTGACATAAAATATATTTTTTGAGACACTTTATGATGCTTGTTTTATCCTCATAAAAACCGTTTGAAAAGAAACCTATTACAAGCAATATAATCAAAGCTATGAAGAAATTAACAGTTCAGATGCCGCTGGCAAAACTTAGGTGAAAGAATGTAATTTTACTATTCTTTATTGCTTTTAAACATGACCTTGCACATAGACAAAACACAGTGAGGGCAGACGCATTGACAGAGACCCATAAGAACTTAAAATGTCTACATGTACATAAAGGAAAAAAAAAAAGGCACACAAGGACAAGCCGTATTTGGCGATGCAACCAAACCATGATTTCAAAGATATTTTCGGAACTATAAGTGAATATCACTGTATTGTGTTTTATAAAAATAAACATGTCACATGCTGTGTGTATATATTTTTTATAGATAATATATATATTTGTTAAAATAGAGATACTATGTAACTATGATACATTACTGCTATAAATTATAAACTATACTTTACACTCGTGATTTTTTTGCTTAAAAAAAATTTAAGGTCTTTGATAAATCTGTTGCTGTGTTATAATAATTTCAAAATGGTTTAAGCTGCACAATCTCATGTCCTTTACAACATTTTTATAAGTTAAAGAAGAGAACGCTTTCATGAGAAAATCTAACTTCAAAAGTTTGGTTTTGTATTTCCTTTGACTAACATTATACTCAGTCATATCCAATAACAGTCATCTGGCACATTGTTGACTTTATAGTATCCACTTCATGGAAATTCAGAAAGAGTTTGAAGTGTTAACATGCAAGACACCAGAACAGTGATATACGAGAGGTGTGATTCGATTATTCTGATTATAAATTGCAAGATCAGGAGACAAGTTTTCAGACAGAAAAAGGCTGTTGATTTTATTAAAATATATAAAAGGCTTATATTTGGGTTTCTTTAATATACTCTGTGAGTGCACAATGACCACATGGAAATCCAAAGTGATTGCAAGTTTGATGTAGAGGAGAGGATTAAATGTCAAAAAACGTTCGCAATTTTTTTTTTTTTAAGCCATAATAACACTTATACATGTATAGATAATTTGTCAATACAAGCATGACTTCGTGGATCAGATTTTATCAACAAATTGCCTGTGATCACATTGTTGCTTCTAAAACTACTTGAGGTGTGGCAAAACAAATGTATTTCATTCCAAAGTGAGTATTCTTCTTTTAACTTTAATTTTCTGGGGTGAGTTCAAGCTCAGTGGTGTATGATGAAAACAGAAAGGAATGTTTTATCAGTGAATTTGGATATCTGCTACATTGTCTGCCCTGAGCAGGTTCACCGTTTCACCACCTTGTGAGTGGGCCATGTGTGTTCATTAAAATTTATTTCAACTGTGTAAATTTAGACTTTGTTTTTCAAATTTGTTAAAATGAGATATTGCAACAAAGGCGATACTTAAATTTCATATCACAACAATCAAAATTGTACAAACAAGCACATCAAATAACCATCTTTCACTATCTAATTCACAGAATCTGCTACTTAACATTTCTCTGCAATGTTTTTGCCCCAGGCATATATTCATTTTATGTATAATTCCTCTGAAATATATATAGATTTTTTTTTTTTACACAATGTATTACTGCATGTGAGTAATTATTCAACACAGGAATAATTATAATGGTTAAAAAAAATCTGCCTTTTGACAAAGATAATCGCTATGTAAGTTTTAAGTGTGTAGCCCTGTTGATCATCCATACAGCAGAGGGCAAAGGATGGTACCATTGTTCTCCCTTTTTGGCACAATGTGTGTGCAAGGTAGTCAAAGGTCCTTTGTCTTCTGGACAGTTAAGCAACTTAGTGCTGACACAATTTTGTAAACATATCATGGTATTTTATGGAATTTGGTAGACATGGGTGATAAAAAAAAGAAAAGAAATAGATCATCCAAGAGTGTTATGCAACACGAGTAAGTTTCCTCAAGTGATATATTGTGCAAAAAGGACGTGTTACTTGCTGGGCAAGGTTTTAATGGAACGAGTAAGAGAGCCCATATTGGTGGTGGTGGGGAGACTTGCACTCTTTGTTGGCAAGCTGCAGGAATGCCCCATTGCCTCCTCAGCAGCACGGAGAAGCAGAGTGTAGTTCACTGCAACCTCTTCTACCTTTCGTAGGAGTTGTAACCTCTGGGTTTCAGATCGTACACCTCGTACCAAGCGAATGAATGTCTGAGTTAGGCTGCACAACACCTCGAAGCTGGCTGTGACAGCACTTAGCATTCGTGAGGGACTTTTCTCAACACTTGCCACTCTTCTACATGAAGCCCTAAACTCTTTGAAGCGGACTGCAAGTTCTTGCTTGTATTCTACCAACTTTGCTGTAGGCATTCGTGGTTCACCCTCTATCTGGGGACTGTTGGCACACTGTCGTAAAATAGAAAGCAATTCATTAGCATCAAGTTGTGCATTTAGGAAGCCATCGGGTAAACAGAAAGTTTTTCCTTGCAGGGTCTGCACTCGTGCCATGCTTGTTTCCAAATTGCCACAGGTCCGAAGGTCAATCTCCTGCGTTTGTGGTTCCTCCTCCTCTTCTTCTTCCTCTCCACTGCAGTCCTCAGCATCAAGTACCTGCAGTGTCTTGCTGACAACTGGCATAGCTCTTGAATCAAGCTGCATCCCAGGTAAGACTTGTAGGGGAATGGAATATGAAAGTTCATCTTTTTCGCTGCTCTCATCAGCAGCCTCGCACTTGCGATAACAAAAACAAAAGGAGCAACATTTTTCCCTGTCTTCATTCTCTTCACTTAAACCAAGTAGAACCTCATTGGTTCCATCTCGACTCTGACGGACAAGTTCTTCACCCTGGATAAAGAATACTCCTTTCTTTTTAGAATCTCCACCTTGTGTATAAATAGGTTCTATTGGAGTGGGAAGCTGTAGGCCTGTAGCCCGAACTCTTTCCATTTCCTTCTCCAGGCTTTTTGTTTTGGTTGTTTTAACCTCAGCATAAAGGGGTGTGCTGTCATTATCAATTTCCCCTATGCTATATCGTCTTTGTAATTTTTTGTACTGTGGTGCTCCAGTACATTCTGAATGGGAGGTACAAGTTGGTAGACAGGATATATGTGTTTCGCTGAGTTCTCTTGACTCCAGGCTTGTGGAACGGATTCGTGTGGTTTTGATCTCCAAAGTTTGAGCTTTTGTAGCAGTTCCTTGAATGTGTGGAGATTTGGGTTTTGCAGGGGAAGTTTTAGAGATGGTTCTCTCTCTGCCTCTATGCTCCACTGCAGAACCTATGGGAGTATCAGGGAGACGCATTGCCCTACACATCCTCTTGCAGTCACAGCTACGTCTCTGCTCTCGTGAGATACCGGGGACTTTCTGCACTGGGCTTGTGCGCAGCTGGCATGAGCATGGAGTACCTGATGGGATGGGAGATGACCCTTGGGAAAGGAACTCTCCCTGTGATGTCTTAGGCTTTAGAAGCTCCTCGAGGAACTCTAGTTCATACTGCCTCACTTTCTGGAGCTGTGCACGACGTTCATCTGTCTCCCGACGCAGGCGAGCAGGAAATGTGGCTGAAATGAGATTTCTAATGCTTAGAAACGGAGCACTACGCTGGGACTTGCCTTTGCTGTTCGCTTGCTTCTTATACTCTGCTCCAGGAATGGTTGCCCCTTTTTCTCCACAGCTCAAAATATGTTTTGTGTTTACCAGGACCGGCACACTTTTGGTGTTTTTCTGTGGTTCGGCAACGACTGTAGATTTAGAGTTGTCTGTAGTGATCTCGCATGTGTCCTTCCCTTCCATTTTCACAGGCACAACTGGGGAGTACTTTGCTGGGGTGAGGACTTTAGGCTTAGCTAAGTTTATATCAGCAGTTCTAACTGTGCTGTCTTTGTTGATAGATAAATGTAGTCCTTTGGCACAGAGTCGCTCATCATCTTTAGGAGAGGATGAGTGCAACACTACCTTTTGGGTCAGTGGGTCCTTCTGTCTCAGTTGTTTCCCTGGTTCTGATCGAGCTGGACATGTGCAGAACAGATCATCAACTGGCAGTAGGCCTTTTGAACTTGAAGGCTTATCGGTCTCACTTGAGGCAACCTCATCATCTTGGCATATCTTGGTTGGGGAAATAATGGCAGAAGCTTTTTTATCCAGAGGCAAGGAAATGGGTAAGGCTTTATTGGTTGTATCTGGTGTTGCGTGGCTTGGACTTTTCTCCTTGACATTTTCAGAGATATTAGAGCTTAGCTTACCCTCCTTAGGCAATGATAACATCTCTTTCTTGACCTCAGAAGTGCCCTGTTCAAGAGTTTTCAACTTCTCTCCTGCAAGTGGAGCATGTTCTACAGAACACTGTTTAGCTTTCTCTAAATCTTGTTCATTCTTTATTACCTCTTCGGGCTTGCCTTGCTGCATTGAAACTCTAGATAGTGCAGTCCCTTGAGAAGAACTGACCTTCAAAGGCACAGTTTTACTAAGGATCACAGACCTAGGTGGACAACCGGCACGGATTTGACCCATAGAAAAAGCCCCTCCTCCAATCGCTTGTGTTGTGCAACCAGGAATTGTCAAAGGGAAGTCACGTCGACTAAATATGCGTTCCTTGTTAATGTGGTGGGCCAAAAGGTAAGCCTGATTTTGATGGTGCTTCATGGCAGAAACCATTTCTGACACATCTGTTAGCTCTGAGGAGTTGGTCTCATGTCCAGAGTCGAGTGAAGACTCTGGAGTAATGGCAGCCAGTACAATCAACCCTGCGGAGAGCAGAAACAGGACAAAATCAGGGTCATGTTTTACAAAAATTGTCTGTAAAGTTTGTGGAGCTATGCTTAATTTAACATTGTAAAACATTGTTTTATATATAAAGAACTTGATTGTTCTTAGGCAAAATGGAACTTTTGTAACCTTTGTACAAATTTTCATACAAATTGTAAATTAGTATTCCTGTATTGTATGTATTTATACATAGTCATGTTTAAAATGTTAAAATATATTAAATAAATCCATTAAAAACTTGTATGCAACAAGCAGTTTGTGGACATCTTGCACTTATTAAGAAGTACTTTGTATGTCCACCTGCTGTCTGTGGAGTCTGTTGATGATGATGAGGGTAATCCTCTGATGCAGCAAGTGCTTCCAGTGCTTGCAGAGTGGACACTAAAGCATCATCGAGCTCCTGAGCATGGTCTCTCACTGTCCTTGGGGCCACAGTATCAATTAATGTCACAGGTACTTTCTCTTGAGTATCTGCCAGAGGTGCTGCAGCCGCAGTAGCACCAGTGGTGGCAATAGCCTTCCGATTCTTTTTAGCGTCATCCTCATCTGAGCTATTATCTCTAAACCCTGGAGGTGGTGCTGCTATTGCAGGAGGAGGCGGTTGCAGTTTTCCTCCTCCGTCCTCAATCTCTTCATCTTCCTCACTACCAGGAGGAGGAAGAGCCATTAGATCAACAGCTCCACTTTCACAGGAGGCACAGACATTAATGCTTTGCAAAGCATGTTTTCCAGAAGTGCCTTTCTCTGTCATTACACCTCCAGCTTTAAGCTTTGCCTTGCAAGAGTCACAGAAGAATCTCCCTGTACGCTTTGAGTTCTCCATTGTTTTAGCCCTGCCTCTGAAGCCTGAGCTGTCCTGAGCTGGGCTCTCGAGTTCAGCCAGTGATTCAATACTTTTGAGAGTGGGATCGGACTTGGCACGTGAGCGGTTCTGTGACTTGGATATGAAGTTCTCGTTAATATCCAGCTGCTCCTCCGCCTGCATTTGGAGATCTTGCAGCTGCTGCTGCTCTTTCAAATGTATGTGACAGAGGCCAAGGTGTTGTGACGGTGGTGGTGCTGATATCTTCTGCGACACCTCTCTGGGTGGCCCCTCTCTCTCTTCACGTTGACTGCTACTTGACACAGAGGCCCCAGAGCGGGAATGAGGATGGGGGCTTCTGAAATCTGAAGAACACAACCATCAGAAGAGTTGAAATGGCAAGAGTTATAATGGTAGATGGGCGTGAGTCCAGATGGGAAAAGCAGAGGCTGAGGGAGACCACAAATATGAAGGCTGAGGCAAAGTCTTTTGAAATGTCATGGGTTGTGGTCATCCCCACTGGCAGATTAGGGTATATGGTGATAGCATCCAATGTATGGTTAAATATTATGGATGGATGTTCTTAGGTAAGAGTAATGAAGAAAAATCCAGAATGTAGTATCAGTTTGAAACAGAAAATGGATCGAACATCCATGGACTAATTTCAAATGAAGATGGAAAGTTCAAGAACAGCAAGAAGAAATGAGTGATTCTCATGACTGATGCAACGTCCAGGACAAAATTAAAGAAACAATTCAAAGAACACCCTTATGACAACTTTCTTAGGCACATACTTTTCATGTTATTAAAGCTGCTGTAAGTAGTCCCTGCAATCTTGCAGTGTTCATTTAGCTAAATACAGTCATGTGAAAATGAAAGTACACCCTCTTTGAATTCAGTGGTTTTATGTATCAGAACATAATATAAATTGTCGGGTCCTTAAGTCATATTACACAGTGTCAGCATTTATTTTCAAAAATCAAACTGGCATAGAGAAACCAGGTGTGAAATACTTAAGTACACCTTATGATTTATTAGCTGGGATAACCTGAATTAATTCTTTTATGTATTACTTTCAGTCTCTAACATCATTGTGGAGAAATCTTGGCTCACTCTTCTTTACAATGTTGCTTCAGTTCATTGAGGTTTGCGGGCATTCATTTATGTACAGCTTGCCTGCCACACCATTTCATTTAGTTTGAGGTCTGGACATTGACTGGGGAATTGCAACACCTTAATTCTTTTCTTTTTTTAGACAGATATGCTGGTGTGCTTAGGATCATTTTCCGGCCAAGCTTTAGCTGTCACAAAGATGACCTCACATTAGACTGGAGAATACTGGTAAACAGAGTTTATAGCCAACTTAATGACTGCAAGGTGCCCAGGTGTCTGAAACCAAGCCCAAATCATTAATCCTGCATCACTGTGTTTGACAGTTAGTATTAGGTGTTTTTGCTGATATGCTGTGTTTTGTTTTCACCAAACATAGTGCTGTGTATTATGGGCAGACATCTCTACTTTGGGCTTATCTGTCTATAGGTGTTTTTCTTGAAGCCTTGCGGTTTTTCAAATGCAACTTTGCAAACCTAATCTGCGCTGCCATGTTTAATAAGTGAGAAGAGTCTGGCAACACTTTCAAACAAACCAAACTTGTTTGTTATAATGACAGTAAAGATGTCATGTGTGGTACATCTGAGTTTGTATTTACCTAATTTATGACCTGGACCAGATTAATTGTTGTGTCTTGATCTATAGAGTGTACTTTAATTTGTACATGGCTGTATGTAGTGAACATGTCTATATAAAATACATGACTTCACAGTTAAGGTTACAGACTAATGGCACCTCTCTATCTACAATAGCAGTGTAGTCATTGGTGTCCTGCGTGCCATTGTCTCAATCTTATGACATGCTTTTCCCACATGGCATTAAGGAAGCAGCATCGATGCGACTGTGAGTGAGGCACTTAAAATAGTTTAACATAGAAGTTTCCTTGTGTGATGTTCTGGGTATCCATGATCAATGGATTAGTGTAACTATCCTTTTTTGTTCTCCGTTTTTATGTCAAACCATTTGTTTGATGTGAGCCTTTTCAGGTGATGTTATGTGTATAATTTCTAGTAACATACAGTAGGTGTGAATCAAATAACTTTCACTTCTGCTTCTTAGTAATGACTTTTGACGTATTGTTCTCGTTGCATTTTTAGAATTTTCAGCATTTTCCAAAAATTTCCTTTTGCATCTACATGCTGTGCACCTTGCAGGTGATTTGGCTTTAATCAAAATGCAAACATGAAACGGAAAAAGTCAGCTTTACTGAAACGTCTGTAAATCTGGTGTGTGTTCTTAGTTCTGTATAAACTTTTTATACAACTTTACTAAAAGGTTTATAAATGAGGCGTATTTTCCTTTTTCTCGCCTCATCTATTTTAGTGATGATTATCAGGACAGTTTAGAATAGATTAGATAGAATAGATAATCCTTAAAAATTGCTTACAGCAGCTTTAATACTCTTACATTGAATTAAAATACAATCAGCTATAGAAAGGCTGAAAGGATTTACTTTTACACACACATATATATACAGCGGGGAAAATAAGTATTTGACACATCAGCATATTTATCGGTAAGGGGATTTCTAAGTGGGCTATTGACAAAAAATTTCCACCAGATGTAGCCATCAAGCCAAATATTGAATTCATACAAAGAAATCAGAACATTTAAGTATACA
>JAAIIK010000038.1:1613495-1626489 GCA_014706435.1 Silurus glanis
TATATATATATATATATACGTATATGTTTGTGTGTATATGTTTCTGATTAAGATTTTTGGCAATTCTATACATTTTAAAGGAAGTCATGAAATGAATGCTCAGAAGAACTTTTTTTTCTTAATTACAGAAATCTGTAATTCAATATAAAAAATTATAAATAAATTCAAAGTAAAGTTTTATTACATGCATGAATGCATAAGACTCCATAATTAGGCGGAGCTGACAAAAAAGATTCACGATGTTATTGTACAGAGGTTTTTTTTTTTTTTTTTTGCAAAGAAAAAAAGTAATTCTGAATAATGTTTCAAGAGAGAGTTTGACAATAAAAGTCGCTGTTGTATGAAGAAAAATATTGTATAATAGACGAAATGGATGAAGCAATCACCTGTAGAGGCTGCAGCACAGTGAGTACAATTGAATCGTTGCAATTCCTGTAAAGAGAGGCATAGGAGAAAGTCAGTATGGTGCAAAATCAAATGAAACCAAAAATAAACATAGCTGAAATAAAGGGTCTCATCTGATACGGACACAGAGAATTTGCAATACATGAAACATAGTCAGATATGCATCATGACAATGCCCTTCTACGTTTGGTGACAATAAAGGATGTTACCTTACAAGGTCTATGACTCTCTCTCTGGGAGCGTCACTGACGTTTTCCTCGTTGATGACTAGAATCTGATCACCAGCAAAAAGCTTGCCATCAGATGGCCCGTCTGCAAGCCAACATACAGAAGTTGTGTAATTTTTTTATTAGCTAGCATGGTTATAGGTGATCATTTCTTCTCAATACCTGCTCATGAAGCCACCAATTGGATCACCTCTACCTTAATGGTATAGCAACTCAATTAGAATTGTAAATGATATTGCTTTGGGTTATTGAGTGTACGTGCAATGCACCGTGCACCTGAGACATTCAAATACGAGTATATACAATAAAACAAGCAGTCACTTTTAGCGTAGATGAGATTGGGTGGCCTGGTGGAGCAGACGGCTGCTGTGTCCCAGTGGGCTGCAGACGTCTGGTCCCCAGGTCCTGCTAGAGACACGTGTCCTACCCGCAGAGACAGAGCGTACAATGACAGGCCGTTCGCTGCCGGCAATGAAGCCAAAGCCGTGGATCGGGTGGCGCTGGATGCAGACCTTTCGAGCTATGCCAGACGTCAGGCTACCACTGTCCATGCCATCCTGACACTCTTCTAACATTGCAGGACTGGGACAAAACAGCATAAGAGTTAACTCTTACTTAACAATGTCCCGGTGAGCCAGGCACTTGATTCTGTAATAGTTATAAAATTTGTTATATCTTGTTTTTTTGTCTTTATTATTAGCAATATATACTACCCTGATGGGTATGGATGCAAAATCCAAACATGCACAAGGATCCTAAAGGCATCGGTGTGCCCTGACCATGATATTAACATAAATATATAAATATTATAATGTAACACAGGAATCTACACAAACTGGTAGCTAATATTTTAGTAATTATAATTTTTAATTAAAACAAATTAAGTAAATTTGTACTGAACAGCAGGATAACATGAGCATGCTTGGGACAGGAATGTCATGGAAAAGATACACTTAAATTTGAAAACCACATCAGCTTTTTAAACACTCATCGTAATATAAGAATAATCAGAAGCATTGGAAATACTATTTGAATTTTTTTTGATACACCACTTATAAAATGTCTCCCTAAGCTGATTAGGGCTAGGGTTAGTAATGACAGCCACAGCTAGGGAATGTTCTTATTAGCCACAATAATTTTATGCTTTATAATCTGGACATTTCATTGTGTGTGATCCACACACACATTCAGGTTTGCAGGAAAGCAAATCTGCTGGATACTCAATCATGACATGTTAAAGTCATCTGGGTGCAATCATTTTATGATAAAAGACAGTGGCCTCAGTGATATTCTTAGAAATCATTTGGATTCCTTTCCTATAAGAGCTATTATATAAAGGATTTTAATCCTGTACACTTTCAAAAAGTGGTAGAGGCATGTCCCCAGTATCATTTACACTTATTTTTTATTATATTTTTGTGTAAATATTTATAAGCAAAACTAATAAGTCCAACATGTTGCATTTTAACCTTTTCATATTGTGCCACTGATTTGACTTCCCAGGTTTGTGCTAATGTGGCTACCATGAAAGGAAAGTTAGTAGTGTAGTTAGCAGTGTGTTAGCTAGCAGTACTAGCCTACAGTGTAAAGTTTGCTAGTGTTCTTGTTAAACTCACAGCATAGATGGCTTCATAAAAATGTTAATGTGACTTGGAAGTGAATGAAAGCTATTAGTAGCAGTGACAATATTGCATGAGAGCATTCTGTCAATTTCTCATTTTCATAAAAATGTTAGCTTGTTCATTTGCTAAATAGAATGTTCAGATGAATCTCAACTGGAGCTAGATTTTAAGTCTTATATAGGGTTAATTATACAATTCTTATACAAAGAATCTAAAGTTGTGTGAACGGAGAGAATTTTTCTTTTGGCATTCTCTGCTTTATTAGGAATAAAAATGAAGTTATTTGCAGTGCTAGTTTTCTGCCCACTCTTCAACATTGTGAGACTGTATAATTAGGCTCTTCTAGCCTCCACTTTGCATTTGATGTTAACTGAGCAGCTCACCTGTCACATTCTTTTGGTTGTCCATTCTGGACCTGGGCCATGCCCTGAGAGGAGAGGACAGGATGGAGTAGTGTGTTTCTGCCACTGGATCTCTTTGTTTCGCATTCATTCACCTGCAGAGGATGAGAGCAAAGAAATGACAGTAAAAATAGTTACGTCAAGAGGATTTCTGAAACACTGCTGTAGTTTAATGCATTAGTTGTAACAGAAAGTAATGGAATGTTTTAGGATGTGTCTTTGGAAAAGCAATGACATTTTCAGCAGCAGTCTACAGAAATCAGCCATTTAACACTTAAATACTGCGTTGAATAATGCTGTAATATCACCACCATGTTTTCATGTTTTTTTTTTTTTTTTTTATAGATATCAGATAAATGAACATATGGATGCATGTACTTTTGCCATCTATGATAAATGAACATAGGATGCATGTACTTATGCCATCTCTGATATATATATATATAAAGTGCTGGCAAAACAGCTCTTCAGCAGTCTTTTCTGAGGGATCTGGCCTCACTGAGCACATCAGGGATTTGTGGCCACCCATGACCCTGTAAACACTGACCCAATCGTCTAGCCATCACAATTCAGCCCTTGTCAAAGTCACTCAGATCCTTTACGTTTAACCATTTTTCCTGTTTCCAACACATCAACCTCAAGAACACATATGACCAGTATGACCTGTCAACAACTATCTTTTTGTTGTTTTTATCTCTTTATAATATTTTATATTCAAACATGCTGCTGTATAAATCCTAGTCTGCAGTCTTCTAGCTTACTGATGCTGGCTCATGCTCATTAGACAAATCTAATAAAACAAATGAGGAACAGAGGCATCTAATCCATCCACTAAGAGTCTGTGAAGCTTTTAGCCATGTCAATATGCTTCTTAAAATCTGACATTCTGTGCAAAAAGCAAGTTCTTAAGCCCATGCTGATGATGTAAATATAATGAAGCAGTAGCAAACATTGCTATAGAAACAGTAAATTAGAAACTGAAAATACAAATATAAAAACTTAATCAGATTTAATATTCAGTAGGTGTGTATTGTAATTGCACAAATCTTTGCACATTTGTATATCATGTGACGTGAAAATGTGATAAAACCACTTGTGAAAAATGTATTTAATTGTTTAAAAATCACATTCGCATTTAAATGAAGGGTGGAAAAAAGTTACAAAATAGTAATTTCATACTACATTTAAAATTATGTGAAATTTAATGTGTTTTTGGCAATTAACACAATTTGTTACATGTGAAGTCATAGAGCATTTGCTGTCAAAATGCAAAATGGTTGTAAAACAAAAGGTAATTAAAATGGCACAGTTAATTAGCAAAATTAGCAAAACATAACCTGTGTGTATGTGCATGTGTAGTGGTTTGGGTGGAGGTTGTTTGCAGACTAGGAGTTCCTGATAAAGGGGAGGAAGCAGCAGATTCGTGAAAACACAAATCGTTTCTTAATTTCTTTAATTGCACCATTTGAGCTTTCTCTCTTTGCTTCCCTTTGCTCCTCCCTCTGAAGAATAAGAGAAAGGATGCAAAAAAAAAAAAGGACAGGAAGAAACATACAGAATTTACCAAATGAGACTCACTAAAGAGCCACTTTACAGCAGCTTAAGTAAGTTCACTTATTGATGACTTGAATAAAACATGTTTTAGTCTGATCAACAATCTACTAATCCCATTACATTTCAATTTTACAGCAAGGCTTATTCACTGTTTTGATTTCAATTATTTTATTTTAACCCATTGTTAATTTAATTAGTGCCTCTGTGCTTCATTTTATTGTATAATTTACTGTAGTCTTTGGAGCATCAACAAAGAATCCTCTCTTCCTTGCTTGATGCCTCTGTAAGGAATTTAATATTTGGTATATCTTTTAAGGATGGTGGATTTCAATTGATTTCTGAGCCACAGACTGCGAAAAAATGTAGAATTGCAGAATCAAGACATTATCAATTAGAGTTTTGGGATGCACCTGATGATTTTGGTTGTGAGCAGAGACTCTAAGCATACAGAGGAAGGCTTACATAATATGAAAAAAAAAAAGAAAAGAAAAACTTAAACAAAGGTTTGAAATAAACAGTTCAGTCACAGGCCAATTATTGCAGTAAGAAACCACATCCCAAGGGCACTGGCAAGCCAGATTGTTGCCATGGTTACCACCACACAGGCTTGATAGGAAGTGAGGGATGATGAATTGACCGCTTCAAATGATGGCTTCAGTTTCCATTACAGACACGGAGATCAGTAAAGAGAGTCTTTAAGAAGTGTTTGCCCCATTGTACTTTGAAGAGATGAAACTCAATATCTCTGATTTTGTCTTACATACCAAACCCTAAGGCCTCTATTCTTCGCCTGAGCAGAAGCGTTTTTATAAAACATGGTTAACTGAATCTATGGAGACTGCAATGTGTGATTTTCTGTGTAGCACAGTGTCACTCTTTAGGTTTAAAAGATACTCAACATTATTTTCTCCTCCAGAATACAAATGCAGTCATGCATTTGGCAGTCAACTTTTTGCAAGCTGTTCAGTCTTCTCTAGACATAAAATTTGCACGGCCAGATGCTGTCCAATTTTTTGCGAGTCATTGACAGTCTGGGATTTTCTGTTTTGTGTGCCATGCAGTCAAATCGCATAGCTCCCTCAAAACATTACACATTTCCTCCAGCTTAACAAGATCCAACTTCTTTGCGAATTTCTCCATGTCCCACCCACAATGATCAGCTTGAGAAACATCAGATTCAGTAACTGAGTACCTGAAAACCAACACAGATTTGCATATCGTTAGTCAATTGCTGTCAGTCAGAATTGTCTAGCTAATCTGCCGTATTTTACCCCAAACTACGGATCATTAGATCACAATTTCTATTGTAATACCATTTTAACAGGATTGGAGTAAGTCTGACTTGTAAATTAATCTGACTTGAAAATGTATTCAGATTCAGCTACTTAGAGACTGTCATATCTAAGTAAAAGTTCCCTGGGCGACATGATATTTTAAATACCTTTAATTTAATAAGCACACGAGGGAGTGAGTCTACTGGATCTCACGTTATTATGACTGAGGGATTTACTTACACATTTTTGCATTAGTCTCAGCGCATACATAAATCTATCCAGTTTGCAGACTGTATCATAGATGTGTGCATGAACACTCATCTCTACATTATAAAAAAAACATATTGAAAAAAGATATTTAACTAAAAGGTGTACAGGCGGGGTTACAGTAAAAAACATGCTTGCCATCCAATGTCCAGATAAGCAAATAACATGGTTGGACGTTAATGCAACGTTAACGTTTAATGCATTAATATTAGTTATTCATTCATGGTTATGAATATGATGCTAGGTTATGGTTTGCAATTAAACTTCAAATTACCATTTTTCTACTAGTGGCACAGATTCTGAACAGATAAGACGTTTAAAACCTGACGCTAGGAATAAATATACATTTGTCCAAAAGTCATTAAACTTGCTGTTTCTGCTTTCTATTATGGTTTTTTTTTTTTTTTTTTTTTTTTAACAAGCCACAGCACCACTTCACTAATCAGACCAGACAGAGTAAATGAAATGCAGTAAAAATCTATGAACGTCTGTGAGAACTCTTTCCTTAATGAGCTGCCTCCAGGTAAACAATTTACATAAATACATGTGATGTGATTGTTTGCAACAAGCAGAGAAGCTGCAATAGTTCATGTTTAAAAAACTGAAAATGCAAAGCAAACCTACATTGATTATTCCTGTTAAAGTGCTCGGTTCGCATGGTTGCGTCCCGAATTTGCAGTCCAGATGCAGACCAACTGCATCTGGACTGCAAATTTGGGACGCATCCATGCTATATACAGTAGTACTGTGTAATAAGACTAAAATAATACAATAAAATAAGATGCTATGTCTAATTTTCTAAAATTTTAGACTTGATTTCTATCTGTTTATGTATATTCATCTAAACAGTGACATTTCAGCCATACACACTAGCACTCGTATTTTCATGAAAACATTTTTTGTTAGTCAGATAGCAGTATCACATGTTCATATGCAAATCATCTTATTCTATTTAGTCACCAGCATCATGTGATGTTATGCAAGGGATGGTTGGCACATCAAAGAGTTTGTAAGAGCCATGTGTTATGACTACATAATACAGTATGACATTAATGGAGGGATTATTGACTTGCAGTAAGTTTTGTTTGGAGAGTTGTCCGCTTTTATGCCTATATAATATGATGTAATTATGGTTATATGATGCTCTTCTGAGCAAACTAAGTTATGGAGATGCTTGTGTGTGTGTGTGTGTGTGTGTGTGTGTGTGTGTACAAACAAAAGTCCTTCAAAACTGATTGCAACTTTAAAAAGTCTTCATTCATTTTATTGCTTTATCTCCATGACTCCTACAGCAGAAGTTTAGAAACCATTTTATTGTTGGCATTTGACTCTTGGCTAAGTAGAAATAAATGCATTCGATTTTTATCTGTCCTTGCAGTAGGTGGTTTTATAATACATCTGTACAAGGGACAAACAAAAGTCGATAGGGCCAAATATCAAACCCCATGCGTGGATCCTGATAGAAGATGGCAGTCATTCACCTTCTTCACTATACTGCATAAATTGCTCCCCTGCTAATGCCAGATGGTGTCCATTTAGCCTGAGCCATTAACTGAGTCCTCACTTGCGAGAGATGGCAGCTTAACGCCAGTGATTGATGTTTTCCACAGAGGGGGTTTAGTCAGACTAGAAGTTGCACAGTTCATAGTGATGTTTGCCAGGACAATAATGCCAGGGCTGAATGACTCGTTACTTGACATAAACATGATTTGAAAAAGTAATATTTCCATAAACACTTGTATGCCATGAAAGCAGTCAAGAGGAAACAGACGAAACAACGCTTGACATGATGTTCATTTAATGTGAAATCGAGGTTACGGCTTATGGCTTGAACTCTGCTGCTACTGTTTCAACCACAATAACAACAGGTAAGGAAACTACATACATACATCAGCTGAAGCCAAAATAGAGACACAGAAACCTGCTTTGATCAGAGAAAATGGCCAATATTCTACAAAAGATGCATTATAAAAAGATGACGTGTAAAGTGCGCTCTGGATACAACTTCAGCCATGCATTTGTTGGCATAACAATTATGAAATCTTCCCACTGTTGGACCCAGTATGTGAATTTGCACCACCAGCATTGATACCAGAAAAAAGCTGATTCTTCTGAAGTCTTCTGGATTTTACTTAATTATTTAGGGTTATAAAGGGCACATTGCTCCCTGTTTGATCCTGAACTTGGGTTAATTGTATATGCTTAGAGTATTATTTATTTATGCCATTCTCTGTTCCTTGCTATTAAATGTATTTTACACATTTTATAATTGCATAATAAGTGAACTAAACGCACTCTTTCGGATTGTTTAGGCTAAAATTAAGATTCATAGATGCAGTTTAATGTTTATTTAGAAGAGGCTTAAATTGCTTTCGTTCAAACTGTTTAAAAATATTTAATTTATCTTTCAAGAAATGTTCACGTTTGTGTGAAATTTGTTTTGCGTCTTGTTATTGTTGTCTTAATGTTAATAAAATGTTAAAAATATTGTAAAGGAATGCTAATAAAACTATATATGATCATCATTCTCTTTCCTACAGACAATGAGAAACTCATTCATGTATTCTTTACAGACTTGACTAATATAATAGGCTTTTGTCTGGCTACCAAAAAAGCTCTACTAAAACACTCATAAAGAGTTCAAAATGCAGCTGCACACATGCTTCTTCACACCACAATAAGAAATCACATTACTCCAACAGTCTGCCTGTATCATTTATCATTTTAAAATTGATTTCAAGATTGTCTTGGCTTTGTATTGGCTTTCAATTGTATTAACTTTTCAATGTCTTTATGGTACTACTATAACTTTCTTTTGTAACACGATAAAGAAATGTGCTATAGAAAGATCATGCAATGGTAAATTGTACGTTGTACCAAAAACATTGAGTTGTTAGTTAGTTACTATGGTCCCAAGCTATGAAACTATATGTGACAACCTTATATGATTATTTATTGTTTTTACTTTATTAGTTATTTTTAACTTTATCTCATTTCTATTGTATCTTAACATATCTAATATTGTCTATTCTCCTGTAACATTATTTAGGTAAAACTAGTTTACCATGTATACATAGATAATAGATTATTACAGAGAGAGAGGCATTTCACATATGGAGGGAGAATACCATTTTTCTAAAGCAAGAAACCCAGTTAAGACAACTCCAAACCTACCAACGCAACTGTGCCACCTACATCATCTGGAGCAGTTCAGAATGTCTAATAACATGACAAAAACTTAAAAATTGTTAATAAAATACAACTTACTCACCAGAGTAAGACTCATCATAATTTGCACTGCTCCTCAGAGGCTGTAAGCCAGTGGTACCGCTCGTATTGACTGGTCTGGAAATGGCAAACAAACCCTTTCCCATGCTGGGACAAGCTAGCTAGCTTCGGGGAAAATTTATTTTTAAGTATGTCTGAGACCAAATCAATTTCTCTTCCTCCGTAGGCACGAAACTAACTCTGATGTTATAATGTATGCAGCGCGCTACTGATGTGTCTTGCCAGTCGAACTTGGCTGTGACAGTTTCCCTCTGACCAACCAATCAGAGGACGGAAAAATGCTGATGCCTTGTGAGGCTAATTTGAAATCTGATTGGTTAAAGAAATAGAGCTATTTCTTAAGGAGACGATGGTAAATAGGCCAGCACTACTGACTTTGAAGGCCCTGGGCAGATTAGATTGACATGGCAGCACATAGAGGCTAAAATCTGATTGGAGAAAAATCTCACATCCACATCCACATACTGGAATCAATACAATTTCATGGAACAAATATTAGAATTTAGGTTGTAAATTTAGGTCAGTGCTTCTGATAGTGTTTAGGCCAGCTGAAAAGGCTTTGCTGGCCCTGACCGCCCACCACTGTGATATGGGTTTACAGAGTTCTCAGTTGATATACCCCTTTTGTACAAATTAATCTTAAATCTTAAATTGCACTTTCAATTATGATTTTGTGCAAATTACACAAGTTGTGTTTACTAACACTGCAACCAAAAAAACTGAAACATGTTCTAATCTTCAGAAGACGCTACACAGTTACTTAATGCCTCAGGCTCATGACTGTGTAGCAATGCACAGCTCTAACCACATCGTTAAAGTTCGCCGATGACACGACTCTGGTGGGTCTCATCAGCAAGAAAGATGAATCAGCATACAGAGAGGAGGTGAATCAGTTAACAGCCTGATGTAGAGCCAACAACCTGTCTCTGAACAAAACTAAAGAGATGGTTGTCGACTTCATGAGAGCACAGAGTGGCCATTATCCACTGTTCATTCTATGGATCCTCAGTGGAGATCGTCAAATTCCTTGGTGTTCATCTGGCATCAGCTCCATCACCAAGAAAGCCCAGCAGCGTCTCTACTTTCCGAGAAGGCTGAGGAAAGCCTATCTCCCTCCCCCATCCTGACCATGTTCTACATTGAGAGCATCCTGAGCAGCTGCATCACTGCCTGGTTTGGGAACTGCACCATCTCGGATTGAAAAACTCTACAGAGGATAGTGAGGGCAGCTGAAAAGATCATTGGTCTCTCTCCCCTTTTTACACCTCACGTTGCATTCGCAAAGCCAACAGCATTGTGGATGACCCCACACACCCCTTGCACACACTTTTCACTCTCTACCATCAGGGAAGAGTTTCAGAAGCATTTGGGGCCTCACATCCAGATTATGTAATAGTTTTTTTATTTATTTAAGCAATCCGGCTCCTCAACAACACAGAATTGAACTGAAACTTACACACACACACACACACACACACACACACACACACACTCAACTGTGTGTACTGAACTGCTACAAACTGTACTCACACTCATACTAATTTCACACATCCATGACTTCAGTATCACCCATATTATATTATTTATTAGTACACAACTGTTTACATGCTGTTTTTGTACATCCATTTGACTGCTGCTATTGCTGTTTTGCACAACCTTCTATTTTTACACTTTGTGTTTTTTTACAAGTACACTCCTGTATCCAGTTTTGTCTTGCACACTGCACAATATAATATACAGTTGGTTTACTGGCAGCACTATTTTGTGTTTTATGTATTTGTCCTATACTGTCTTGTGTTGTCTTTTGCACTGTCTCGTCTTGCACTGTTTGCACCAGGTTGCTCACGATATACTTTATGTGGCGAGGACACTTACTAGTCCTTAGCTCTGTGTTTTCTCTGTTGTTTATGTAGCACTCATTTCACTGTGTACTGCGTCAGCTATATATGGATGAAATGACAATTAAAGCTTCTTGACTTGAAATACACAATATGGACAAAAGTTTGTGGACTACTGACCATAAGACTAGGTATGTGCTTTTTGAGTATCCTATTCCACTTTTGGTCCCTATTTGCTGTTTTAATTGATTTTGGAGTTTGCTTGTGAAGATTTGTGCTCATTCAGCCACAAGGGCATTAGTAAAGTCAGGTACTGATGTAAGGCCTGGAGTGCAGTCAGCTCCATTTCATCCCAAAGGTGTTTAGCAGGGTTGAGGTCAGAGCTTTATAGCAGGCCTCACAAGATCCACTCCAACTCATGTAAAGCATATCTTCATGAAGCTGGCTATTGCACAGGGGCATTTGCATGCTGGAACAGGTTTGGGTCTCTTAGTTCAAGTGAAAGAAAAAAATATTGCTACTGCACCCAAAGACAATACAATTTTGTGCCTTTAACTTTGTGCTAATAGTTTGGAGAAGAATCACACATGACAGGCTTTTGTATAGTTTTGTTACAAACTTAGAAGCCTAGATAATAACAAAATAATCGAATAACCAAGTCTACATTTAGCTTAATAAAAACAAAACTGAATAAAAGGTTCACATCCTTTCAAATTGCAGTCATCACACATGGTTAGTAATGTATAAAAAACAGAAACGATAACTTTCTAGTGTCTTTGCTAGCACATTACTAACAATTGATGTTGTCCTCAGCCATGGGTTTCTCTTCGTGAATCCATGCAATAGAGAATTTACACTTGCATTTACCACATACACTACAAAACATTCTTCAATAGGAACAATGGAGTTTCTGGTAATTTGGGACTGTACTGTAAAACCCATCCATGTTTCCTAATAGTGTTTCCTCCACGATATTCTCCCTTTCTGATTCATGCTTAAGAGTTCATTTCTTCAGGGAAATAGAAAGTATTTGAAAGCAACCTCAGAATGTCTACAGGGCACGGATGATGCTCGTGGAGACATGCTGGCAAATTCATGTCAGACAGATTCAAAACTCACTGCTTTATTCCCCCAGGTGCAGTGCTAAAGAAACATTATGTGATGTGGATGAAAGTCTCTCGCCTTGGAAAAAATGTAATATTGATTGGGAAAAACTGTATTAAGGTGTTATTTATAGAACCCAGTTACTCTTTATAACTCCATATACTCGGTAAACTCCACAGAACACATTTTTCTTTTTCTTTTTTTTGGTTTTTCTTGTTTTAAAAACAATTTTGTAAATTAATTTTGAATAATGATGTAAGTAATAATGAATACTAATTAAATAATGCAAAAAGATAGATAATGTAGTACTAACATAGTCAGCTAATTAAATACACACTGCTATTACCTCAGTAAAGTAGCAGGTAAATAAACACTTAGTGTGACCTAAATAAGGTTTAGTGTGGGACTAAGTGCAAGGTTAGCAATAAAGTTGACTCTATAAAAACAGTTAGTTTAACAATTTAACCATCTTTAATTATGACCTTATGGAAATGGTTTGCCACTTCAGCACCAAAAACAGCTCAAGTATGGCTAGCACGGTTAATGAGAATGTGTGGGCATTGTGAATGCAGAGCTACCGCTTTAAGAGCTACTGCCCAGATGATTTAGGGAAGAATAGACCTATGCAAGTTATAGTAATGCACAAAAAGAGATCATTTTTATAGGTGTGGTTTTAGAAAAGAGACTGGCTTGAGTATTTAGCTGAGGCAGATGCACCTTTATGTTGCCCATGGAGAATCTTTAGTGCTATACAAATTGGACAAGAGATTGGACTCGACCCCAACTTTGACAACCAAAGGCTGCCATGACTGGAAGCATGCCATGGAATTAATTCAGACATAAACATTCGAAAAACATTTTACTTGATATAATATGTGGAGAGATTTAACTAAATAGAAAAAGATACATAATTATTTTTTATAGTATGTGCCACATTCAAGCTTTGATTAGGTTCATTAAATTGTTGTAATAATAATAATAATAATAATAATAATAATAATAATAATAATAATA
>JAAIIK010000038.1:1626499-1651477 GCA_014706435.1 Silurus glanis
ATAATAATAATAATAATAATAATAATAATAATAATAATAATAATAATTATAATTATTATTATTATTATGATTATTTCTGTTGTTATTGTAGCATCCCCAGTGAAAAACAGAGGCCCCCTATCAATCTGTTTGCTCTTGTGCTGACCCTGTAATTAAAGCCAGATGAGATTCAAAATATTGAAGCCTACAGGTGATTTTTTTCATACATAATACAAAATAAAAGCTTAATAGAATCTGCAAACAGCACAAGCACCTATAACAGGACAACAGACACAGTAAAGGACAGTGCAGTGCAGATTAGAACACAGTTCTTATGTGGATTAAATGGATAATGTAGCAGGTTGTGCAAAAAAAAAAAGAAAAGATTTGGCAATATTTAGCAAACAAAATGCTGTAAAATGTAAACATAACATACTATGACTCACACTCTATATTTATTTCCTATGTTAAATATAGTACAGCAGCAAGTACTTTGTGTACAGTTTTAGCAGAAATGTAATGAAATGAGATGTGCAACATTTGCAAAGGTAGTGGAATGTTTTTCAGAGTAAGTGTGTGTTGAGGATACTGATGACTTGAGAGAAGAAACTGTTACACATTCTGGGAGCTCAAATGCTTCACTAAGTTTTGCCAAGTGGCATGACAGTAAATAGTTCGTGTGAGTCGTTGTGTGAGGTGTGGTGTAAACGCTTGATATAATGTGCAAGTACTGATATATAATTTTGACAGCATATACAGTACTTTATACTTTAATTTCTAATAGTGGTCCTTTTAAAGAAATGGTGAGAATCAAAGAATTTTATAAAACATCTCTATAAGTTGTTTTAAACACTGTATTCTTCATTTTACTTTAGCCAAAATATTTTTTTTTATTTGGATTCCATGATCAAGTTTAAATTGATACATAAAGTTTATGCAAATAAAGTTCATGCAAAAGCTGATTAAAACAAACAAGCAAAGGAAGATGAATGACCAAACTAATGTGTGACGTGAAAAAATAACTAACACAACTAACTGAGTCAAATAAATAGGTTTGTATGATTTACACAAAAAATTATATACACAGTGTGGATCTTAAAAAGGTGCAAAAACTGGAGCATCCTTTGCAGTGCTACATTTATTTTCTAAGTGTTTGCACATAAAGATGAATGTGCATACATGTATAAAGATTTCTATATAAAAAAACATTTTAGGTGGCAGACTCTTTGTTGGCATCATTAATAGATAAAAAAAAATTTGCCGAGTGGCAGCAGTTGACAGCTACTCTAAATGTCAGAGATGTTCCTCGTGAAAAAAATGACCTACTTTAAAAGTTGGGGTAAAAGTAAAAAAAGTAAAAATTGTGCGAGAAGATACCTCAGGTTTAAGTTTAACTAAGTAACTAACAATACATTTTATACAAAGAGCAGTTTGGACTTTATTTCTAGACAGATTGTGAAATATCTAAGAATCTACTTCTGAAAGAAAAAAAGGTAATTAGGGGGAGGCATCCAGCAGCAATAAGAGACTTCAGTAAAGGCCAAATGTGGCATGTTTTAAATGATCAAGTGCTGCTGACAAAAATGAAAATTACACTGTCTGTATATTACATCTATGCTGAGCTTAGAATAATAAAAAGCCAGTGGCAGCCAATCAGGGCAAGCAAGCAAGGCCTTATCTGCTGGCCTAAACGCAATCAGAATCACTGGATAACATTTTAATAGATTTTTGTCCACAAATATCTATAAAATTATTCCTCATAGTCTATTCGCTTCATTTCATAATGTTTCTCTCTGATGTTTTACGTCTAGGAGCAGCGCGGTGTCTGAGTTTCTATCCAACCAAATTTCAGCCATCATATTATGCATTCCCGTCCCTGGTGGTCTAGTGGTTAGGATGCGGCGCTCTCACCGCTGCAGCCCGGGTTCGATCCCCGGTCAGGAAACCAACCCCAGCCATTAGGGTTGCACAAGCCTTAGTGCCGGATAAATGGGGAGGGTTGCGTTAGGAAGGGCATCCAGCGTAAAAACATGTGCCAAATC
This sequence comes from Silurus glanis, assembly GCA_014706435.1. Classification (NCBI taxonomy): domain Eukaryota; kingdom Metazoa; phylum Chordata; class Actinopteri; order Siluriformes; family Siluridae; genus Silurus; species Silurus glanis. The sequence goes on from JAAIIK010000038.1 coordinate 1,628,521, forward strand.
AAACATGCGGATGATCCGCTGTGGCGACCCCTAATGGGAGAAGCCGAAAGAAAGTTAGTTAGTTAGTTATATTATGCATTCCCGCACTGCAGGCTTTTTTTTTTTTTTTTTTTTTTTTTTTTTTTTTTTTTTTTTTGTGTATAAACTCTATGTTGCTTTCAGCTGTTGCTTTAAACAATCAGACTGGTCATTCTAAGGCCCGCAAGTGTCAGAACCCATCAGCATTTTCAAGTCCTTTGATTGGATGGTCAGAGAGTCAGAGCTATCAAATTGCATCTGCTGCAAACTGCAAAAGCTCAAAAATATTAATGTGGATTCAATAGAATTTTACAATGGCTGACAGAGGAGAAGAAATTGATTTGGTCACCGAAACACTTGCAAAGACATTTAAAAGATGGACTTTTCAAGAAAAGTTGGACATCATGAGGATAAACAGCTAAATCAGCTAAAACAGTTAAAAACTGTTGTTAAGTTTTTTCATGAACCATTTATACTTTTGTGGTTTTCCCCGTACAATTTGCGCAAAAACACAATTTACCTTCATTTTGAAAATTCCACAGGAAAATCATGCATGGAAAAAATGCACAGAAAACCTGACGTCATTCCATGAGATTAATGTTGTTGCTTTTGCTAGAGATGATGTATGTGGGCGGTGCAACTGTGGCTGCGGTGAAAGGAGACTTGTTGAATTGCGTTCATTGGGTTTCTTGCTTTTTAATGCCATTTCATTCTCACTGCATGAGATCATTCACTTGTCTTTGATGCAACACTCTGTTATACTGCTTTTCTGTATAGTATTGATGGTTTCTATAGCCTTGGCATCATAATGCTGGTATTGAGATGTGGCTCGACTCTGGATCGTGAATCGAGGTAGGACACCATTGAAACCTAGATAAGAAATGCGTGGCACTCCACTGTCAAAAGCATATTGTCCAACAAAAAAAATCTTTTTTTTTATATTTACAGCATGTATAAAAAATATTTTTACCAATTTCTTAAATTCATCTATTCACATTAACGGATTGCTGAACTGCCCCTGCACTTATATCAAATTACAGGAACATGCTGAAATCATTACTGTGATCAAGGTTGCAGACTGGTGGACAAGATGAACTGGTAACCCATGAAGTCATTCTTAACTTAACTTAGGCAAAGTTGAGCAGAACTGCACATTCCAGCAAACAAACAAACAAACTAATATCATACAATGATTCATTAGACTATTAATTGATTTTTTTGTTATCATTGGCTACTTAGTGACAGCTGTATTATATTGTTGAAAAAGTTGAAAACAGCTAGTTAGATCCATTTGCTAACAGCAGATTGTTTACACATTAATGGGGTGTTAATGCATTCTGGAATGTATTACATACGTAACATGAAAGTCTACCTTGTGAGAGTGGCAATGTGCTCGATTAACTCTCAATAATAAACTCTTTAAATAAATATTTTAATGTAATCATCACTGTTGTTAATTGAATGCCATTCATTTTAAAACAATTATTTCATTTCATTTCCATATCAATTTGAAAAAGAAAAAAGCATTGTTGGCCAAAGGAGGAGAAGGAGAGGGGGAAGACGTCTACAGAAACAGCAGGGAAAGGAGAAGTGTAGGAGAGTGGATGTTAGGGTTGGTACTTTAAATATTGGTACTATGACTGGTAAAAGGAGAGACTTAGCTGATATAATGGAGGGGAGAATGGTAGATATGTTGTGTGTTCAGGAGACCAAGTGGAAAGGGAGTAAGGCCAGGAACATTAGAGGGTGTGTTAAACTATTTTATCATGGTGTGGATGGAAAGAGAAATGGTGTAGGGATGATCCTGAAGGAAGAGTAAGTAAGAGTATAGTGAAGGTGAAGAGAGTTTCTGATAGGGTGATGAATGTGATGCTGGAAGATAAAGGGGTAATGATAAATGTCATCAGTGCCTATGCTTCACACAAGTGGGCTGTGAGATGGAGGAGAAGAAAAAACTCTGGAGTGAGTTAGATGAAGTGGTGGAGAGTGTACCTAGGAAAGAAAGAGTGGTGATTGGGGCAGACTTCAATGGGCATTTTGGTGAAGGGAACAGAGGTGCTGGGTAGGTGTGGCCTTAAGGAGAGGAATGTGGAACGGCAGATGGAAAGGATGAAAATAACAGTGATGAATACGTATTTTAAGAAGATGGAGGAGCATAGGGGGACCGGCAGGAGGTGCACACATGTGGACTTTATTTTATAGGAGGAGATGCAACCTGAAAGAGATTGGAGACTGTAAGGCAAAGCAAAAGGAGAAAGAAGTTGACGTAACAGATTTTGGATCGGCAGAGAGATGGGAAAAGTAGGCAGGAGTACAAGGAGATGTGGCAGCAGGTGAAGGGGGATGTGTCAAAAGCTAAGGAAAAGGTATATGAGGAGCTGTATGAGAAGTTAGACACTAAGGAAGGAGAAAATAAATTGTACCAATTGGCCAGGCAGAGGGACTGAGCTGGGAAGGATGTGCTGCAAGTTAGAGCAATAAAGGATGGAGATTCAAAGTGAGGAGAGTGTGTTGAGAAGGTGGAGGAAATATTTTTAGAAGCTGAAGAATGAAGAAATAAGAGAAAAAGGAGGGTGGATTATGTGGAGATGGTGACGCAGGAAGTGCATAGGATTAGTTAAGAGGAAGTGAGAGAAGCTATTAAGAGGATGAAGAGTGGAAAGTCGGTTGGCTCAGATGACATACTAGTAGAAGTGTGGAGATGTTACTGGAGATGGCACTGGAGTTTTAAACAAGATTGTTCAACAAAATTTTGGAAGGTGAGAGGATGCCTGAGAAATAGAGAAGGAATGTGCTGGTACCTATTTAAGAATAAGGGAGATGTGCAGTCCTGCAGTTACTACAGGGAAAAAAAAGTTGATCAGTCACACCATGAAGTTATGTGAAAGAGTAGTGGAAGCCAGGCTGAGGGAAGAAGTGACCATCTGTGAGCAACAGTATGGTTTCATGCCAAAGAAGAACACTACTTATGCAATATTTGCTTTAAGAATGTTGATGGAAAAGTATAGAGAAGGTCAAAAGGAGTTGCATTGTGTGTTTGCGGATTTAGAGAAAGCGTACAACAGGGTGCTGAGAGAGGAGTGGCGGTATTGTATAAGGAAGTCAGGTGTGTCAGAGAAGTATGTGAGGGTGGTGCAGGACATGCATAAGGTCAGTGTGACAGCAGTTAAGTGTGCAGTAGGAACGACAGACTTGGTCAAGGTAGATGCTGGACTGCATCAAAGATCAGTTCTGAGCTCTTTCCTGTTTGCAGTGGTGATGGACAGGTTGACGTACAAGGTCAAACAAGAGTCTCAATAGACTATGATTTTTGCAGATGATATTGTGATTTGTGGTGAGAGTAGGGAGCAGGTTGAAATGAGCATGGAGAGGTGGAGGTACGTGCTGGAGAGAAGGGGAATGAAAGTCAGTAGGAGTAAGACAGAGTATATGTGTGTGAATGAGAGGGAGAGCAATGGAGTGGTGTGGTTGCAGGGAGAAGAGGTGGAGAAGGTGGAGGAGTTCAGGTACCTGGGGTCAACAGTGCAGAGTAATGGAGAGTGTGTTAGAGAAGTGAAGAAAAGAGTGCAGGCAGGGTGGAGTGGGTGGAGAAGAGTGGCAGGAGTGATTTATGATAGAAGGGTATCTGCAAAAGTGAAAGGGAAGGTTTATTGGACTGTGGTGAGACCTGCTATGTTGTATGGTTCTGAGACAGTGGCATTGACTAAAAGACAGGAGGCGGAGCTGGAAGTGGAGTTGAAGATGCTGAGATTTTTATTGGGAGTGATGAGGATAGACAGGATTAGAAACAAGTTTATTAGAGTAACTATGCATGTAGGACGTTTTGGAGACAAGGTGAGAAAGGCTAGATTGAGATAATTTGGACATGTGCAATAGAGAGACATTGTTTATCAGTAAAAGAATACTGAGGATAGAGCCACCAGGCAGGAATAAAAGAGGGAGGCCAAGGAGGGGTTTTATGGATGTGGTGAGGGAAGACATTCAGAAAGTTGGTTTGAAAGAGGCAGATGTAGAGGACAGGGTAGTATGGAGACAGATGATTCACTGTGGTGGGAGCAGTCGAAAGAGGAAGAAGAAATTAGCACTGTAATTTAACTTTATTTATAATGCTTAAAAAGTCAGATTCCATGTTTGAATTTTATTTTCCAATATCACTAATTGATATTACCATTTTCATATTTCCTGCCAAGTCTCTGCTACTCTGACTCATCCAGACATTTTTAATGATTACATTTCCCCATGACCTTGCTGAGCATCTTAATATAGTGTAACAACCTATAGCTGTCTTACTATGATTCTGCCAGGCTGTAGTTCCACCTCCATCCTCTAGGGGCTAAATTATTAACTTTCTCAAATTTAAGCCAGGTAGTGTAATAGAGGGAGATAGGTTGTTTGGTTTGGAGGAAGCATGGACTTCTTTTATGCGCTCCAACACTTTGGAGTACGGATTAAGAAACATTTGTGTTTCTAGCTCAAACAATGTAAATGCTTTTATCTGTTTAGTTTGTTTTTGAATTTCTTTCAATTGACTTTGTGCATGAATTATAATTTGTTTCATATGCTTGCTTTATGTGGTATGTGTTTGTTAACATTCTTGCTACTAATACACCCTCTGTATCAATAGGATGCTTTACTAAGAGACCTTAGCTACACATCCTATTGTGAACACTTTGGGAATTAACACTTGAGAACTGAATCGGTTTGGGAGCACACGGTGGATGGTGTTTGTTGGGTGTCAGTATCAGCGATAAGTAAAATAGACATTTATCAAAGGACATTTTGTGTTTTTTCATTAGACAATGAAACAATTTTGCCATGTTGCCTGCTGTTATACTTACATTCATACAAGTTTCTGAACCTGCTGGATTCCTTTGCTGTTAATTGTACATGCCATTTTTCACACTTCAAAAATAATGTTATGGACTGCATCTGTTTGTTTATGTGGACTTTGTTCATATTCCTTAAAGTTACAATATTATTTAAGGTATATGTATTTAAAGTGGTTGGTGGGCCCCTCCCTCATTATATTTTGTAACAGCTCCTTTTTTGAGAGAAAAGGGACGGTGACCAAGTGACCAAGTATTATTTTGAACCTATACAATTAACCCTCTGGGGTCGACCGGCCGACACTTTAGATTTTTTTTTTTTTGTGACATTTTTTCCTCATAACACCGAAAAAAAAAAATTTATTTGTCTTTTTTGATCATACAGATAAGAGCAATAAATCATTTGAATCTGTAAATAATCTACTTTAATCTACAAAATTTGTACACCCTCATAACAACAAAATGCAGTAAAACTTTCTTTCGGCTTCTCCCATCAGGGGTCGCCACAGCGGATCATCCGCATGTTTGATTTGGCACATGTTTTTACGCTGGATGCCCTTCCTAACGCAACCCTCCCCATTTATCCGGGCTTGGGACCGGCACTAAGAGTGGCTGGGGTTGGTTCCCTGACCGGGGATCGAACCCGGGCTGCAGCGGTGAGAGCGCCGCATCCTAACCACTAGACCACCAGGGACCACAACAACAAAATGCAGTGTTTTGTAAAATAAAGAAAATAGAGAGGGTGCGCTCTCTGCTGTCTCTCTTCACAGACACAAATAAAACAACCAATTCACATCGAAAACAAATATTCTCTGATTATGAAGTCTGTATGAAAGTTAGTTCAGTTTGTACCATAATTACTTTAAAACATTTACAAGAATATTTTGTCTTCATGCACTATGTTGAGTTTGGTTTCACTAATAATAAACATACATTTGCATTAGGCATCCATATTTGTCAATTCCCATGTTGAGTATTAAAAATTATGTGATTAATCACGATTAAATATTTTAATCGATTGACAGCCCTAATAATAATATGATGTGATGTCCAGTTACTAGCGTGACACTAAAACAGGTAGTAGTAATGGCTACTTTTTACTTAAGTACATGTCAGAGCACTTTTCCTTGAGTAAAAAAATATAGTCAGTACTTCAACTTTTATCAGAGTATTTTAAAACATGAGTATCTGTACTTTTACTTAAGTGAAGGATGTGTGTACTTTTGCCACCTCTGACTGTGTGTGATGGCAGTCTAACTGATTCTGAATATGAGACCTTGAGATGTTAAACTATTCTAAATCTATTAGCACTGTCTGTTTAGTTACCAGGCTAAGATGTTTAAAAAAAATTCTCTTTCCTGCAACAAAAGTGACAGAGACACTGTAGTCATGCTTATTATATCTAAAGTTAAATATATTTGTGTTCATTTTAAACAAAATTATTTGGTGGAAAAACTATTGCATAATTTACATTTACATTTGTGTCATTTAGCAGATGCCCTTGTCCAGATTGTTGTACAAAAATGCTTTTAGTCTCTAGCAATGAATACCTCTACAGCAGTACACTAGATTACAACTTAAGATAAGTGGAGGAGGAGGAAGGTCTTCACCCATCACTTGAAGATAGACAGGGACTCTGCTGTTTGAACATCTAGGTGACGTTCATTCCACCACCTCTGTGCCAGAATAGAGAAGAGCCTTTAAGTATACTTACCTCTTATCCTGAGAAAAGGTGGTACCAGTCGAGCAGTGCTGGAGGATCTCAGTCAACGTGGTGCAGTGCGATATGTGATGAGGTCTCTGAGGTAAGATGGTGCTGGTCCATTCTTGGCCATAGGCAAGCATCAGTGTTTTGAATCTGATAAATGCAGCTACTGGAAGCCAGTGGAGGGAGCACAGCAGTGGGCTGGTTGAACACTAATCACTCAGCTGCATCTTGGATCATTTGCAGTGGATGAATATCGTTCAGAGGTAGTCATTTCAAGACTGAACAAGCACCTGGGCAGCCTGTGTGGACAAAAATGGTCAAATCCTTCAGATTTTATAGAGAAGAAATCAACAAGAATGAGGCACATTAACAACATGTGAGGAGAAGTACAGTTGATTGTCCATGGTCACCCAAAGTTGCGAGCAGTAACTGAAGAGAAGAGCAGAAAGTTATGAAGAGTTATTCTGAGATCCTGTAAATGAATCACCTGGGATGACCATAAATTTTTGACAGCCAGGGGGTGGGAAAAAAAGTATTTTTGGGTTTAGTGGTCGGGGGCAGAGGAGGTCCATGGTTGAGGAGAGAGAGGAGAGTTAAGAGTCGATGGCAAAGTGTAGAGAGGAAAAAGTGTCAAAAGGTTAGAACAGAAAAGAGAGAGATATTGAAAATGGTTTTAAGGTAGGATAGGAAGAATGATTGTAGGGAACCAGGTCATGATCAGAAGTTTTAAATGAGTTAGCGGTTGTGTCTGTAGCTGGGGTAGGGCGAGTGAAAACCAGGTCCAGGAAATGTACTTCCTTGTGTGTGGGAGGGCAGCTGTGAAATGTCAAGGAGAAGGTATTTAAAAAAAGTCAGGAGGCAAGATTACTGAAGTTTGTCAGATGGGAGGATGAAGTCACCAAGAACTGTCAGAGGGGTCCTATCAGAAGGGAACATACTGAGGAGTGTATCCATCTCTTCTAGGATGTCTCCAACGGGACCACTCGGGCAGTAGATGACAATGATGATTGATTTGATTGAAGAGGTAAGTGAAACTGCATGGAATTCAAAAGAAGACATGGTTAGATGAGACAAAGGAGGAGGTGTAAATCACCAGCTCTGTGATGGCAGTAAACCTGTTCCACCACCTCTACTGGTTTCTCTTGGCGAGTGAGAGAAAGCATAGGCAGAAGACAGAGCAGCTGGTGTAGCTGTGTTCTGTGGGGATATCCAGGTCTCTGTGAGTGCCAGAAAGTCAAAGGCATAGTGGGAAGCTACGGCTGTAATAAAGTCAGCTTTCCTTACAGCAGATTGGCAATTCCAGAGCCTGCCCACCACCGCTGTTTGCGATTAAGACAACAGAGGAGGGTAGATGAGGTTACTGGCAATGTGACCTCTGTTCTGTGGATGAGAATGTCTGTGTCTATAAGAGGTGACTACAGAGATAGGTTTAAGACACATGACTGATCTGCCAATTTGAGACCAATGTATGAATTTCAAAGAACAGAAAAGAACAATATATGCACTAATAAATAAACACTAAGCATTACTGGCCTTAGGAGGGTTACCTTCAACATAAAACAAAAGGAGCACCTTCAATATAAATGAGTAAGCCCTGCCTACAATTCACACCTCAAGTGAGACTAAAACCACCCTTGATTAAATGACTAAGCCAGTGAATTAAAAGGTGACCAATGAGTGATCCACATGCTATCATCGTTCATCTGATGGTGCCACAGCAGTATAGAATGATACTAACTAAGTGTAAAAGTAATGGATGGGACCTAGTAAGCAATGTTCAGAAGTGCAAGAGGAACCTTATATCATTAAACGTGGCCAAGACTAAGCACATGGTGGCTGAATTCAAGATGAAAAGGACCCTAGCTGGACCAATAAAATTGTGCAACAGGTTGTTGAGCTTGTTGATGCCTATAAACAGTGTACTGGACTAAAAGAGCAACACAGAGGCTGTGTAAAGGAAATGGATGAGCAGACTATTTTCTGAGGTCTGGTTCAAGATTTTGGAGATTTGTTGCAAGTGCTATTTTTTTGTAGCAGAAGCAAAGTACAACAATATAATAATGAAGACTGTCCTAGGATGCCCCCTGGTCAGTTTTGAGGTGGTTGTTGAAAGGAGGACACTAAGCAACAATTATCTACATTAGACTGTCTCACATTTTCCTCTGTGACCTAATTGTCAAACAGCTATGTACATTTAGTAAAATATTAATTTATCCCCTCTGTAGCAAGGAATGGTAGAGCAGGATTTTCCTACCAACAGGAATCAGTCGATACTACAATTCTTCTTTGTCCCAGCACATTTTAGTGCATTGGAGAATATTTTTGGTCTTTTCTAGAATAAGGTAATTGGACCATAGCTACATTTCTGCAGTAAGTTGCATTTGGCTTATTTCACGGATGCTACTAATATTATTGCACTATACAAATAGAATAGAATAGCCTTTATTTGTCACGGTAAAATTATTTTCTTCACATATCCCAGCAACTGTACAAACAGGTGCCATTATTACAGGTAACAAGTGGAGGACAGAGGAGCCTCTTAAAGAAGTTGTTACAGGTCTGTAAGAGACAGAAATTTACCTTTTTTGTAGGTGACCAAATACTTATTTTCCACCATAATTTGCAAATAAATTCTATAAAAATTTGATTTTCTGGATTTCTTTTTCTCATTTTGTCTCTCATAGTTGAAGTGTACATATGATGAAAATTACAGGCCTCTCTCATCTTTTTAAGTGGGAGAACTTGTACAATTGGTGGCTGACTAAATACTTTTTTGCCCCACTGTATCTTGTGCAGAGGAAAGCCTGAATGCAGAGTCAATAACCCTATTATGGCAAGAAACACTTAGTTAAATAAAGAGAAAATACAGACTATCATTACTTTAAGAATTGAAAGTCAGTCAATCAGAGAAATCTCTTAAATGAAAACTTTAAATGTAACCCCAAGTGCAGTCTCCAAAACCATCAAACACTGTGATGAAACAAGCTCTAATGAGGACCATCTCAGAAAAGAAAGACCAATATTTTGCAAATGATAAGATTATTCAAATTGCCAGCCTCAGAAACCACCAATTTACATAAATGTTTCTCAGAGGTTAAGTGGCAAGCATATTTCAACATCCACTGTTCTGATGAGACTGTGTGAGTCAGGCCTTCATGGTCCAATTGCAGCAAATAAACCATTACTTTAAAAGAACAACAAGCAGAAGAGAATTGCTTGGGCCAAGTAACCCAAAGAATGGACATTAGATCAGTGGAAAACTGTCCTTTGATCTGATGAGTCCAAATTTGAGATTTTGTTTTGCTAATTTGTTAAAGGTAAAGAGGATGTTTAGATGATTCCTGAATTTGTGGTTTCCACTGTGACGCTTGGAGGAGGAGATGTGATGATGTGGGCATGCTTTGTTGATGATGCTGTTGGTGATTTAGCCAAAATTGAGGGTACACTTAACCAGCAAGGCTACCACAGCATTTTGCAGTGACATGCCATCCCATCTGGTTTGCATTTAATGGGATCATCATTTGTTTTCCAACAGGACAGTGATGTAAGCACTATTTTCTCTATATCTCTATATCTAGGTTATGTAAGCACTATTTGTTCAGGAAGAAGAGTGATTGGGTGCTGCATAATGTGACCTCCAAAATCACTCTAGATCCAACAGAGATAGTTTGGGATGTGTTGGACCATAGAGTGAAAGAAAAGCAGCCATCAAGCACTTCACATCCCTGGGAACTCCAAGATATTTGTAAAAACATTTCAGTTGACTGCCTCATAAGGCTGACTGGAAGAATGCTAATGGTGAGTAGAATGAGTAAAATTGGAAATAGTTTTGACTAATTAATATTAGGGTGACTTTGAACATTCAAGTGTCTGATGGAATTTGGATTCTAGAGAAGACATTTTTGAAGCCTGCATTGTCTGATGGGAAAGAGTGTTTGAGGATTAGCATCACACACTTCATGTGCCACTGCCAGCCATTACTGTAAGTATTTGTCATGCAAATAAACATATGCACTGTGGCGCCATAACACCTGGTCTATTAGCTGTTGAAATGTGCTTTGAAAAGCACAGACAGAATATTATTGTGGAGTGCTAAATTGCTGTAAACTAAGGTAGAGAAGCCAATCTAGCAGCTTGTCAATGCAAGGTTTGAAACTGCATTCGCCTTTTAGAAATCCATACTGAAATGGACTCTCCATTTATCTTTGACTACTATTACTCCCTTGTCTAGCATTTTCCCCCAATTTGAACCACTTTTTCAGAAAAAAGGGATAACAGCATGGTCTGCAAACAACATCAGGAGGACATGCCTCTGTGGTGTTCTCTGAGGTCAGTGCACCTGAGCATGGGAAAAAAGATGGCTTTCATGTGGGATTCCCCAAGCTGCCCAGATAGAGGCGTGGAGTAATATAAGCATTTTATCTGCTTGTGCAAATGGTCTCATTAGACCATTTATTTTTGGGGTTGTAGCAAACACTCCAATGATAACTGACCCATGTGTTTTGCTCTCAGATCCAGCATGAACAGAACTTTATTTTTGCTTGGTGGTAAACTTTGAATTGTCAAAAACCCGCTGGACTTTTCATAATGACACATACCACTGACATACACCATATGGACAAAAGGTTTGGGACACCTGACTTTTCTGCCATATGTTCTTCTCCAAACTGTTACCACAAAGCTGGAGGCACACAAGTGTATAGGATGTCTTTGAGTGAGATATAATAATATTTTGTGTTCACTTGAATTTGGAAACCCCAACGTGTTTCAGCATGGCAATGCCCCTGTGCACAAAGCGAGCTCCATGAAGATCTGGTTTACATGGTTCGGAGAGGAAGATCTTGAGTGGCCTGCTATAGAGCTCTGATCTTAAACCTAATGAACACCTTTAGGATGAACTGCAACACTGACTGCACCCCAGGCCTCTTTTCTCTATATCAGTACTTGACTATACTAACACCCTTGTGGCTGATGAACACAAATGTCCAAAAGCACACTTCAAAATTTTGTGGAACATCTTCCCAGAAGAGGGAAGAGCAAAATGGTACTAAAGGTGGAATGCAATGTTCAAAAACACATACCATACTAATGATCAAGTGTCTGCAAACCTTTGGTAATATAGTATACTTAGATGTCCAGTTTTGGGCCTATAATGAGCCAAGTGAAAGAAAGAGAAATCACACACACACACATATATATATATATATATATATATATATATATATATATATATATATATATATATGAGGGACAAAAGGGCTCAAGTGTACCTCAGTGGGATTTATCTCTCCAGCATGTCCCCAAACATGTCTCCCTCCCAGTGCTAAACCATACTTTCAGCCGATTACCATCCACTAGTCAGGTCTTCCTTATCATAGAACTGCTAAAACTGTCAGGATGACGTCAAACACGTGCATGAAGCCTACTGCATCTTTTCAAAGTTCTGCTCATGTTGCATCACAGGACAGCTTAACACACCCAGAGGATAGCTGACCTCTTCCACATATATGAGCTCATAGATGTGCATGATTGGTCAGTGTCATTCTGATTGACGAGAGAGAGAGAGAGAGAGAGAGTGAGAGAGAGAGAGAGAGAGAGCGAGAGAGAGAGAGAGAGAGAGAGAGATAGAGAGAGAGAGAGAGAGAGAGAGAAAGAGAGACTGCCATATCTCCCACCTAGAGATTATGACCAATTTTGTTCTTGGGGATTTCCAGCCCCAGATCGCTATGACATCTTCAGGATTCTTACTTGCCAATCTCCCGATGATAAGGTGAACTCTTTTCTGTTGTAGCACTCGAAATCCTTGAACATATTTGTAGTGAAGGAAGAATTTTTTTGACAACTGCTGTTCACTATTTAGCTGCAATGCACACAAATCTTCTTTCCAAACCACGAGAACATGAATGCCTAAGAGGAGTGTCTCAACAGCTAAAAAATAAAATCAATCAGAACAGTGTGATACCAAAGATTAAATAAAGAGGATATTTTAATGTCACCACAGTATCATGCAATGCTATGTTCTTTGTGTATTATTGGTATGTATAAGTAATAGATTTATTTTAAATACATTGTTTTTGGGCATCAGAATTATAGAACTGAGCACTATATGCACTATAGAGCAAACCCTTAGCATCCTATGTTAAATATTCTATGATCCTATTATACTAGTAATTGCCTTTCTAAGACCAGCTTTATATAGAACCTGCAATCTTACATTATTATTTAAAAGCTAGCAATCTGTTTACGGGTTGTAGACTGGTAACATAATCTGTGGTGCTTTCATTGTGTACAAAACCCTCATCAGCTGTTTGATGGACATGGATAGGAGTATGATGAGACAGCTCTTGATATCAACTGTCATGCATGCTTAGAAAATATGGTAAGCTGCTTTAACATGAATTAAAAACTGTTATGTTGTAGAGTCTCAAAACCGAGAAAGAAGAGGCAGATATTCAATCTGCTAATCAGTGCCTGTTTAAGATTTTAGGTTTTATGTGTTATGTACACATTTTTACATTTAAAGACATCTAAGCCACCATCAACACCGAGGACACACTTTACTTTCAGAAAACCTTGAGAAATACATGATCATAATGATCTTTATGCTAGAGAAAGCAAACACGAAAAAACAAGCCATTATCTAATCGGTCAACCTGGAAATAAATCCGTAATGTATACACTGTAGAGCATGTGAATACATGTGCAAGAGGTTTATGTATTCACAAAATATTTAATCCATAGACACAATGTTATACAGTCCAGGGTCAAACAGAAATATCCACAAGATTTCAAGATTAAAGCGCAAATCTGAAGAGTAATCGAAAAGCCATGGCAAGGGTCAAACACAATAAATCATTACGAATACAAAGGCTCAGAACTTACACAAAAGATAACATTCAGCAAGGTCTAATAAATATATATGGTACATTATACAGCCAGTGTGTGATAACCGAGGAAGAATCTTTCAAATTCAGGTGAGGAGACCCTTTCCCTACAAGTTTTCTCCCAGAGACAATTTGAGTATATACAATAAAGTCGACCAGTAATGAGGAAGTTGAAATGTTGTTTGTTATGAGCTTTACGATCTTTATGATTACAGTAGCAGTTTTTAGGTACGTCAACAGTATTCATGTAAATTGAGATAAATTGTTTGTTATTGCTTCTTTAAAGAATCCAGGAGATTATTTCTCCTGAGACTAACGCTGCTTTTGTTTCCACAAACATAGGATCCTCTATAGAGTTTATAGGACATATTAAGGGCATCAATATGAGAAATCTTTACTGTATCTATATAAGACCATTTCCAGCAGCAGCTGTCAGCAACTAAACACACACTGAGCGAGTGCCAGCAATAAGTATGATTGTATTGTGTCAGTTATTGGCCATGACTCTGATTCAAACAAACAAAGTTAAAACCAGTTGTTCATCTTAGCATCGTTCCCTGCCAACAAACAATAAACTCTGAATGCTGTAATTTATTCATTCATCTTCAGTAACCATTTTTTGCTGGTTATTGTTGCAGTGATGCCAGATCCTGTCTCAGAAGTGCTGAGCATGGGTTGGAAAACAACACCAAATGGCACCATGTACGATTGCTTTTATTTACACTTAGGGCACCAATCCACCTGCTTGTATTTTGAGATAGTGAGAGGAAACCAGTAACCCTGGACAGCAACCCACACTCAGTAAACTAGTTTTTTGCAGGGCCCCAAACACACATTTTTAGACACTCTCACAATAGGAGAACATTTTTATACCATCCAATCCACTTCCATTGTGGGAAGTGGAAGGACATAAGAGAATCCATGTGAACAATGGAAGAACAGCGATACGCCACACACAACCTGAGCTCAGGACTAAATAGAGCACTTTAAAGCTGTGGGTCAGCAATGCTACCCACTGTGCCACCATGCTTCTCCAATTCCAATGAAACAATACAAACCCACCTTGCTTGCTTAAATTTGAACAAATTGCTCAAAATGTAATCAGGTTCAATTCAATGCAACATTGAACAATGTTGAAACTCTGATATTCTGTTTATATGCTTTAGTTCACAAACTTTAAAAGCCATGGAATTCTATTTCAGTTTAAATTCTCTATGTCTGTGCATGCTCTTCATAACATTCTTTGTGCAATATGTTTGCCAATAAAATTGTTAAACCTGACAGATTGCCTTACTGGCCTTTCTGGTATGTCCCTGTTCAATTGCTTAACTCCAAACTCAACCAGCTGATGAAACTAGGGCTAATCATTCCTATGAATCCCTGATGATGTACACAGTACCAGAGCTCAGAGTTAGCAGTTTCATTACAGTCCACTTTCCCAGTGAGAAAGCAGTGTTTTATTGGGTTAGCAGTGCTCCAGGATTAGTAAATCACATATAAATGACATATAGTTTGGATTGCTTAATCACTCTAGGGTGTGGAGGTATAAGAGAGCAGTGCCTTATTAGAATAGTGATGAGGGAAGCATAGCTCATGGCGGTTTATGCCCACAGCAGACAGTAGAATCATGTCCAACTGATGAAACAGCAAATTAAATGCAGTGTCGACTCCTATTAGCTCTCTGTTGTATCTTTACAATCAAGGGCTGAACAAATGTTTCTGAGAAGTGAGCAAATGGAAGAAACCAAATAAGGACTCTGCATTTGTCACGTATTTTTTATTTATTTTTTTTTTTTTCTCACCAGCAAATGAGAAAGGAATGATACTACAGCAAATGCAAAGTGGCAGAAAGGGGAAAAGGAGAAAAGGAGAAAGTAGCAGGAGGAGATTAGAAAAAAGCCAGGACAAATTCACCATCAATGACAGATGTAAAGATTTCCCTTGGCAGAATGCCCTCATCATTGCCTATCTTGTTTACCACGTGATGGCTCTGCGTGACAGAATTGTAAATCACTGATGTAGAACAGATTAAAATGATGCAGAGTCTCTGAGCAAAGTCACAGTTTATAATGCTATTGAGAGTAAGAATGACACGAGAAGTCTGACAGTTTTTTTTTTCTCTTTGTATTCAACTCATTTCATGGCTCTGCTCCCCAGAAAAGGCATGTCCAGCGTTGTCCATGAACTGTGGCAGACTCTTCTGACAACTCCGGCCACACATGATTGGCAGACAGCCATCCACTGCATGACACTCTGAGCACAGCTCATAATAGCTGAACTATGAGGTGACAGGCTGACTTGGGATGGAGTTATGTGGTTACCCTCAACATGCAGCAGCACTGAGATGCAGGAAACAATAGAACAATGGAAAATTTGTCACTGTGTCATAAAATCTGCAGAAATAGAGAGACTGTTTAGGGTCTACTGGAGAAAAATGTATCATGTAAAAGTATGCATGCAGCTCTTCAACATCAGTCATGTATAATTACAGATTTTATACCTCATTCACAATTGGTAGTTTGTCATATGAAGTGTTTTCTTTAATTTAATTTTGCCAACAGTGAGTGCGTCAGCATAATGTTAGATGTCATAAATCAAATGCATCAGACATCTGAAAGGTAAATTGGCATCTTCTTTAAATGACCTAGCGTCTTCATCATGGATGATATATTTAAATGATTGCTGCTTTATACATTAACTGCTAAATTATTTAATCCTATTTTTCCCTTTATGATTTTTCTATCCTGGCATACAAACCACCCCCTCAAATTAAGATGCATTTTACATTTAATCTCAGTCATGTTTCAGTTCAAACGCATTGCCTTGTGAATTCAGGTGCTCTTGTGCTATTTACTGGTTCTTTCTCTTTGTGAGAAGAGAAAAAAAAAGTTATTAAATTGTAGAAAAGATCTGGCTTTCATACAGCAGAAAGACCAAGATTACAAATTATGTGTTGTTGCCTGCAGTCAGACATGTACAGAATACAAAGGCTTTGCCTGTATCGACCAGGTTTCAATAAACTGTTGAAGTGCAACAGCCATGTCCTGTTGATAAAGCATAATAACATGTCAGTTATGTAAAACATAAGAAAACAACCAGTCAGAACTTTAGAAAATGGGAACATTGCTATAATATTCAGACAAAAGCTGAAACTTTGCCACTTGTTATGGCCAGCCACATTCTTGGATTGTTAAAAAAGCTGACCAGAAAAACAGAAGGATTGGACAGAGTTTGAATTTAAAGTTCAGAACACATAACCTGTTGCTACTCATAATGGTCAATGTTTATTTTAATGCATAAACTTCTCACCATTGGTTAAGCATTAAATTATAACTATTGTTGCCATTCAGTCATGCTAGTTACTCATAACCAAAAAATATTATGTTAACTGTAATTAATGTTCACATAATTTCATTCAATTCCTTGATTTAACTTAATAATTTTACAATTCCTGGCTGGAAAAAAGTGAGCAGCACATAAGCAATGAAATAATAAATCTGGTGTGATCTTCAAAAGCTGTGGAGTTATGGGAAAGCAAATATACAGAGACTGTTTATCACATTTGTAGCCTTTCTGCCACTGGTGATGCTCACCAATTTATTCTCCAAAATATTTTTAACAAGGTGCAGCTTTGACCTGTGGTAATATCCATACTGACATGCCGTGGCTAAAGAATATCATTGCTGATATAATGCATATGGCAAGCTATCATACAAGCTGCACTGCCCTGTAATTTCAGGTCATCGTCCAGAGAACTACGTGGGTTGTGTGACATTCTCTGGGTCCTGGCAAAGTCTCGGCTGTCTAGAGGAAAGTTACCACACAGAGGTTGATGGATGGCCTTTTTAAATGGCCTTATCTGGGCTGTATGTTTTCTCCCTGTGTGCTGAGAATACCAAGTATTCAGCCTGCCAGTGCACAATTATCTGGCAGGCTGAGCAGTCTGGCTTGCCCCAGAGTTGATACACACACACACCCTCGCACGTCTATACACGTGCTAACGTTAATGAGCTTGTGTGTGAGGCACAGGAAAACTTGGTACCCATCCTTTCCCTGAAAATGTCACTGGCACAGCATCTCATTAACGCATTTAGCTTGGCAAACGGGAAAGTGTGAGGTAATTGGATTTGTGCTGTCAGTCTTGAGAGTCCGAGACATATGATCTTGTGCTTTGCTGTCACCGACGAGAGATGCCACGCAGTGCAAGTGTCCAGACATAAAGCCAATTTTGATTGGTTAAGAACTGAAAAACTGATATGTACAAACCATTTATAATAACATATTTTTGAGTGAAAAAAAATTATTTGAAGACTGAAGAATTTAAAAGAAAATGTTGAGACAGGGAAGTTGTCCATTGCCAAGCAGAGGTTGAAAAAAGTATACACATCCTTCACTTAAGTAAAAGTACAGATACTCATGTTTTAAAATACTATGGTGAAAGTTGAAGTGACTATACTTTCTTACTTAAATTAAAGTAAAGAGGTTTGGGCTCTGACATGTACTTAGGTAAAAAGTAGTCATTACTACTACCTGTTTTAGTGTCACGCTGGTAACTGGACCTCACATCATATTAATATCAGGGCTGGCAATCAATGAAAATATTTAATTGTGATTAATCGCACCATTTACAATTTACAAATTTACGCAAAAATTATTCACACATTTTTATTTGTTCTAAATGTACCTTAAATTAATGCTTTTAATGTTTATTATGCTCTAATCAGCATAGACAAATATGGTTGCTTTATGCAAATGTACGTTTAAAATGAGTGAAACCAAACTCAACATAGAGTATAAAGACAAAATATTCTTGTAAATATTTTGAAGTAATTATGGTGTTTTAAATTACTTAAATCATCAGGACACCAAAGGGAACCTTTGCTATGTTTCCACACGGATGGTTAATGAGGTGATACCAGAGAAACTGTACCTCTTCTAACTTTTATATGGACTACATAATCAGAGAATATTTGTTTCTCTGTGAATTGGTTTATTTAAAAGTAGACATTTCCAGCATTTCTATTAATATATTATGGAGTTAATACATTTATTTGTTATATCCAAGTTAAGAAAGGACTGAATAAACGTGTGTTGCGTTGAAGGTTTTAATTTTGCCTCATATATACAGTATTTATTTACATTTTAACAAAAATGGCCAAACAGAAATGTGCGCTGCATTAATCGCACGTTAATAAAATTAGTGCCGTTAAAATTTATCAGAGTATTTTGACAGCCCTTATTAATATATTAACACAAAACGAATTTCAAATTTTGTTAACTAATGGATGGATCCAGGCTGAACATTCAGCATATAGACCACATGCAGAGAAAAGATGATGATGCCCAGGTGATAAGGAATGTCTCTGCTCTGTCATGTTTACATTGCTGACTCCCTCTGTCTCATCCACGTTAACCCCATGCATCTTGTTGCCTTCTGCCTTGCTTATTGTGAGCTTCATAAACTAGCCTACATCTGTGGTTTGTGAGAGCCAGGAAATGATACACCAGTGGTAGATTGGAAAAAGACTCGCAATGACAGGAAATAAGTGGATGGGCTGAAAACGGCGCAATGTGAAAAAAATATTGATCATGTCTACAAATAGATAAAAAAAAAATTAACAATCCTGCTTTGAAAATGTAAGAAGTAGAAAGTACAGATATTTGTGTAAAAATATGATGAGTGAAAGTAAAAGTTGGTGCTTAGGAATTCCTAAGAATTTTTTAAGTGCAGTTTATATAAAACATGAGAATGAAAAGAATGAACAGTAACTTTACTTACTTAACTATGCTAGTATTTAAAGGTGTCATATTAACATAGCCTACAAATACCAAAATGTACAACTTTTTGGTTAATTTCATATGAAATACACTTAAAATAATCAAAACAGGGCAGATTCCTGTACCTTAACATAGTTACATAAACAAACAAAAAATAATAAATAAAATTTGACTTCATGTAGTGATAAATAATTGGTCTGCAGGTTCAGAGTGTGAAAAAGAAATGTAAGCTTGGCTGCTTTTATCAATTTCCTTTTAAATGCACCTAAAGAACAGAGGATCAAACCAGCCAATAGCAGCATGTACCTCCTTCGTGGATTCTGGGATTGAGTGCCCAAATTGTGCGCTACCACTCTGTCTGGCATCCACCCAGAACACCTGATGATGTCGCGTTTATCAGTTTAATTGTACGGATCAAGTGATGATTTTATTTAGCATATTTACTTATTCTCCATGTACATGTAATTTCTGGCAATGCTAGTGGTCTAATCCTTAAAACGATTAAAGTAGCATTATGATTATAATTTCTTGGGGTCTGTATGGTAAGAT
Organism: Silurus glanis; assembly: GCA_014706435.1. Classification (NCBI taxonomy): domain Eukaryota; kingdom Metazoa; phylum Chordata; class Actinopteri; order Siluriformes; family Siluridae; genus Silurus; species Silurus glanis. The sequence goes on from JAAIIK010000038.1 coordinate 1,648,284, forward strand.
TAAGGTACACCTATAGGAAAATCATGTTTATAGTAGCAGGGGTACTTATTTTATTTTTCAGTTGAATGCTAGTCACTTAAATGCTAGCATGTTAGATCCAGTGTGAAGTGCGACATATTTTAGTGATCACATAGTGATCGAGTCTTTTTACTTTTTATATATAAATACACTAAAACATCTTGTCTGTTACAGGACTTTGCTAGGTGTAGATAATAATCGTTAAACTCCCATGTAGGCCATATTCAGACTGTTGCTTTATGCCTTTCAACCCACTCAAAAAAAAAAAAAAAAAAATCAAATACAGACCTGTAGCGTAGAAAGTGCCTGGATACCAGTGAGCACTAAAAGCACATGGGCAAATCTGTCATATTTGTCACAATCTGCTGCCTTTAGTACAAGTGAGGCCCTCTGTTTAAAAAATGATTAGGAAAAATGAATATGTTGAAAAAAAACAAGTGATGTGTTTTAAATAATACATTTGCCAGAATTGGCAGAATTTGAGTTTGACATCCATGGTGTAGGTAGTGGGCTGAACAATTGACAGATCTCATAAAAGCAATGACATTTGCCATAAGCAGTCACGATTGATGAAAGTGTTTATATACAGTAACAAAAATAGGAGATGCAAAGAGAATGAATAGTATTTTCCAAACTGTTGTACAGGGGATTATATTAAGTTTAAATCAGAAAAAAAAGATCACCCTGCGACTGGTATTTACGTTTTTATCACTTTTACTGATATTTTAATTACATTAACATTGGAAATAGACACACAATGATTCCACTGATTGAGAAACATTGATTCATTTGAGATTGAGAATTCATTTGTGTGAAACCAAAATGTTGAGATGGCAGCTAAGATTTGAGATGCTGAGGAGAAAAGGAGACAAGGAGAAAGTACTATAAGATAAAGATTTGGAATTGTCAGTGTCAAAATGGATTAAAAGAGTTACATTACATTACATTACATTACATTACATTATATTATATTATATTATATTATATTACAATATATTTTTCTTTTAGTGTTTATAGCATGCTGCTCAGAAAGCACAGCAGGTGCAAAGTAAAAATCTTATTGTTTTTTTTGCTTTTTGCCCTATTTGTTTTGGGAAAAGTTTAAAAGAAAAATCCAAACAAAACTTCTGTGTATGCACTGGTTCGCATTCATATGTTAGTTCACACAGCCATTAACTGCACAACTAGAGTAAGAATAAGTGAATATATTAAATATATCAATAATTTAAGATGGGTTGTTGGAAGCTAGCTAGCAGGCTATGGCAGATTCAACATTTAGTCACCCCAAAAGAAAAGTGTTGCTACTAATTTGTCTTCTGCTGTGAACAAGTCTGCATTACTACCGATCTGTGATATTGTCATAACCTTTGATTTAACTACAGTATTTTTGATTTACTATAATTTGTAGCTTTGATTATTTCTTGATGTATTAAAAGTGCAATATGAACTAAATTCGTTCTGACATGTTTTCAACCATAACATTGCTCACCTCAGGGCTTCATCATCCATGCCTCATTCTCATAGCACATCATCTGTCAGCTAGATCTCTATGGTGCCTATGAATCTTCAGCACAACACTGTGGCATGAACTAGGAGAGATGAGCTATTGGGTGTACTAGGAGGTAATATGCCAGGAAATGTTATGACAAGAAGAAGCTCAGTTGGAGGCTGGCTTGTCTCTCATTCCGGCAACAGCCAACCTCCTCCACCCCAAGTCCCCCCCTTAATGAAACTGTGATTTCTTCATTAGCCTGGATGCGCACTAATAATTAACATCTCTTGTCAGGAAAAATACACGTTGTGTTTATCAGCAGAGCTTTCCTTTCCATCCCTATACCTCCCTCCTACCCTTATCATTCTCACTCGCTTGAATGGTTTTCACTGAGCTAAACGCCCTGGTTGCAGGAGGCAGAGCGAGACATTGCATTTGCTACTGCCAATTCCTAAGAAGAGGAAGAAGTTGGCTGCTGTTGCTAAGCCTAGGGTGCAAAACAGAGGACTGATTTAAAAAGCTGATCTTTTGACTGCATGTTCTAATGTAGTGGCCAAAATGCTACTAATATATGAAGAGTAATCTGTTGGTGCTTTGAGTCACCAAAGCAGAAACATTTATTTTGTGCTCTGAGGATAGTAAACTCAATATTAATTTGCATATATAGCTAATTATCCATATGCATCTCCTTGTGCACTTACCAACATATTAAATCAGATACAATACAATTGTATAGAATTGAATATGCGAGCTTGGCACTGCTGACTAAACTTCATAAAATCTATCTATTTATGTGGTTAAAAGGTCTAGCCTGCCAAACTAAATCTACAAAATAGGTTTAGAGCAATGAATTGAACAATTATTTAAAAAAAACAAAAAAACATTTATGGACGCTTCTTTCCTTTTCATCTTTTTATGACGGGGATGAAAATGCTACTGTGAAGATCATTGATAAACATCATGTCAGTCACACAGAATGTATAGGTATATTGTACTGTATATTCTTATATTCTTATATTTTTGGTTTCTCGGATTTAGCTTTTAAACTCAAATACAGAAACAAATAGACAGATAAGAGAGACATACAGCACGTAGGAAAGATAAGAAGCTTGTGGGAGAAACAAAAGCCACATTCATCAGCTTGCACACAGCATTTACAGCAATTGTGTTTTCATCCTTAGTAAAATCTGCTGGTCAAGATTGCGATGGTTTAATTAATTCAAACATGACATGAATGGGTACAAACAAAAATAAAAATTGTTTGAATAGGATTAAAAAACAGTTTCATCTAGCTATGACCAATTATGAAATCAAAAGATTTAGCTGTAGACAAAACTTATAGACTATGCTGGTATGCTGGCGTTTATGTTTTTCTTTGTCCCCAGTGCCTTCCAATGTTTCTGGGGTTCCGAGGTGTTTCTGGATAAAAGCAAGGTTCATATTTCAATGAAAAAAGAAACAAAACAAAACAAAAAAAAAACAAAAAACAAAACAAAACAATAATGTGGCCGGTTTTGCAGAAGACTGCAGCAGGAAAATGGTGGAACAAGCAAATTAACATGGTACATTTGCAGCTTGTGAATGTTTATTTCACATACAATTTTCTTACTCTTTATTTCCCAAGGTAAGTGGAACCAGTGTGTGTGTGTGTGTGTGTGTGTGTGTGTGTGTGTGTGTGTGTGTA
>JAAIIK010000038.1:1656477-1680318 GCA_014706435.1 Silurus glanis
GTCTAAAATAGTTGGGAATTTGCCAGAATTTGGACGCATACGCATACAGCTCTTCACACAAGGAGGATGGGAAAAGATCGGTAATAAGCCCAAAGATCATGGTTTAAGAATTTTTCAGATTACTTTATTCTTGTGTTTGATTGTCAAGTTTCTAAATCAGTTGTTAAGTGGTAAATACATAGCAAGGATTTTTTTACGTTTTTCAAAAAAGATATTCTGAAGCTTTTTCACACACACAAAAAAAAAAGATTGAACTGCCCTACGCTGCATACGAACTACAGTTCCTAGCATTGTGTGATGTGGTCAGAGTCCAAAAATTATAATTTTTTTCATCATTTACACTTAGAGAAAGAGAGCTTTTAAAAAGATGATGATGCAACCATACATAAATCACAGAAAAATGGTTAAAGAAACACACAATTATATTTTTTAAGACTGTGGTCTGAAATGAAGTCCACATGGACAAACCTGACAACATTAACAAGCTTTCATATATGTTATATAGTATATATGTTCTCATGATTCCCTCTGCAGTATGTGTCTTAGGCCTTGACCCAGACCTCTTCAGTCATGACTGTGTCTCTGGCCCAGGCCTGATATTGCATATCTTATACTATCTCTCATATAGACCCCACTCTGGAGGATGTCTTTGGGCTTGGTCTAGGTGGGGTAATTGCAAAGCATGTACTGCCCGGATGGTTTAGCCTACCTCCGGTTGATACCTGTTAGAGTGTGTGTGTGTGTGTGTGTGTGTGTGTGTGTGTGTGTGTGTGTGTGTCACATGTCCTTTTTCATGACACAAACGCAATGTAATAGAGCTGTCATATCTGATGCCATATGCTATCATAAATCATCATAACACCGAAGTCATAACACATAACACAAAAGAAACCTGTCATATCTGGTGTCATATGCTGCCATAAGTCATCATGTCCAGTAATAAAAGAGTGCTATGCTTTTCTAATTGTTATTGGAGCTGTCATCGTGCTTTACGGCTTAACAGATTATCACATGGTAGATTTTTGCTAAGTGTGCTCTAATTAATATACTCCACAGAGAGTGCAGCTCAAGATCAAACCAAGGTCCAAGATCAAACTAAAAACCCTGGAGGGTGTGAAACAGCTGTGAAATTAATGAATCATATATCTGTCAGATTAAATAATGATTAAATGTCATATTAAATATTACTTTCTTTTAAGTTAGTGCACAAATATATAATATCAGTTTACTCCCACCTCATGTGTAAGTCTGTTTACAGCTGGAGTCTCATGATAATGTCTCATCTCCCACACATTTCAAAGGAGGCAATGAATATATTTAATATATTTAATTACTGAAAAATATTATATTTGTTTGTTTTAAAAGTTGGTAAAAATATGTAAAGAAATCAAGTACACAATCAATCTCATTAACCACTTACATATGATGCCATGATGTTTGATGGAAAAACTTGGTCTGCAATTAAATATAAATAAATAGATAATTGCTATTGCTATTATATAATATAATATATATAGATAATTGCTTCCCACTCTGTTAAATAATGAGTGGTGATTTTTGCTTCATTCATTTGTAATTGTTTTGAAAAACACAGTAAGCAAGGGTGGAAATAATAGATTTCTAAATATTATTTTTTGTTTGTAAATATACAGTGATGGACTTGTGGAATAACATTACACCCTCCCATGGATAATCTACCGCTGAGACAGAATCAAATACCGAAGTGAATCCAGGGAATATACTGTGGAGTTGTTGCCAAGTAGCTCCAAGGCTCAAGACTCTCTGCTGTAGAGCGCTGATATTCACAAAAAGCCATGTATGTTCGACAGACTACAGTAAGATCTTCTGAACTAAAATAAAGCCTATTTCCACCAGCTTAGATTTATTTTAATCTACATTTAAATGATCTGAAACACCCAGGCATTTAAAAAAATCCCTTGTGTTCATTTAAATTCACGAGTAGTTCTAAACTAAGTGATAAAGACTCTTCTCTTAGAGTCAGGAATAAAAACTGCAGCTCTAAAAGTGAAATAATCTTTGCTGGTCTTTATTGGTCTTTAAACTCACTCTTTCTCGAAATAGTTTTTTTTTTAAAAGCCACTTGAAATCTCAGGTTATTATTTTAGTTTTTAATTTTAAGCAAACCTTTAATTTAGTAACAAAATTAGTCAGTGACTATAATGAAGCTAATAGGAAAGTGGGCATTCACCATATTGAGGCATGTATGTCTATAGCTTTTTTGGGGGTTTAATAATAACTTGAATTATATATATATATATATATATATATATATATAATTATATTATTATAAAAATAATATTTTTTTGTTTTGTTTTTTTCTTTTTGTTTGTTTTTTTGGAGCATGGTAATTCATGATATGGGAATCCAATTATGGGAATCCAAATATGGGAATATCAATACAACCACACTAATATTTCAATAAGCGTTCAGTGCTGTGCTCTGGCAATGAAGAGGCACTTCACTTTCCTGTTCACATTTGGTCCTCCTTAGATGGGGCTGTGACATGGATACATAGATATTAAGAATATTGATTCCTCTGTTGGTATAGCTACTGTTTTATATGAGGATTTCTGTAACATAAACAATGTTATGCTTTAAAATACATTTGTAAAAGACAAACTACTGTTTTTGTAGCATTTCTAATGTGTGTGAATAATTTTTTGTTTGCTTTGACCAGTGCAAAAATAAACAGGTGGAATGGGTAGAAAAGGGGGTAAGACATTTATTTGGACATTGGATGGATACAAATATTTAAAAGCCTCATAGTAGAGAAAGACACTATTTAAAAAGGAACTATTTATATACCAGCTTTATGTACAGTACAGTAGATGTATTTCTTGTGAACAAGTAATTTATCTGACCGAGTGTTTTTATATACCATACTTTCCGGACTATTAAGCGCACGCAAATATAAGCCGCTCCCACTGAACTTTACAAAGATTTTTATTTTGAACATAAATAAGCCGCAGGTGCCTACATTGAAACTAATGAACTTTAATGAAAGACAGTGCCGGTTACACAGCTTGTATCTAAACAGTAGCCTACCAAGAAAGTCATTGTTCACTGTCTTCCTCCTTCCTTTCACAACAATTTCTATCGGGAGTTTATCTTTCGGCATCATCGTGCGTTTAAAAATCACCATCGGTGAAGCTTTTCTCCCGATGCTCAGAAACAGCTCAGAAATCAGCTCAGAACACAGGTGAAGTGCATTTTTTCATGCCCGGTTGTTTTCAGCGTGACGAATGATTCGCCTTTCCTGTTGACAGTCAGAGTGAGCGGCAGGTCAAACGTCAGAGGAACCTCATCCATATTTATGATGTGGTGCAGCCCGATTCAGTGGGAGCGCGTCTGATTTAATATAAAGAGTTTCATTGGTTCACCTGAACCCGTTCCGCAATTTCATTGGTCTAATGTTATGGGGCTCAGTTTTTTGTCTTGAAGTATGTGAAACCGGGAAAAACCCAGGAAAAATCCATAAATTAGCCGCCTCGTTGTTTAAGTCGCGGGGTTCAAAGAGTAGGAAAAAAGTAGCGGCTTATAGTCCGGAAAATACGGTACATGCTTATAAAATCGATACATTCTCCATATTTCCTGCTACACTCTGTTTATATAATATAACTTTTTTATGTTTTTCCAAATTTAAACCAAAAAATATATACAAAGAATAGTAAAGAATAAAAATAAAGAAGAATTGCAATGCTCTTTTAGATATGTGCATTCAGGCATTAAATTAATTACATACGAATGAGCAGTTATTCATTTATATGCACTGTTTCTTTTGGTTAAATAGAACTGTATCTTTTGTAGGGTCCTTTGCAGGCTCAGCAAACTGAGTCCAGCAGTGGTCATTAATAATTATTAATAAAGGCTAGACATTTAGCTTTACTAAAATGTCACTGAATTTAATTAATGTCTGTTCAGTCCAGAAGTAAATAATATAAAAGTAAAAAAAAAATACAAGTTAAATTGTGCACCTTGAAGCCTATATCTGAGCACTGAAGGACTGTCCTGGGATAAAGTCTAATTATTGTACATTGAACAATGCAGTTTAAAAGAAGTCCATCGAAGAGTGCTGGTTAGGGAATAAGCCTGAGGCAAGTGCAAGACAAAAGGGAAAGTATGTGTAACCGAACTACAGTTAGTATAAACACATACCTACTCATGAATTCTTTTTAGATTGAATATGTAATTTCTGAATAATATATGATCAATATAAAATGCATAAAGTCATGTTGTGTATTTACTGAATCTATGTCTCCCATACTTATATAACACTGGATAGCCATGTTAGATATACTGCATATAATAAAACAAAACAAAACAAAAAAAACCCCATATAACTCAGTGCAACCACACAAAATCACAGAATACCAAGTTATATAGCTCCAAAGGTGATACTAAAATAGGCAGGTTGAGGTTGTGTTGGACTGGAGGTGCCCTCAGGTCTATGTTTACTTCCTACACACAAGCACACATGTTCATGACTGCTGTTTTTAAGAGATATCTAGTAGAAAAAGGAACCACGCAAAGATTATTTGTGCTGGTATCTCTTTCTGATTTCTGCTGCTAATGTATTAGTTCTTGGTGCACCATGTCCTCAGTATTATGCTGTATAGTATTATGAATAGAATCACAGTTGAATCAGACAACTCAATGCCTTTAGTACTGCTGTTGTTAACTATTGTAAATACATTTTGGCCATTTCGTAAAATTATTTATTTAATTTGTATAGAACGTTTAACAATGTGCATTGACCCAAAGCAGCTTTATAGAAATAAGTAGATTAATGTCAGAAATGTATTTACTATAAGTATTGATTAGTTTTTAAAATGCATTTCTTTACATGTATGTTTGTAAAATACTTTTTGTAAATCTCTACTTATGTCAGTTACCCCACCTGGGACTTGCTATATGCCAATATCAATTAGGCATATAACTCGATTGCACTCCCCTCTGGGAACCCTGGGCCATAATTTTGGTGCACCTGAGGTTTTCCTACAAACTGAAGTACTGTGGCAACATGCAGTGACCAAGTAAGTCAGGAAGTGGTCTGCTCAGGCTATGGAAACTCTAAAGGGGTGATTTGAAACACCTTTCTGGGTTGTTCTTTGTGAAACCCATGCTGAGAATATTGATGGTCTAAGAGGCTGTGTAACAGACAACATAAACTCTGTATGACATTGCTCTGCTATCAAAGTATGAGCATTGTTTTGCAAACAACAAACCACCGGTCACTAGTGACCTGGGCTTGGTGAAGAAGAGGGCCATTAAAGCTGGAGACAACAATGGCATAAGGAGTATACATAGGGAATTAAAGGTAAAGACTGAAGAGTTTAAGGTGGAATATTGGAGGAAAATGAAGAGGATTCTTCAGAGGGGTAAGGTGAAAGAGGTGTGGAATGGAATGAAGTAGTTGTAAGGCTACAAACTGAATTGCAATCAGCAGGCTAAGAATAGTTGATTGGGGGCAACTGAGTTGAACATTTTCTTGATATCAGGTAATTCACAAATCACCCAGGACATATCTCGATTGTACCCTCAGTTTGTGTCCTCCTCTGACTCAAAATGATAATTAGTAACCACTGTCTTACCCTACCCCTAATTGCTCAGATCTCTGGATCACTGTTGGCCATGTTTCAAGGGAGCTGCATACAGGAAAAGCAGAAATGGTGTCAGTGTGTGAGACTGCAGAGAGTCTTAGTCTTTTGGAAAAACCTATACCCCAAATCAAAGAACCCCTAGGTAACAGAATGTCTACAGAACTGTGACACTTGATGAATCAGTAGAGAGGCTTATTCAGGGTCACCTCAGAACCCTTCTGGATGCAGCTTTTGACTCCAAACAGTTCGCCTGTCAACCATATGTGTTATTTGATGATGCCATAGTGAACCTGCTGCATGGTGCTTACACAGATCTAGGGATGGAGTCTGTGAGAGTCATGTTTTATTAAATTACTTGAATTACTATCAATGACATTCGGTCCCTACTGCTGAGGGAGAGGCTGAGTGTTGGATGCTGTCTTATTGTCCTAGACCACCGAATATCTGACTGGAAGGCTAGCATGATAGTTTTAGCTACAGAACTGTGTCTTAGAACGGACTTGTTTTCTGTATTGTTCAAAGATTTATGATCACACTCTTGATGTCACCCAAATGAGGATGGGTTCCCCTTTTGAGTCTGGTTCCTCTCAAGGTTTTTTCCTCGTAACATCTAAGGGAGCTTTTCTTTGCCACAGTCCCCACGGCTGCACATCAGGGATAAATGCACACCATTCACATTGACTGTTGATTTCTGTAAAGCTGCTTTGAGACAATATCTGTTGTAAAAAGCGCTATAAAAATAAACTTGTCTTGACTTGACTTGACTTGAAGCGGCAAAGGTGATCCATAGGAGACTGTGCATGCCCCATTTATTTGTACTTTGTTAATTTTTGGCTTCATGTGTTTGTTTGTTGATGACACTTTCATTGTCTCCAAATAAACAATAGGAATTCCCACCTGTGTGACAAGTTGAGAGGGGAAGTGATTGTAGACAGGCTATAAAAGAATGGGAGAGAGAGTTCTACTTCCTGTGGAGCCTGTGGTATTTTGGTGTGATGGGCTTACTGCTGGGAACTTTCTATGAGTCTGTGGTGTCGAATGCCATCTTTTATGCTGTTCTATGCTAGGGCAGCAGCATTTCCACAAAGGACACTATAAAGACTGACAAGATCATTGAAAGGCCGGCTCAGTCCTGGGGGCTAAACTAGACTCAGTAGAGATGGTGGCAGAGAGGAGGATGCTGACAAAGGTGTCAATGATCATAAAGAACCCATCCCACCCACTCCATAAAACACTACAGGAAAAAAGGAGTACACTGAGCAGCAGATTGCTCCTGCCCTGCTTTGAAAAGGAATGCTTTTTTTTCCCCCAGGTAATTTCTCTCAATAGTCAACAGACTGTACAAAAGTGCACTTGAATCCATTGTTTTATCATTGCATCAATGTACATCTATGCATTTATCTGCACTTTACACAATACAGCAGCTGTAACTAACTCAATTATGGATAATACCTCACCTGTGGATGAGACCTTATATTAAACATTGCATATTACATAGTATAGAACCGTAGAACTATATGCATTTTAGCATAGCTGTAGAACTATATGATACATATTAAAAATAAGTTTACACCATATAATTACATCTATGCTATGCTTATCTTATTAGCTTATTAAATCCTGACTTAATTTGTTGTTTCACTACATAGCAATAAAATAATTTAAAAGGCTATGATAGGCCTGTCTTATTAATCAGTTCTAACTCTGAATTGGACAGATTAAATCATCTTTCACAGCATGTTGAAACTGTATAATGTTTGCTTTTTTCCAAAGCAAAAATTGCATATTTGCAAAGTTTCTATAGATTGTGTAATGTTATTGTTAAATAAAAACATATCTCAAAATTAAACACTCAACTTCAGCAAAGTCTCCCAGCTGTCCAAGCAATTAGATCTAAATCTATGGCAATAAAGCTAATCATGCTCTGCTTTTGATTTAGTTCTGCAAATAGTTCGAGTTAATCCTGGCCTGGTGTTATCTATTTGCTGATCCTTTGTTTCTGTATGTACTGACATTAAATATGTTTTACCCTTTGCAATTGTCTGAAACCTCTGAAGAAAATACATGATAAAACAGACCATTGTTTCAAAATGGTGCCCAAAAATTGACTTTGGAAATTGGTAAAAACATTACTTTTATTTATACCACAATATCCCATTGCAGAGAATTACAATATTTGCATTGTTGTGATCCAATGTCATTTAAAAATATAAATGCTTATCAGTATTTTGCGGCCGGTGTATAAATATGATATTGTCTGAGTGAAATAGACATTTTCTCTTCTGTCAATCCAAATACATTACTTTCCATGTCTTTGTGTGTGGTGTTTGTTTACGTGTGTGCGTGTGGGTGTGTGGGTGTGTGTGTGTGTGTGTGTGTGTGTGTGTGTGTTACATCTTACATACTCAATTTACAAGCCTACTGACATAAGATTCATGGAGCGAAACTGCCATGGACTGTTTTGGGGCTATGTACAGACATCTAATGCCAGGAAGGCCAACCTCTCCCTAGGGAAGAACTGGCTTTGCCTTTAAGCTCCATTCCTTCTAACTAGAGTGTAGTCTTCAAAATAAAAGTACACACATTTTCTCATCAGTGCTGCTCTGCTGTGTTTTGTCTAATCCCTATTTTAGGGCAAGATTAGAATACTTGAAAGAAAAGCTCAGCTATAAATACTTTAATTCATTATCACGTGTGAGGAGTACAGCAGTTAATTAGGGTGGCCAATCACTTGCTATGATGTCTCATTAAGGATGCTGCCATCTCAGTGTTTGAGAAGAACGCCATTGCATGTAGGTTTTTAAAACCATGAATTAACGGAGAGCAGTGCTGTTCCTGCCGAATCATGCAGAAACAGGATCCGGGATCAGATTTGGAGAGTGCAGATTCGGAAACTGAAATAGGCACATATGCATCTTTTTTTTTCTTTTAAGAAAAAATAATCATTTAAACAAAGTGATTATGACAATCAGCTTATTCCCATGATGATTAACAAACAATTACTTATTATCAGTCACATGTGCCTGTGATTCATTAATTTAAGGGAAAAAAATACAGTTGATATGGTTGACTTTTCTTAAAGAAAAAAATAAACATGGAAGTGGGGCTGAAGAGATTCATGCAAAAGGAATAATCTCTTCGCTATAAATTGTTTTCCTCCATATTTTTACACAATATAACCTTGTGCCATATGCTCATTTAAAAAAAAAAACAAAAAAAAAGATATAACTCCCACAGATGAGCAGAGCTAATTCTGCCATCGGGAAGAGACTGTAAATTATATAACTGTGTTGTGGAGTAATTTGGATAATTAGTCAGGCTAAGAAAGTCTATTATTAATTGATATGGGTACTCATGCTGTTATATTCATATTATATGGTTTACAGGGAATGTACTTTGATACGACCCAGTGTTTTGAATAAGAAGTTTTATGTGAAGTTGTGTGCATTAAAAAATTGTAACACATTTGAAATGTACAGTTGTCTCCTTACGTTTTCCCATGGCATCACTGAAATGTTATGCATGCAATCCCTCTTTTAATTCAGTGTAAATAAGATGCCATTAAACATGGCTGTATTGAATGTAGTCTTTGGAACACTCTTGTGCATTAATGTTCTGAGACCTTTCCCCCTTCTGTCTACTTGCCTGGAGCAGCTCTTCACTGGTGTTCTGGCATCTCATATTTTATAAATTAAGCTGTGATTGTGAATCTAACAAAGGAACGTGTAGCACAAAAATATATAATTAATCCATTATTTTCCACTACACAGCAAGAGAAGGCTTTTAAGGTCAAGATTATGGCCTTGGACTACATTTCCTTTCCACTGTGCCCTCAAATGTCATGTCACATTATCTCTGCACTTGAATTTTTTGCTATTTGCACAAATGTCTTAGCTTTCACAGCACTCATTGTCTCACATTTGTCTTTTATGTTTGTTGTTGTCCATCATGGTTTTCATCTTTGTGCTTAGGTTATGATTTATTTGCTATTTTGTGTTGTGTTTTCTATATCTGCAAATAGATCCTCTTTCTCTCATACTACATGACAGTTACAGAATCACAACTTGTAGAGCATTTATTTGACTCTCCCATCAATTTTTTTTTGTTGCACTTAGCAAAGAGCCTCCTTTTTAATTTCAAATTTAACGTTATTGTTATAAAAGAGAAATTCTAAAAGCTCTAATTTATGACTTTCTTAAAAGGGTTTTTACATTTGAGCCAGAGCTATATTTAATCTTAGATGACATGTTGAATGGCAGGATAATTCATTACAATAAAGCCAAAGCTGTACTTAAAAAAATCTGCAGCAAAAGTAAACATATTTCAATACCTGTAAAACATTTCATGTCTATATTTATTTATTTATTTATTTATTTATTTATTTTAATCACAAATTTGTTATACAACTTCGGTTATGACAAAATGAGCTCAGCACTTTTAAGGCAGATAAAGTGAATACTCCACATCAATACACATTCAAGCATTGCATAAGTAGTCAATTTACTGTGCAAATACACGTTGTTAAAGGAAAAGGAGCGTGCATCCTAAAAAGCCTCACAGCTTCTCTTATTCTTTTTTTTTTTTTTTATCAAAACATCTGAGCCTGGCACAGCCTCTGTGAAAATCTGTCAGCACCACAGACATCAGCTGCCTCGGGGGAACCAGAGCTGAATGTCAGAGCTCAGCACACCCTGCATTGGAAGATGGCCCGAGAAAAACATGTGAAATGTTTAGAGACGGTCTCTGTCTGGAGACCTGAGATATAAGATGATCTGCTGTTGCTGACAAAGTTTATTTTAAGTGTGGGAATGCTGTGTTGAGTAAAGCCTCTATTAGTAGGAATCACTGAACCCTCACCACTTTACCCAATGTAGTGAAAGGATAGAAAACAACAGTATGTGGGAATTAGCTTAGTTTTAATACAAATCTTCTCTACACATGTATTTGATGAACTTTTGTGGAGAGATGTGACCTCTGCCCATTCTAAATGTGTGCAATATTACCTTAATATTACCGTACTTTTTTCCTTATTTGTATTTATACATTGTGTTGTGTATATACTGTATACTATAGTATGTGTCTATTCTTTTATATATTTGCATTTATTTATTTTTTTCTTGCTGCTGTAACAAAGCAATTTCCCCACTGTGGGACGAATAAAGGTATATCTTATCTTATCTTATCTTAAATGTAGCAAGACTCACTCATAGAATACAATTACTCATATGTGTTTAAAGAAGAATTCCACAGGTGAATTCACAAAATCTATCCATGGTTCCTCGTTTGATCCTGATAAAAACCAATACAGGTTTTCTTCAGATAACAATTTACAATCTTAATATTGCTTTATAAAATACTGATTACTTTCAAAAATAAAGGATATATATTATGTGTTAAAAGCCTTTATTACATGCTCACACTGTTATGAATACAAAAAACAATGTCATTAATAAATTGTCAAAAAAGAGAGAATTGTTCATTAGAAAATACTCCATTGATATAGAAAGATGGTGAATTACTTTTTATTTTATTAACTGTTACCCAGCTTCAAATATATTGCTACATTAATAAAAAAATGAATTTAATTTCTTAAGTGCAAAGGTCCATCAGAGCTGTGTGTGTGTGTGTGTGTGTGTGTGTGTGTGTGTGTGTGTGAGAACGAGTATGTTATTCAAAATCCAATCCTTTATGTGCTTGTGCAAATGCAGGATTTCTTTCCAACGCTGCAGGAGTCACACCTGATTCCAACTGTTTCATCAACTGATTTTCAACTCCTGCAGGCTATTATAATTATAATTCCCAAAGCACAACAGTCACATAAGGTGAGCATTGTTTTTTTAATCTAAATAACCCTTTACTCCTGAAAATAATTGATAGAATGAACGTCTTATTTTTACCACTACAAACTAATTCTAATAAATTAACAGCAGTGTTTTGGTGCATCTTTTTGGTAAGTACAACTTTCACCCACACAAACAATTCTCTGTAGTACTTTATTGTCTGAATTCAGTAGATGCTTTTTGAAAACTGTTTATTTCTCTTTGTTATCTATTGCTGTGAACCAGCGATGAAACATTTCTGGTGATTATTTACCTGTTGTGTGAGACAACAAAGAGAAATCGTTTGCACTCTTTGGTCTGAAGTGACAATGCATGTTTTATTAAAAAATTTAATGTTAAAGATGACTGGACAGTGAAGTGTGTGTTTATCCTTCACATCAAAACGTATCGAAACATGCCGCTAGTCAAAAGTGTTCAAGGAAAGAAGGATGATTGTAAATAAACAAACACATAACTATACTGATGTCTACAAAATGATGTTACAGGGGTGGAAAAAAATCTAAAAATGAGCCCTTGAGTACATAGAACATTGGAGTATACAGTATTGCCCCCTGCCCATGGGATCAAAATACTGTAATTGAAACTTGGTATTTTTTCCTTTTTTTTTTCAAATAAATTATTTAACTCAATTTCACAATTATCACCTTTACAGAGTATTAAAAAAGAAACTAAACCTGTGGACATATCAAGATGTTGTAGCCTAATGTTCAACCAGTGTAAAATAATCTTTGGATGTTTTACACTATGGTACTTTTCTTTACATTTGCTTGTTGTGTTAAATATATCTAAGTGCTACTACAGCCTACATGGAATTATCAGAATAAATTCTATATGCTATATGTAGCTTGTATCTTACAGCAAAACTAGTAATTTATAGACACCCTCTTTTGTTGGCTAGCCACGTAATAGTACTTTCTTATGTACTGTTAATACTTTATAACAGCTCACTTAGCTAGTGAACATTATTGTTCAAAATTGCATTCCTGAGATATACAGCATTTTCAGGAAAATTAAGTACATTGTAGACATGCATTCATTAGTTTTCACTGAGACATTTTCCTTAATAAGGACTTTTACATTTACTGAAGTCAATGTGCACTTATTTATTGCCATTAACTAATCACTAATGGTTATAATGACATTAAAAATGAACACTACATGCTTTTCCAATTCTTTGAAAGTCTGGAATGTTATGTACTGTAATTGAACCTTAACAGAATATACTTGAATTTCCTTACTCTAGAGTGTATGACTATATAATTTGAGAATTTAGAAAATTTTTAAAAGAAGATCCAAAACCACACATCAACATACATGTCAGTGGAGGAAGTGGAGATGTCTCTGAGATAAAAAGGTGATCTCCAACATGAGCCTTTGGCATTTTGACTGTTTTTGACTATAATGCGTCGGTGCCTGCCTAGGAGATCACAGAACATTAACTCCCACATTGCCCACTACTGCACTTGTGGTGCATTATGCTCTTAAAGGTTTTCTGGAGCAGGTCTGAAATGTCTTTGAAAATGTGGCAGCTGGTGGCACTTCTCAGTCTCACGTGAATACGGAGTTGTTTTAGTGAGAGGGAAAGTGCGCTGTGGGGAGTAATAATCTGCTGCCTAGCATTCGGCAGGAAACGAATTGCTGTTTGTTTCTGCAAATCCCAAAACTAGCCAATAAGCATGAAACCAATGATTGGTTGGGCATGGACCAAAAACAAAGAAAAAAGATTTTCATGTATTTGAGAAGCCAAGACAGCCGACAGACACAGCCTTGGGCTCTCTTCTCCTTTTGCCTATTGAAGCAAGGGCCACATGCTGGTAGATCAGCTCCATTTATCTGCTGAACAAATCGCCTAATCTCAACATAAAATTTTCTCCATAGGGAGCTGATGCTAGCTATAATCTATTCAGGCTTGATCTAGCCAATTAGCAATTGATATCACAATGGTGTGACGTAAGGCAGAAAAAGTACAACATTCAGCGGCACTATATCAGGCTTGACTGAAAAGAGCTTCTGCATGGTCAAGCACTGCAACAAATGTGAAGCTGGATTGAGTGTGCTGATGTTGTGTGACTGAGTCAATTTTAATGCATACTTAGTGGGTAGTGATGACAGAGACAACATGTGGAGCAGAAAGAAAATGATCCAGTGAGTTATTTTACATATTTATTTTTAACATGGCTAACATCTATGATAATAGTGCAAGAGGAAATGCAGAATTCTGCAACATATGGATTTCACCCTATGCCACAGTTCAGTACATGCTTCAGGGCTGATCACAAAGTAGAGAAAATCTTGATCAAGACTTACGGTGTTTGTAGGATTTGTGGACTGGATAGATGATCAATCTTCTCAGGTTTTAGTTTCCACAGCACCAGGGCACTGCAAAAGGCAAAAACATGCATTTTTTTAGAGAATTGTTATCACAACTGGACAATCGTGGAATTAATTAGGTTAAACAAACAGGCTCTGATGGGTATGTGGTCATTAGGTAATGCAACAAAATTCAAAGGGTTTGTAATTAGGTAATGTGCCAGGGGACATCAAGCAAGTATTTGTAAACACAAGCTCATGTTAATGAGTCAAACAAGGCAGATCACTGCTAATTCTGGCATGGAAACAGGAAATTATTTCATTTTGTTGAAGTAAAATAAACCAAAACTACTAATGTGATTCAATTATGCATAATAAGATGGACAATCTATTGCAGTGTTCAAACATAATTTTTTGAATATTGCAAGCCATTTCATTTGCATGGTGCATGGTCTCATGAGGAGAGTCAAAGCTTCACAGACATCGCCAAGGTAATACTATTCGAATTTGGTTTGTGCCTGAGAGTGTGTTCAATTTAGAAGCAAGATTCAGATATATTCATAGAAAAATATAGGGTACAAACAAAAAGAAATTTGCTGGTAAGTTTTTACTGAGCATCTTGAATATTCTGCAGCAACCTTATGACTGTCCTTTCTTCTTTTGTTGGCAGCAGCCTGCATGTCTTTTGTCTGAAAAGTGGCATGTTTGTGTAACATTAGATTTTTTTTTTCCAGAACAAAATAGGAAATATAGAATGTTACACTTGAATTTTGTATATGTGAAATATAAACTACTGTCAGAGAATTTTTCACACTACTGCCTACTGTTTATATGCATACATACTTTGTGTGTATCTCCACAATTATTAAACACCTGATCATAACATCTATATGTGGCTCTTCTTCAAACATTTGCCACAAAGTAGAAAGCACACAATTGCTTGAAATGTCTATTGTATACTCTGTGGAATTAAGATTTTTACTTCACCTCAGCTAGAGGACCGAAAACTGTTCCAGCATGACAACAACCCTGTTCACAAAGTGAGCTTTATAAAGACATTAATGTGCTAATACACATGTGGACTACTTTGAACACCACTGAACAGCTCTGGAATGAACTGAAATGGTGAGTTTGTTTGCTTCCTTGCCTCACTTAGTACCTGACCTCACTCATGCTCCTGTAGCTCAATTCCCGACAGCTACGTTCTGTCCACAATAAAATTGCTCCTGTTAAAATGCAAGTTTTTGTGGTGTAAAAATTAAACCAAGTCAAAATCATGTTAGACCATTCGAACACTCAGTGTAGAAACATACATACACAAACATACACAGCTTACATAGCCTGTTTCAGTTAACCTCACAGACCCCATTTAGTTAGATTCAATTCTGGGCTCTGGCTAAGTTATTCTAAATCATAGATTTTTTTTGTTAAGCCATTTCTTTGTAGATATTGATGTATGCTTTGGGTCATTGTTGAGCTGAAAGGTGAAAATCCTTTTCATCTTCAGCTTAGTAGCAGATACCTAAAGGTTTTGCACTAAAATCAGCTGGCATTTATAGCTATTCATGGTATCCTTTAAAAAAAAGGCCAGTCCTGGCTAAAGAAAGAAAGCCCTAAAGCATCATGCTGCCATCACCATGCTTCTAGTTTGGGTTCATTATGCATTATGTTGCATGTGTGATGGTTAGTTCAGACTGAGAAGAACTGTTTTTTTTTTTTTTTATTTTAAGCACAGTTTTAAATCTCATAGGAACCGACCTGATATTTTATTAGCATGTCCTCTGTTTATCTCAGTACAGGCTGACAAACTGCATAGAGCTGGATATGCTTAGAATTCAGGTTAAGGTGTAGCTCCCCAGTCATTCATTTCTAAGTTGAAAGTTCGGATGTCCAAGAAAATTTAAAAGAAAAAGAAATGGATGAGCGGCTACATTTAGCTCTTTGGGCTTTGAACCAGTGAAAGGTATAAGAAAACAATCTCCGGCCACTAATGGAAAAAAGAGATCCTTTTCTGTGGCTCACCACCATTGAGGCATTGTGTAGAAGCTTAACGTGCCAGCAAAAAAAAGCAAATGTCATTCATGAATAGCTTGTTGATGTGTGTGTAAACAGCAACAAACTAATAAATCAGTCATCACATTGCTCGCTCAGACCTTTAATTTGCTGTATATGATATATATAATCTCATAGATATAGATTATATATCTTAAAGATATAGATATTACCCCTTGAATATTTTCACATTTTGTCAGGTTATAAACACAAACTTAAATGTATTTTATTGGGATTTTATGTGATAGACCAACACAAAAAAAAAATGCTACATAATGTTTAAATTTTTTACAAATAAAAATCAGAAAAGTGTGGCATGCATATGTATTTAGCCCCCTAGGTCAATACTTTTTTTCGAAACACCTTTCGCTGCAATTACAGCTACAAGTCTTTTTGGGTATGTTTTTACCAGCTTTGCACATCTAAAAACTGTACATTTTGCCAATTTTTCTTTGCAAAACAGCTAGTTAAATCAGATTGGATCTGTGAACAGCAATTTTCAACTCTGGTCAAAGATTCTTAATAGCATTTAGGTCTGGACTTTGACTGGGCTATTCTAAAACATGAATATGCTTTAATTTCAACCATTCCATCGTAGCTCTGTCTGTATGATTAGGGTCTTTCTCCTGCTGGAAGGTAAACCTCCACCCCAGTCTCAAGTCTTTTGCAGCCTCTATTAGGTTTTCTTCCAGGATTGCCCTTAGCTTCATCCATCTTCCCATCAACTATGACCAGCTTCCCTGTCCCTGCTGAAGAAAAGCATCCCACAGCATGATTCTGCCACCACCATGTTTCACAATAAGGATAGTGCGTTTAGGCCGATGTATGTAGGTCATCTGACCGTAACACCTTCTTCCACATGTTTGCTGTGTCACCTACATGGCTTGTGACAAACTGCAAACGGGACTTCTTATTCTTTTTTGTCAACAATGGCTTTCTCCTTGCCACTATTCCATAATAGCCAGATTGGTGAAGTGTAGTGTAATACAAAACAACTAATAGTTGTTCTGTGGACAGACTCTCCCACCTGAGCTGTGGACCTCTGCAGCTCCTCCAGAGTTACCATGGGCTTTCTGGCTGCTTAATGGATCAATGCTCTCCTTGCCCGGCCTGTCAGTTTAGGTGGACGGCCATGTCTTGTAAGGTTAGCAGTTGTGTCATACTCTTTCCATTTTCGGATGATAGATTGAACAGTGCTCTGTGAGATGTTCAAAGCTTGGGATATGTTTTTATAAGCTAACCCTGCTTTAAACTTTATCCCTGAATTGTCTGGTGTGTTCTTTAGTCTTCATGATGCAGTTTGCTCACTAATGTTCTTTAACAAACCTCTGAGGCCATCATAGAACAGCTATAATTATACTGGGATTTAAGTACACACAGGTAGACTCTAAATACTAATTAGGTGACTTCTGAAGGCAGTTGATTGCACTGTATTTTATTTAGGGGTATCTAAGTAAAGGGGGTCAAATACATATGCATGCCACACTTTTCAGATTTTTATTTGTAAAAAATCTTTAACACCATGTCTGATTTTCCTTCCAATTCACAATTATGCGATACTTTGTGCCAGTCTATCACATAAAATCCCAATAAAATACATTTAAGTTTGTGTTTAAAATGTGACAAATTGTGGAAATATTCAAGGGGTATGAATACTTTTGCAATGCACTCTATATTGCTATCCAGGTGGTGAAGCATGGGAATCTGTTATATAGCTAAATTAGCAAAAGTGATTATGCAATTGCTTTACCGTATTTGCATTTAGCCTGAAAAAGAACAGGTGGTAAAGATACTGTGCAATTTAAGATCAATGAAATGGAAGAGAATAATCATATCAAAGCCTATCATAGGTGGTACTATGTTTTTTGTGCTTTTGTTGGTATTTAAACACCTTTGTTGCACTGTTGTTTCTTAACAAGAACTTAAAGTTTCGCTGTAGTTCACTTTTTCTTTGTGGCATTTTTTTTTTAAATACACTCCCTAATCATCCTAACCTTTAGTCCGCCTAGTCACTTTCAGTCTATTGTGTCCCCAATTATAGCAACCATTATGGTAGTTATGGAAAGTGGACCCGGATCCTAATGTATTTTAGCATACACTACACTACACTACACTAAGTGTTCTGTTGGTAAGATAACACAGGTCACAAATGCTATTGCTATTTAAAAGCCTAATTTCTGTCAAACGGAAATTATGGAACTATTTTTAAAGTTGCAATTATAGCAATTAGAGCACTAATTTTTCCTTCGTAACACCAAACATTTCTCTCTAGGAGTAGACTGCTTCACCATTACATATCAAATATCTTATTACACACACACCTCAGTGCCGTTTAATATTGAAATCTAATTGGTTGACAAACTATGCAAAGTTTGCAAGTAATATTTTGTAGTTCCAGGCAGATGCTGACTACATTACAATTCTATATATACATTTACATCAGTGGCGGATCGTCAGGGCCAGCAAAAACACTAGCCTAAACACTATCATAATCACTGACTTATTTTTAAACATTTTTTTGTCTATGAATATGTATTAAAATAGTTACAATACTCTATTCTCTTCATTTCGTAGCGTTTCTCTTGGGTGCACTGCTGCAAGGAGCAGTGCCAACAAGTCTAATTTTACGTTGGAGATTATATTTAATCAGTTTTTAGCTGTCACATCACGTATTGCCGTAAGGCCTTTAGAAATGAACAGTGCAGGCTTTTGGTGGCTTCAAATCCATATTGCTTGAAGCTGTGGCTTAAACCAATCAGATTTCAAGTTGGTCACTCCAAGTCCCTCTAGAAGGCAAAGAATCCTGTCTGCATTTTCATGTCCTTTGATTGGATAGTCAGAAAGCGTCATAGTCAATAGTCAGAGTTACCAAACTGCATCTGTAGCAAACTGCACAAGCTAAAATATATTTGTGTGGATTTGATATTTTCTTATTTACTCCACTATGGTTGACAGAGAAGAAGAAATTGATTAGGTCACAGATATATTTGCAAGGGCATTTAGAAAATTGACATTTTTTAAGAAAAGCTGGACTTCATGAGTTCATAACAGTTTTAAGCTTTTTCATGAACCATTTATACTATTGTATTTTCTTTCACAGAGAATATGCACAATACCGCACAATTTGCCTTAAAATTCCCCAGGAAAACCATAATGCATGCAAAAATGCACAGAAATTCACAGGAAACCCAGGGTCATTTTATAAGGTTAATATTAATGCTTCTGCTAGAGATGATGTATGTAGGCAGTGCAGCTGTGGCTGCAGTTAAAGAAACCTTACTGGATTGTGTTCATTTGGTTTTTTGCTTTAGTAATGGCATTTATTCTCACTGCATGAGTGTCCTGTCTGTGATGCAGCACTCTGTTATACTGTGTTTCTGTTTAATATTGATGGTTTCTATAACTGTGGTGTTATAATGATTGTATTAAGATTCAATGCTCTAGCACACATTGCTAACAAAACAACCAAAAGACAATTTCTTTTTTCCAGAAATCCATAAAAATTTCAACAGTTGGGCGACAGCTGTACTATTGGGTGGCAGTTGTACTGAACAGTCCAAAATAAAAAATTTAACAAACAAAATGAACATCAAATACAGCCAGCAACAGCAAGCAACATTAAAAAACTGCAGTGAACAACTAAACAGGCTTGAGGGTATAAAACATGAAGAAAACACCAAAAAAAAACCACAACAATTTGGGCAATAAACGTTTACTTACTGCAATCACATGTTCTCAAGTGTGCTCTTATTCTTTTCCCTACTCTCTCTCTCTCTCTCTCTCTCTCTCTCTCTCTCTCCATATAACTTATTCAAGCCTCTGTTACTAGTCTAATTGTGATCTTTTGGAATTAACAACTAAAGATTGAGATAAGCTGCATAAGAAATGAGTTCTATGCACCAGAAGTTTATTAAGGACATAAACATGACAAATCTATTTAACATAATAATTTATCATAATTAAAGTATAAGCATAATAATGACACCCGTCTGTTGAATATTACAAAACTCCAGACCACTAGGGGTGCAATAACCTGTATTTTGTATTACCACATCAATTATGCTACACAACAACATGCACATATGAAGTTTGATTTCTATTAATTTTTTGCAGTTTTTTTTTGTACCTTGTCTTTCTTTGCCCAATTGTTTTAATACAACCTCTGATTACTGATACATTGACCTTGTTTTAAAACAAATATTGTATTTTGGAATATATATATATCTCAGTAGAATAGACAGATTTAGACCTGTAAAGCTTCTTTAATTCCGATTGAATAAGTGTCCCCAAACTGTCAAGCTCTATTGTTCTCCAATGCGTGGTCATGCTTTGGACTCGATGTTGTACCTTGGCATTTCCTCCTTATCCTCATAATTTTCTTTGTTCTTTCCTGTTTAAGCAGTAGCTTCTTTTCCTTTCCTGACAGTAATTAGAGTGAGGCTCTGATCAAATATTCCTTTTTTCAGGTCACACACTTATTTCAAACTGCATCTTGTCATGCAAGACACATGTTGATTTTAGAGATAGGATAAAATGATGAAATCGGAAGCCTAGCGCTACTTCAGATGGTAGAAATTTTCTGTCCCCCTGGAGAACTATTGTTTTGCAGATGCATGATGAACAGAAGGACTGAACTGCAGCACATTTGGAAAGGTGGTAAAGAAAGTAATAATCTGTTCTTGTTCTTTTGTTATATTTCCTGGATTTTTTATTAGGCTTATATAGTTATAAAACCAGTTTAGTTACACATCTTAAGGGCTTTTTGTTTACAGTGGTCCGTGGCCAACTAGGCCAGGATGGATAAGTAAAACAGTATTTCTTTTCAGGCATTTCCTAATGTTTCTTTGTTGATTTCCTTATGTTTCTTTGCTTTTGTTTTTATCTATTCATCAATTGTTACTGTGGCTCTACTACTACTACCACCAGAGAAGCATTATTCAAAACTAATGTAGGCTGTCTATCATCCTCAAGTCATCATGAAGTTTTGAAAGACATCCAGATGGTGCACCTTAGTTGATGTTCCTCATGGTCACCATATTAAGTTGTGAAAGGATTTAATGGATACAATCAATCAATCAATCAATCAATCAATCAAATTTTTTTTATAGACCGCCTTACAACAACCAAAAGGAGCACAAGGCGCTTTTCAGTAAAACAACAATAGACAATAAAATATAAGAACACAATGTACATAAAATAGCAGTTGAATCAGGGGCTACGTGTTAAAAGCTTGTATGAATAAATGAGTTTTCATTAACATCTAACATGTTATCAAAATAACATCTTGTCCTGCATTCAAGAATGCCATGCTATCACTTTCTTTACTCAGTGGGGTTAATCTGTGGAACCTGTTTATGGTGCACACTAATATATACTCCAATGTTGCCATATACAAATGCACAAACACCATATTGACAAATTTTTGAAAAAAACCTGGCCATAAGATTTATATGTGCTTTTTGAATATGCCATTCAACATTTAGTCCCTATTTGCTTTTATAATAACCTTCACTTTTCTGGGATACTAGATTTTAACGTGTGCTTGTGCTCAAAGGTGTTGAACTGATTTGAGGTCAGAGCTCTAAAGAAGTCCACTGAAGATCTTCTACGTAAAATATATCTTAATGGAATTTGCGTTGTGCACAGGGAGTCAAGAACAATTGTGATGCCTGAACAGGTTTGTTCCTCCTAGTTCAAGTGCCTCCAACTATGTGGTAACAATTTGGTGATAAGCCAAATGTGGTTGAAAAAAATCAGGTGACTTTTGTCTGTAAATATTGTAAATATTTTATATTTTAAACCCAAAAAGATAAACTTCTTGTCAAAATCATCAAAACATTTAAAATGTTATCAATGGAATAGCCATATATCATATCTATTATTATTACTATTGTGTGTACTTTACAGATGTTTTATTTGTGCTTATGGCTTAACATGAATACATTTTTGGGTGTAGTTCTTTTACTACAACCTTGGCAAATCATGTCTTCATAGACTGTGCTTTGTGCACAAGAGCACTGTGATTCTGTTTGGCCATTTTTGACTTTAATGTATTTCTTTCAGCATTTGGCTGCACAGAGATTCCTCATCATGTTTGGAATTGATTCCAACATTGTCCTCTGCTTCCGATACACAACAGCACAACCTCTTGTAAATCATTTGCATGTTCTTGCTCAATTTTTTGGGGGGATTTAATAGACTACACAGTCTGTTCTGCTATGGAAGTGGCTTTCTTGATGGATCCACATTCAAATTGCTGCCCACCAATTGATAACCATTGCTCTAATTACATAGCATAGACCCATTCCATAATAGACTGAATGTTTTGACCTTGATCCTCTATCAGGTTTGGTAATAATCATGCTTTGGATGCCTGATCATGCCCCGAGGAAGAGGAGCAAATCTGGTCTCTTGCCTCTCCATTACTATATATATCAATAGTAGAGTAGTCTGAAGCATCTTTGGGCAGATGTAAGTGGATATGCTGCTACTTGGCTCACTATGTCAGTAATGCCTTGCCCTCCTTCATGAGTAGATAGATACAAGATGGCAGTCTTTAGCCAGTGATTTCCACTATCCTCTGGGCAACAATCCAGCTAGAGCAGTCAACCTGACTAGCAGATGTCATAAAGTGGATGAGGCCAGACTGTTAACTATCATCACACTTCATCTGTAGGACACGTGTAATAGTAATGACTTTGGTCATAGCTTTAAGGGACTTACCAAGTGTTTCTTTACTACCTTCTCCCTCTAAACCCCCCGTATTAAGGATGCTCTGCTCCACTGCATGCTCTCTGCCATCTGTGAGGTTTGCTGTCTTTCCACATTCCCTGCATTTAACCTTAGCTCACAAGACTGCTATACGTAAATAATTTTTCCCTGTCCATCTGTTGTATCGTCTACATACTCTGATACTGTATAATGTTTGCTGAACCCTGCTGACTCCTGTTTCGACAGGAATACTCAGCTTCTCTTCTACTGTTCCTAGGCAATCCTGTTTACAACAGCTCTTGCATTTAATGAACACTAATGTGCTACAACTCAGCAGTTTTTTAGTGTCTAAAATGATTTATAAAACCATCAATCCTGCTGACACAGCCAACTGACATTTAAAAGGCAGCATCCTAAGGGAAGATCCATATTTCACCTTCAAATTGGAAGGAATAGATTTACACAATTGGTAGGAATAGATTTACACATGCAGCATAGCATTCAACAGAGTAAAACAAGTCAAAATAAATTTTTCCTGACCACTCTGGTACTTTTTTAATGTACTTGTTTTTCAGTGTATTAATTTTTCTAAATGTTATGCAACAAAACCCACAGCTCATTCTTCAACCTTATTCACTTTTGCCCAATTATTAGCTTTTTATGGTTTTATTATTTAAACAATCGCCAGCAGATACCACTCTATTTGCTTCTTCATAAGGGCAGATCATATATCGTTAGCAGAAAAGACTTGTCTGACTTTTCACTACATTTTGCGATTCTCTGAGGATCTAAAATTGTTTTATTTTTGCCACTTCATCTCTATAAAAAGCCTGACATGTATAATATACTTTTGCATTTTGTCCGAGATTTACATATTAAACTTTCAGTAAGCTGTGTTTTACAAATACAGTTGGTAAACTGACACTGGTCTATATTATTAACTCTTTCTATTACAGCTTGACCTGCAGTGCCTCATCATCATCCTCATCATGTGTTCACTGCAGAGGTGGCAAAAGTACACACATCCATTACTTAAGTAGAAGTACAGATACTCATGATTTAAAATACTCGGGTAAAAGTTGAAGTACTGATTATACCTTTTTACTTAAGTGAAAGTAAAGAAGTCTTGGCTCTGACATGTACTTAAGTAAAAAGTAGTTATTACTTCTACCTGTTTTAGCTGTTAACTGGACCTCACATCATATTAATATTTGATAGACAGACAGACAGACAGACAGACAGATAGATAGATAGATAGATAGATAGATAGATAGATAGATAGATAGATAGATAGATAGATAGATAGA
>JAAIIK010000038.1:1699277-1711975 GCA_014706435.1 Silurus glanis
TATATATGAAAAAGATTTTGGGTCATTATCTACTTGTATTTTCCGTGTCAATGTGAAATTCCTCTTCATTTTAAGTATTTTGACATGATGATTGATGGTTTTATGCCAAAATAGTGCCCCTAGCCCAGCTGAAGAGAGGCAGCCTCAATGCATAATGTTACCCCACAATGCTTCACTTTCAGTCTCTAAATTTCTTTGGGAACTCTTTGTGGAACATGATGCTTAGTAGAATGCAATCCCAAACTTTCAAGCAAATACTACAGCCACAGCTGGCTTTTATCTGGTTTTAATTAGAATCACTTTAATTGATGGCAGTACACATAACCTGACTGGTTAACTCTGAGGACAGT
Source organism: Silurus glanis (assembly GCA_014706435.1). Taxonomy (NCBI): domain Eukaryota; kingdom Metazoa; phylum Chordata; class Actinopteri; order Siluriformes; family Siluridae; genus Silurus; species Silurus glanis. The sequence continues at coordinate 1,699,628 of JAAIIK010000038.1, forward strand.
TAAAGCCCACATTATAAAATAGTTTGCAGACTTATGCAGTCAGGGTGTTGTTGTTTTTTTTATTAAAATGTTCCCAATTATTATTTTGTTTGTCTGGCATCTATGTTGTTAATTCTGTCTTTATATTTAAAAACTTGCAATTTCATGAGACAGACAGACAGACAGACAGACAGACAGACAGATAGATGCTGTTTGTAGGAAACTGGCTCATAATCCAAATCCACCCATTTCATCTGTGAAACATTGTGGCATGAACATGCATAGCTGTCAGTGGATCTGGCGCACTTGCATTTATTGATGGCATTCCAAAAGAATTTGGAGGATACATTTTGTAGCAAACAGAAGCATCTTAACTGCTTCCTTTCAATACTAGATCATAATACAGATTTTAGACAATCACTGATTGCGATTTAATGAAATTTTTTTTCTTTTTTCATACATTTCTTTGGTAACTGGTGGAATGGAATGGGGTCAGGGTCGTAGTGTACCTGAAGCTTAAGCTTAGATCACTGAGTATGAGGCAGGAATACGTGAACTTATGTAATTACTCATGGTCCCCTGTAAGTGGGTACTCTGTACAGGAACCAAGAAATTTGAAGGTCCACTAAAAAAGGACCATAAAATGACTGCATTGCAGGCCTGGCAGAACATCACTAGGAAACGCTCCAAGCTTTTTCAAACAGTCAGTAATTGCAAAAGGATCTGCAGTCTCCAACAAAACATGACAGATATTATGTTAACCATTACAGATATTAGGGTCCTCTAAAAGAGAGGAATGTGAAATAAGAGTTCATTTATTACAGTCCATTGTCTATTACAGAGCAGACAAAGCATTGACTCACTAAAATATATATAAATTCTCTTAGACTAATGCTGACATTCAACAGTGACACCAGATGTGTTCCTAAAGATTCTAAAACCAGCAATGTCTGCTGAAAATAAAAAAGGGAAACAAACCCTAAAACAACCATTGGGTTCATCATGACCCACCCCTGAAGTACACTTAAAAGTTTTAATGCTTTACAGCAAACAATTAAACATGTCAGGTATATTTATAAGGTTCATTTGTACAGTATAATAAATAATTCTGGATTATAATGCAGCTATAATTGTAATGCTGTTTATTGTTAAAATAAACTTTTTGTACAAAAGAGGTAGTGACTCCTAAATTGTTAAATCAATCTACATATAAATACACTCAAACTAAATGTGATCTTCTGCATTAAATGTATTGTTTTATTTTACATTTTCCAAAACACATTTGTGTTCCACTGACAATTACTAAAGACATTTTTATTATCCTATCAGTAATTTATCTTTCAGGGCTATTAACAGTTTTTTTTTTATAATTTTGCGATTATTGATAGAAATCTGCAGGACTTAAATAAATTGTGTATTTCATTACATCATAAAATGGAACTGATGCATTATTAAATACGAAATAACAGCATCCATTATCTCAGTCATTTCTATGCATAAGAGTTTTAGACTATTTTACTTAGTGCATCTTTTCTGTTTCTTTGCATTATAAAATACTGAGTTTGCCCTTGTTATAGTATATCTGCCCTATGTTCTTATGATCTTTTAATACATACTTCTACATATCCTTTTGCAACATTTGTAAGCTAAAAACTAATAAATAAATAAATAAATAAATAAATAAATAAATACAAAATAAAAATAAATTACCAAGGGGAAGGGAAAAGCTTTGCCTATAATCACATAGGACAAAAAGTACCGTTTCATATCACAGAATAAACGTATGGTCTATTAGTCACTTCCAAGATTTCTCTTTTTATGAATTAACAACACCAATACACCAGTACAAACTCCAACACCAATTTGCATCTACTGGTCACATTATTCATTACCACTCTAACGAATTATTTACAACAATTACCTTTTGGTGTAGCTAAAATATACCATTATAATATTTTGTGGCATGTAAATGACTGCAGCCTATTTTAATACAAAGATTCCATATATTATATAATGCAGCCTCACTGTAAAGACAACCATTTTTAACTCTTAATTTAGTCAATTCTGTTTGAGTATGCCTTCTAAAACAATTGAATTGATTGCACAGATAAGGCTTCAAGCTATTGTCTTATGTTGCATAAGTTCTGTTAATTAGCAAACATAATGTGGCCCCAAATGAATCAATGACTTGGCCCAACCATATTTTGCATCTCAGTTTTTTGACGCATACATCAATGGAGTGACTTCGTTAATGGCTGCTAATGTAATTAGGGAGTGGGCGTTTTTGAAAGGAGCCCACGAACACTTTGCTAGGTTGTCACTGGCAGAGTCAGTGCTGGCCCATTATTGTGTAACTAATTGTGACACAGCCATGTGCAAATGCATTCGAACCCTCTGTCGTTTTTTTTTTCTGGAGTCCTTTATGTAAGTAAAAGATCTTTCAAAGACTCATGGCTGGACTGCACCACTCACGATCAATCACTCACTATGGGAAAAACATGAACAAAAGCCTTAAGGAGTTAATGGCTCTGGCAGGAGGCTAGAGAGGCGTACGAATGGATCAAAGTTCTTTTTATGGATGAATTATACATTTTGAAAAATTACTGAATAAAGCTAAGCAGAAAATGTCCAGAAGGGCCAAAAAAATTTAGCACAGAGATTGTGGCTCTTTCTCGTTCTGAAAGGTTTTATTCAATCATGTGTCAATGTGCGTGTTGCTTTCTAACATTACTGGTCTGATATGAAGTGAATATTTATGTTAATAAAAACACGTTTATATTGAAGTGTGCTGAATTGCAAACTGTTATAAATAAATTCGAAGTGCTATGTTATTATTTGTTTTACTCAATATCAAATTTTTTACATTTTTGCTTTTTTTTTTTTTTTTTTTACCATTTTTACCTTTTAAATTTTCTATTTTAGTTTTCATTGCTTTAAAGTGAATTCATATAAATAGTTATTATATTGTAAGATATTATTTTATATTGAGCTGTTCGTAATATCTAACTATTAAGTTAAATTATTATTATATGTAGAAATAATGATGTACTGAGATGAAATCTTGTGATACTGTGTAGAAATTATGACACAACACCTTATATTTTTTTTAAACCACATTAAAGGCCTTTTCATAGTCAGGAAATAAATAGCATTTGTATGAAATACTACACAATTTCTCAGAATTGCTAATATGTGTAAGAAAAAAGATGAGTGCATTCTTCCATGCAATATTTTTGTTTCCATACAAACAGACGCTTAATGGACAGCTGTTGGTACCCATAGATTCATCCTGGAATTAAATCCTGGAATATTTATCAACCCCTTTGCGATTATTGAAAATTCAAATAAGCTCTTTTGGCTGCAAGCACCCTTCCACCAGCAGCACACAATGCCTCTTAGCAGCTGTGCAGGATGATTTAAAAGTATCGTGCTTGAAGAAAAGAAAAAAACAAAACATGGCTGTATACAAGGCTGCTACATGGGTCATTGTAAAGCATCATTATTTCATGCACAATTATCTTGATAAAAGGTGAGGGAGCTGGTATTGATGTTGGGGTTCATAAGGTAATCGTTTTGCAACTCTTTCTTCGAGCAACTATATTTCCCATTGAAAATCAGGAGCTTTAAGTCCTTCACATGTGCTGTGAGGATATACAGGCAGGTTTAGCCCCAGGGTTCGAGTGAGTCTGGCTCTGCCGACCTGCAATTTGTCCCTAATCACCAATACATTAAGGCAATGTGACATCTAATTAAATTTAAAGCAGAAGGTCAATTCCTTCCTGTTCTTTCTGAAGATCTCAATCTCAAGTCTAGTGCATGGGAGCCATTACAGTGGTGTATTTCTTCTCTTTCCATCTACATTCATTTGTAACTATTTAGAAAATCACTGGTGAAAATGATGAGCTAATGTTTAATTGAATGTTTTACAGTCACTATATTATCACTTTTATTTCTTATGAAGTATAAAAATTTTACATATCTGACTGCGTTGTATATTTACTCACTTAAGCTTTAGGTTTCATGTAACATCCTGTTTTCTGCCTCAATTTCTTTTTATATTTAAAATACTTATGGAAGATTTAAGAAAAAAAATGATTTAAAGACAAAAAAAAAAAGATTTAAAGAAACCCAGCCACAGAATTGAAGATTGTTTAAGGGCAAAATGTTAATATGAAATAAAAGCATTTAATTAGGAATTCAACACTAAACTAATGTATTCTAGTCTAAGAGGAAGAGATCAGGGAGGAAAAGATATAGGAAAGACAGAAGAATGTGTCTTTGCCACAAGGCTTATTCACCATTACTCTGTAATCAGGGTTGGTCCATGAGTTCCTATGTTTGAAACTAATTGACTTTATTTAGTTAATTTTTTTAAACAATTATCTAAAAATAAAACAGAAATAACCTTGTTTGTTCAAAACCCTGAACTGATATAGTATCATACATGTTGCTAGGGCTTTAATTGTTTCAACCCAACTGACAAAGTATTCATGTTAAGCGTGGCACACAACAGCACAGAAAAACATTAGCCATTAGACTATGAGTGCAAGCTGTTTTTATAGAAACTATAATGTATTAAATGTGTATATTCATATAAACCCAATATTCATGTTATCTTTTGAAACCACCCTAATTCACCCTTTTTTTAATAATAGAATTGAAAATAATGATATAATAAATAAAATGATTTTATTTTCAATAATTCCATATAACAATTGACCTCAAACATCAAATGAACACATTTAATGATTTACTAGTTTTAAAAATGAAATGACTGGTTGACTAATTTATTGTTTGTCTGACTGGTTAATTATATATATATCAATGTTATAATTATACAACTGTATGGATCACAAGCAAAAATTTAATATTTTATTTTTCCCCATCTCCCCCTAAAATATTTCCTGGTTACACCACTGTCTAATACTGTACATATTTAACAACATAATGTAATTTTAAAATCATGGTGGCTCCACTGGCAGGGAAAATGACTAGTTATGAGAGAAGTCATGTAATGAATGCAAGGGAGATTTTAATTAATCTCTTAATTGATCTTCATCGCAAGAACTAATTGCAGATTTCAAAACACTGGCGGAACACAAACCAGAAAAGTGTGAATGCTATTTTATTTGGATCAAATAATCGAGACCGTGAGAGTTTAACAGATTTTTGGAAGCAAGCATTTGCCCTTTTAACTACAAATTTATTTCAAATCTCTTATTTGTTCCATTAAATTCCTCCAAATTGAGCATGCGACAGTGGCTCTCTGTGATAGTTACTGACTCTTGCCACCCCTCTATCCTACTATCATTAATCATTTTAATGAAGCGAGTTAGCTTGCAAAGTCCCCTTTTATATTAATGGCATGGGACTAAAGCAAAAGAATGCTCATTATGTTACATTTGTACAATCTAATGTATGCTTGTTTTTCATTAGGTAAAGCAGATACAACACAACCAATTCTTAATGCAGCATTCCCTTTCGCGTTTGATTATAAAAATAATAGTGAATATAAGTGTAATGGAAATCTCAAATGCACACTCTTTGTAATCATTAATGTCTATATTTGTTTTTTTTTTTAGCACATTACTTTGCACCTTAAATGTTTTCAGATGTACGATATAGAACTTATGGACCATCTTATATTTATATATCCAGTATATTTGCATTTCTTTTCGGCTGGTACTCTGTTTCAACTGAGTACCAGCACCTAAATATAATTTTCAAGTAATTAAAGATTTTTTGTTAACAAAGCACTCACTAGCATGAATCCATTCTGAAGTGATTGTGATTATGCTGCCTTTGCATGTAATTTCATAAAACCAAAACTGTTTTCTATTGTTGCACTGTAACAGAGATGCAAACAAGAACATGTGTACCAATTGTTAAACCACAGAGTGGCTCATTCACAGGGACTTATATTGCAAAAGTTTTTTCTAATCCGATAATAAACAAGTCACACTGCATGCTGTGTTTATTAATACAAGAATACAGGAGAGGCTGTATAACAGAATCACTGTTTATAGCTGCTATAATGTAAGCCAGTGTTATTTAATCTTATCCACAAAAGGTCGGTGTGGCTGCAGGCTTTCATTCCAGCCAAAAAAGGAGCCATACCTAATTTTACTTGTTTAATAGTGGTACATATTTTGCTGTAATAAAAGCATGCGATAACACACCTCAGACTGACGTGTGATATGTAAATAATTCACTCTGCTTTGGGAATCCAGCGTGGTTTCATTCTGTGTAACATCATGGGTGGCATGGTCATGTGTTATTTTGTACCAAATAAATGAATGAACAAATGAATAAAACCTTTTTTAATCTGCCATTTTATATTTATGATTTTGGCATATTGTAAATTCAGAGATAAATATAAAATATTAAGATACAGGATGTTACCTGATGAAGCAATAAATAAACATGAACTACTTCAAACCCTCCACACTCTCTTTTTCTTACTTGTGGCAGACTTTTTTTTAGTACTTGAAACAAACTGGTAACTTGGAAAAACACAACACACTTACTATTGCAAATTCATTTAACACTATAGACAAATTAATTCGTATGGTAATAATGGTGAAAGTGTGGGGTAGGGTTCAAATATCATTACATTTCTATGAAATTCAACCACAATCTTATGATTTAGTACAACGTTTTCAATTAATGCTTGTTACCATACTTATATAAATTGGGTAAATTCCAAAATTTAATTTAAAGTGACTGATGGCACCTTAGTCTATAGTACATAACATCATTTAGGTTGTTCTTCTGATAACAGAGATTAAAATTGGCACACGGAAAAAGCCTGGCCTTGTTGGACTGAATAAATCAAAGGCATACTGCTTCCATTACCAATTTGCTTTGAGAAAAATGAAAAATGCTGTGCCCAAGGCATCCGCCAAGATCCAGAATTTAATTGATACTTAAATCATGCTGACTAGGGACATAACTTATGTGAAAAGGGGAAAAATTGCCCCTTTAGCACAACTCATAAAAAAGTTTTACTAGTTTTTTTCTTCGAGGTGTATGCTTAATAATATATTAATTACTGGTTAATTACTTCTTAATAGTTTGGGCCTTATGGATTGATCTTAATGTATGCCATTTTTTAGCACCAAACTTAATAAATGGACATTGTTTCTCATTCAGTGTAACTCTGACTTAGATTGAATTGTTCCTTTCTTGACATCCTTCTGAATTACTTTTTGGTATCATAAATTATTATGGCTTAGCCATTCTCTAAGCTATTTATAAAAGGCAATTACCTTGCAAGGTGAAATGTTAAGTGTACAGCCACAACAAATCTGAGTACACATACCTACTTTGGCTTGACTCGTTACTCCCACCAGATACACTATAAGGATGAAAGTAATGTCACACCTTTTCCAGTAATATGTCCTTCTTCCCCAAACATTTACCACAAAGATGGAGTCACAATTGTATAAGATGCCTTTCAATATAATGGCAACTTCCTGTTTCTTTACACAGACAAGGCATAACATTATGACCACTTATCAGGCATAACATTATAACCACCTGCCTAATATTGTGGTGTTCCCATTTTATTGCCAAAACAGTCCTTACCTGTTGAGATTAACAATCTTTTTGAGCGACGGTATCTGGTCTGTTGGTTCGGACCACACAGGCCAGCCTTTGCTTCCCATATGCATCAGTGAGCCTTGACCACCCATGACCACTGTTCCTTTCTAGGAACACTTTTGATAGATACTGACCACTGCAAACTGGGAACAGCCCACAAGAGCTGCAGTTTTGGAGATGCCCTGACCCAATTGTCTATCCATCACAATTTGGCCCTTGTCAAACTTACTTAAATCCTTACGCTTGCCAATTTTTCTTGGTTTAACACATCAACTTTGAGGACAAAATACACACTTGCTGCCTAATATATCTCATTCACTAACAGGTGCCATGATCAAGAGATATAGGTATGTTTTATATGTCTGTATTAAAATGTCTTGCAACACTTTCTAATAAATAGCTTATTACTAGAAAAAAACAGTACAGAAGTCTGAAATAACCTTGCATTTTAAGAAATTACAATTGGTACTGTAAGTTCTTCTTTGTGTCATTATTATTCTTTTGTAAAATACATTCTTAGACTTTCCATACAAAAAACAAACTGTTAAGTTTCAGCACATTGTTGCCAAGCTCTCAAGTCATTTACTTGTGAATGTTCCATATCCTAAATACAAAGTAATATATGTGATGCAATATTACCAACTAAGCCTATGTGGAATACCAGCATATCATTTGTTTTCATATAAAATTATGCTTCTCTCTAAGCACACAATTCATCCAGCAAAAATGTAATCCATTGTATATTAAAGAGCCACTGAATTTATCTTATTGCTAAAACAAAATGGCTGTAAGCATAATTCATAAGCTTTGGCTAGTGTAAAGTAACTCTCTCAGAAAATCACAGGGTAGAAAGGTTCCTTGGAATTTATGTTTTAGAAAAGAAATAGCTGACATTATTCTAGGTAGATTTGAATTTTTAAGTTGCTATCGGGTAATATTTACAAAGATTTGACCCCTAACACAATGCCAACTGCATTTCACAATGTTTTGTAGATTATTTGCCAATTTTCTGAAGACATCAGCACAATGTCAATTAGGATTATGGTAAATATATTGTATAATATTGCACTTTTTTACATGTCAATTTTTTTACAGATTTATACAAGATGGAGGATTTATTCAGATGCTGACTTTGCCTTTTATCCAATGAAACAAAACCACAAAAACTACATTTAAATTATCACCTGGGTTAAATTGGTTTCACATGGTAAAAGTGCGCAGATTAAATAAATGCATTCTGACAATGCTGACAGGTTTAAATCACATACACAAAGACAGTTGAATGTAGCATGATTAAAAAAGGTATTGTCCTCCGAATTAGCAAACAAGGTCATTGCATTGTCATTGAGCCATGCACTGATCTGTCATACTATTAAAATTACTGACAGGTGAAGTGAAAAACATTGATTATCTTGTTACACAGGCATCTGTCAAGAAGTGGGATAGATTAGGCAGTTATTGGACATTCAGCTCTTACTAAGTGTAAGGATCTAAGCGACTTTAACAAGGGCCAAACTGTAATAGTTAAACGATTGGGTTAAAGCATCTCTAAAACCTAGATCTTTTGGGGTTTTCCTGCTATGCAGTGATTAATTCCTACGAAAAGCGTTTCACAAAGGACAACTTGTGAACCAGCGACAGTATGAAGGGAGCCCAAGGCTTACTGATGTACAGTATATGGAAGTCAGTCTGGTCTGATGCCACAGAATAAACTACTGTGGCACAAATTGCTGAGCAATTGATTGCAATACCTCACAGCATGCTGCACAATTGTTTAAGAATGGTTTGAGGAACATGACAGAGTGTAACACTTGAGGTGTTGACTTGGCTTGCAAATTCTCCAGATCTAAATCCGATCTATACAGACACCAGCTTACAACTTACAAGACAAAAAGGATCTGCTGCTAATATCTTGGTACTAGTTATTCAGCAGTTCTACTCAGCTGCCATTGAGTCTGGTTACTATCTGGTTTGGTTTACCTATCAACCTGATATTAATAGATTACAAATGACAGGACGGACTAATGAGAAGATTACTGATGCTCTACGTACTCTCCATATATTTTAGAGTAGTTAATGTGCAGCTTGTATGGCAGTATAGATGTATTGTCCTCTTAAAATAACTTAACATACAGCCATTACTATCTAAATAGATAGGGTGTACTCACTTTTGTTGCTACGTGATAACAGCTGTACATTGTTTAACTATGCAAAGCCACATGTCCTATTTATCATGTTCATGCTTTTGTCTGCTTAACTGAACCATACATATTTGTGTATCTTGTAAAAGAGCAGTAGAAATGTAATGCATTGAGTACAGTTCTCTTATAGTGACCATTGGATAGTCAACATGGCACCTCATAGCAAAGAACTCTCTAAGGATTTAAGAATTAGAAATGTTGTTCTCCACAAAGATGGCCTAGGTGATAAGATCAGTAACACCCTGAAACTGAGTTACAGTACAAGATGCTTTTCACGCAGAGCAAGCCTCACAATAGTTGATCAAAGCTGTTGAGTCCTCGTGTGCATCAGGTGCAGTTAAGACCTGTGTGTCAGGTGCAGAAGCTAGCTTTAAAAAGCAGACGGATGAGTGCTGCCAGCATTGCTTTAGAGGTTGCAGAAGCGGAAGGTTTGCTTGTCGGTGCTCAGACCATATGCTGCAAACTGCAACAAGTCTATTTGCATGGCTGTAATCCTAGAATGAAGCCCTAACCCGCAAACAGTGCGCTGAACACAACCTGTGTTCAAGAACATGAATTACTGGAACCATGTCCTGTGGCCTGATGTGACTAAGATAGACATGTTTGGCTCAGATGGTGTCCAGCATGTGTGGTGACGCCCTAATGAGGAGTACTAAGAAAACTGGGTCTTGCCTACAGTCAAGCATGGAGGTGGTAGCATCATGGTCTGGGGCTGCATGATTGACGCTGGGAGTTGCGGTTCAGAAATCAAAAACATGAATTCCAATATACTACTGTGATATTCTGAAGCAGAACATTATGCCATCTCTTCAGAAACTAGCCCGAACGTCAGTTTTCCATCATAATTAAGACCCCAAACATACCGTCAGAGATGACAACTGCCATGCTGAGGAAGCTGAAGGTGATGTATTGACCAAGTATGTCTCCAGAACTAAACCTTATTGAGCACTTGTGGGGCATCCTCAAGTGAAAGGTGGAGAAGCGCCATGTGTCATCCAGCAGCTCCATGATGTCATTATGGAGGAGTGGAAGAGGATTCCAGCAACCAGCAGCTTTGGTGAGATGCATACTCATAATTTGCACCGTTCCTCCGAGGCTGTAATCCAGTGGTACCGCTCGTATTCACTTGTCTGAAAGTGGCAAAAAAAATCCTTTTCTGGGCTGAGACAAGCTAGCTAGCTTCGGGGTTGGCCGACCTCTCCTCAGAATGTCTAGCTTTTCTTGAAAATGGATGTTTAAGTATGTCCGAGAGCAAATCAATTTATCTTCCTCTGTAGGCATAATTCTTTTTAACTCGGATGTATTAATGTGCGCAGAGCGCTACAGACGTCTTTAGCCGGTCGAACTTGGCTGTAACAAGTTCCCTCTGACCAACCAATCAGAGGACAGAAAAATGCTGATGCTATTCTAGGCCAGCTAGCTGGCCCTGTGAGACAAATATGAAATCTGATTGGTTAAAGAAACAGAGCTATGTCTTAAGGAGACTATGGTAAAAGGCCAGCAGTACAGACTTTGAAGGCCCTGGGCAGATTAGATTGACATGGCAGCACATAGAGGCTGAAATCTGATTGGACAAAAAATTAACATCCACGTAACACGTACTGGAATCAGTACAGCCAAGAAAAATGCTACGAAATTAAGAGAATAAACTGTTGGGAATAAATTAACACAATTTCATGAAACAAATATTAGAATTTAGGTTGTAAATGTAAGTCAGTGCTTCTGATCGTGTTTAGGCCAGCAGAGAAGGCTTTGCTGGCCCTGACCGCCCACCACTGTGTTAGCACAGCATCACTGTGTCCCTTCACTGGGTACCTGAAATAAGATTTGTTTTGCGCATGCATGAAAATGCTAAAAAATCCATAGCGCTAGCGTTAGCTGTTAACCGGGAAGTGGCTAGCAGCTAATGCTAGTACTATGGATTCTTTAGCGTTTTATGTCCAGCTTCATGAGTTTCTCTTAAAAGGAGAAAATCCTGACAATTCTGCATATCGTGGAAGTGAATGAATGAAGGATGGAAGAAATAAAGACGTTTGTTAAAGTAGGCCGAAATACATCGATTTTGTGCCAATTTAATCACCTAATTTAATCAATACAATAAAGTGTATTGCATTAGTTTGATTTATTCTATTTTATTTTTTCATAAAATATTATACCATTATTTTATATATTATTTAACCAGGCTAGCATTTTATTTAAAATTGTTTAAAAAATGTAAACTGTTCATGTTCACAAATGTTAATAATAATAAACGTAATTAATAATAATAATAATAATAATAATAATAATAATAATAATAAAAATAATAATAAAAAACGACAAGCAATTTTATGTTTTGCATTTCGTCCCCCTAACTGTGCTGAAATTGAAAAAACGTGACTTAAAAAGCAATGTACCCAACCATGATTGTTGAGGTTTATATATATATATATACACTGGCGATCAAAATTAGAGAACAATATATAAACAATTGAACAATTCTGAAATAATGTCATCTTCACTGCTCAACAGTTGAAGGAGTTTTTGTCCTGTCTATACCATGCTACCAGAACACCTTTTCCACAAA
>JAAIIK010000038.1:1726975-1756731 GCA_014706435.1 Silurus glanis
CACTTCATGATTGTGTCCCACTTGTTGTTGATTCTTCACAAAAAATTGCAGTTTTATATCTTTATGTTTGAAGCCTGAAATGTGGCAAAAGGTCGCAAAGTTCAAGGGGGCCGAATACTTTCGCAAGGCACTGTATATATATATATATATAGTCAGTTGCGGGCCATGCATTTGTTACCTGGGCATTCAGTGAGAATTTACCAGATTTAATCCACCTCTTAATACCACCACTATCACACAATTATATAAACCATCAATACTATACAAAAACGCAATATAACAACACATGGCATTATCGAGAGAGAGGCATTTTGCATATGGAAGTTAAATACCATTTAACTAAAGCAAGCTCCAAACCTCTACACCAGTGGTCCCCTACCTATTTTCTAAATGTAATAATAAACGTGAATCCACTGTGTTGATTTTTGTTCATTTTGCTCGCTTCTTCTTCTTTTTCTTTCGGCTGCTCCCATTTTGCTCGCTTGGGGTTTCAATTTAGCTGTAATGTATTATGGGGTACTGGCCGGCGCAGCCCCTTTAAGAAGGCAGCGGATGACCAAGGCAAGCATCTTGACATACATCAAGAGTGAGTCATAAACAGACGTGGCGGAGAGAATCCGTAAATTTTTCCCAAAATAAAACATCGTTCAGAATCAGATAATAAATATCTGTAATGTAAAAAATATGTATTCTTTCTGTCCGGTGCCAGTCCGCGGGCCGGGGGTTGGGGACCACTGCTCTACACTAAAACTGCCACATCAGAGGCTGTAAGCCAGTGGTACCGCTTGTATTCACTGGTCTGGAAATGGGAAGACCATGTCCCGGGCTGAGACATGCTAACAGGATATGGTTTCAGTAATGTATAAAAACACACACACACATACGTATATATATATACAGTAAAACCCCATTGTACGAGCATATTATATATATATATATATATATATATATATATATATATATATATATATATATATATATATATTTGTGGCGGGCGGTCAGGGCCTAAACACTATAAGAAGCACTGACCTACATTTACAACATAAATTCTAATATTTGTTCCATGAAATTATATTAATTTTTTCTCAACAGTCTATTCTCTTCATTTCGTAGCGTTTCTCTTGGCTGCACTGCTTCCAGTACGTGTATGTGGATGTTAGATTTTTTGTCCAATCAGATTTCAGACTCTATGTCAATCTAATCTTCCCAGGGCTTGCAAAGTCTGTTCTGCAGGCGTTTTTTTAACCATAGTCTCCTAAATAAATAGCTCTGTTTCTTTAACCAATCAGATTTCATATTTGCCTCACAGGGCCAGCTAGCTGGCCCAGAATAGCGTCAGCATTTTTCCGTCCTCTGATTGGTTGGTCAGAGGGAAACTCTTACAGCCAAGTTCGACTGGCAAAACATGTTTGTAGCACGCTGCACACATTAATACATCTGAGTTAGACGTTTTTATGACAACAGAGAAATTGATTTGGTCTTGGACATACTTAAAAATTAAATTTCCAGAAAAGCTAGACATCATAAGAAGAGGTCAGCCAATCCCCAAAGCTATCTAGCTTGTCTCAGCCCAGGTAAAGGGTTTGTTCTCCGCTTCCAGACCAGTGAATTTGAGCTAGATTACAGCCTCTGAGGAGCGGTGCAAATTATGAGTATGCATCTCTGGTGAGTAGGTTGTATTTTATTTACATTTTAATGTTTTTGTTAGACAAATATTATATTGAAAATATTGATTCTGAACTGCTTCAGATGATGTAGGTGCACAGTTGCAGTTGTAGTGTAGAGGTTTGGAGTTGTCTTAACTGGGTTTCTTGCTATATAATGGTATGATCAAGGTACTTCTTACGATAGCTTGTAGAACCACTACAAAGCAATAACTTGAAGTTATTATGTTCTTTATCAGTCTCTGACATCATTTTGGAGGAATTTTGGCACAGTCTTCTTCACAATGTTCCTGTTTCAAGGTTTCTAGCCATTTCTTTATATAATTTCAACGCCAGAATCAGAAGTAAAGATGGGCAGAGGTTCAACAATCTGAAAAAAAAAAAAAAAAAAACTGCTTCTACAAATTGTGGAACAATTTCAGGATAATGTTCCTCACTATAAAATTGTGAAGACTTTGAATACTTCATCATTTATAATACATTATATGATCAAACAATTAAGAAAATCTGGAGATTTACCTCATTTTAAGACCTGCTGAGGACCAAAGTGCCAAACGATGTTTATAATGTCCTGAGAGGGTGTAATTTCTTTTCTACATGAATTTTCATTTATGCCACATTGCTGTCTCATCTGCAAAATATCAGAAGCATCTGAGAAGGCACATGTGGAAAATTATAGCAAGTTTAATGAACCTGAAGAAGGTTAAACACATACTCAAGCATTACCTTTTATTCAAAATGTTTTTGTTGAAGAGATTACAAGTAAACAGTCTAAGCACACATTTTATTCAAAATAAATTTCATGAAATGTATATTTTGAGGCAGATTCATTGGCACTGACATGGAGACTGTTAGGAAGGTTTTCTATCTAGCTCGAAGGACCATATTAGGGATTTCACTATCTGGAGTGCGCTGATCAGGAGATTGTACTCGCTCCAGCGTGTCGGTAAAAACACGGTACAGGGTTTAGAATTGATCGTGTGTGATTCTTGCTGTTAATTGCTAGCTGCTGTTTGGTAGGTTGCGCGATGCTGAATGCCCAGTGCTAAAAGACAGTTTGCACGATGTCGAATGCCCACTGCTGAATGACATGTTGTACGATGTTGAATGCCCACTGCTGAATGACAGGTTGTGCGATGCTGAATGGGAATCCTTTCTTACAGGGACCCTTAGTAAGACTCTTTACTTTGGTAAGTGTGAGCAATTTAGAGTTTCTTAGTTGGAAACTCTACAAAAGTTTAAGTAGATTACATTGGCAGTACTGAAAGAGATTTTGCTGTAACTCATTATATATTTGGACTTTGTTACATACAGAATATTATGTAATGCAATTTATAATATATTTCCTTGGGTTATTCTAGCATAAACAATCTAAAATATTAAGAATTGATGATGGAGTGTAGGTGGTAAGAGCTGCCACTCAGAATCAGTATGTAAAGAGAGAAATCCATTAAATTCTGCTAAAATATTAATCAGATAGGTATATATGTTTTGCCACAACTTTTGCTTTTGGCCTTTAGACAATTAAAAATTTATTTATTTTTTAAAATTGATTTTTGATATGTTG
Organism: Silurus glanis; assembly: GCA_014706435.1. NCBI lineage: Eukaryota > Metazoa > Chordata > Actinopteri > Siluriformes > Siluridae > Silurus > Silurus glanis. The sequence continues at coordinate 1,730,207 of JAAIIK010000038.1, forward strand.
AGAGAACATTTACCATAAAAAGTAGCCTATTTAGCCACCTATTTCTTTTTTCTTTTATATTGGTCTGTATTTTGGTCTGTTGTTGTTCTAATAATAAATCGTTGGCACTACTTATTCATTCTGAACTCTGTCTGTTTTGCAGCAAGCATTACATATGGTCTCACATGCATAGTTATTCATGATTAGCACTTAACAATGCTTTAAATTAGTCAGAGCAGTGTGTGTTCAGATTATTAATTTAACCATAGGACGATAATCCATAGGAACACATCAACTGTGCGTAAAAATGTGCTGAGGTGAGTCATTGTGCCTCAGGAGTTTCAGTTTGAACAGTCATATAGTAAGAGTGGAAACTGAGATATTAATATTAATAGTTTATTTAATCTTATAGCTTTCCTTATTACTGAACTTTCTCAATGTAGAGAGATGCAATCCTTTTAGCATTTGCATAGCACCATTTCCACATTAACAAGTAGATTCTTGACGGGACTTGACTAAGCCCTTGACACTTGCTGTCTTGTGAACAGTGATGTTGGCAGCCAGTACCTTAGGTGTTTACAAAAGTTGACTCTAAAAAAAAACATTATTATTAGATTCTCAAGTTCCACCCTCAAGCGAGTCTGAGTGTGAGTTTAAGTATTTCAGCGTGGTTACTACCCTGCTTCTCTTCTCAGGCTCACACAAACCCTTTCTGAATGGTGGCAAACCACAGAGAAAAATGTAAGACCAAATTAAGCACATATCATACTAAGAATTATTATAATAATAATGAATAGCTTTTGGGTGTAACAAATTTATCACAAAATCTCTGTTACTCATATTAAGCTAATCATTTTTACAGTTGTGACGTTCCAGTCTAGCTAAAAAACATTCCTTTTTGTACTACACCACTGGATTTATATAAATTACAAAATGTAATAAGTAAGAGTAAAAAGTTGTGTGGAAAAAAAAAAGAATAGATTAAGAAAAGCTCCGGAAAAAACAGAAAAATCTATTTAAGTACAGTAACAAATTATTTGTACTTCATTACTTCCCACCTCTGATAAAAAAAAAAATAGCTGACAATGTATTACATTCATTCTTTCTTTCGGCTTCTCCCGTTAGGGGTCGCCACAGCAGATCCTCCGCATGTTTGATTTGGCACATGTTTTACGCTGGATGCCCTTCCTAACGCAACCCTCCCCAATTTATCCGGGCTTGGGACCGGCACTGAAAGTGGCTGGGGTTGGTTCCCTGACCGGGGATCGATCCCGGGCCTCAGCGGTGAGAGTGCCGCATCCTAACCACTAGACCACCAGGGAACCTTGACAATGTATTACATAATAGTATATTATTATAAGAAACAAACTAGATAATTTAATGCTATAAATTTTCATCAAACTTTCATCTTAGGCAATAACAGTAAGTTTTGGATGAAATACATGTAGCTGTGTCACATTCCACTTCACAAGTTTTTGTTTCTAATTGGAGAATATGCTAGCTCATGATACAGTATATGTGTAGGTCAAAAGAATACCAAATCAATATGGTTAACATACCATGAAATCCCATGAAATTCAATCTGGACTATGGCTAATTGAAAGCAATTGAACTGAGTATTGACCTGCTCTTGAATTAACTGTATCGCAAGGTTAGAAAATCCAACTAAAGAAACATACCTTTGGCGAGTTTTACATGAATGTTTTACAGGTATGGCAAAATATTTCAGCTCAATGTTTGTAGAAACTAACTATATAGAAGCCAAGAGTATGTAAAACTGTTATTTATGCTAGGGGATAATTTGTTTCATATTAACAAAAAGAATGTTAAAAGACTAGGTGTTTATTATATGAGGGTTTTATTTGTCAGTCTGGGAAAGTGGTGTCTCAATGGATAAGGACTTCTTATTGAAAGTTCATTGGTTTGAATCCCAGTAACAAAAGTACAGAACTACTGTACAGAACTTTCACATGCACTAAAATATTCAAATAACAAACATTCTCTAAGAAATTAGGTTAAATTCAAGCGTGGTTAAACAGTATTAAACTGCAATAAAGACAAATGAACAGAAAAATCACCAGCCTGCAAAAACTACATCAAATCATGCAGTTAAAAAAAGACAGAGCTTACACCTGTGTAAATTAATTACTCTTTGTTCTACTTTAAGGAGTCAATTGATTCTTACATTCAAATATGTGGACTCTCAGAATTCTATTCATTCTGGAAAGTCACCTCCACCAAAAAAATGGCACTATAAACATGCGATTTTTTTGCTTTATCCCAGAGCTTTTCATCTTGCATTAGTTATTGGTATATTAAATAACCCTAGCACACACTAACTCTGTGAGAGTTACACTTATAGAAAAGATCTCATCCATCCTGCTGTGACTTGTGTTTATTTATCCTTAAAGGAGCAGTCAGGCTGCGAAATTTCTACTGCAAACATGGCAGCAACCAGTTATGATATAATTTTACAGCAGTAAATATTTCAGAAGACCCTTTACACAATAACAAAATAATTTTACCAGGTAGCTTCTCATTTGATGTTAATTTAATATTTCATATTGAATTTTCTTAAGTGGACATGCCATGATATGTAGAGCTTCTATTTTCAACGACTTCAAATGTTATGAATTTACAGGTCAAAGTTTTATTTTTGTACTAAAATTTTAATTTTAACTAAAACTAAAATTTAAAAAGTTTGACTCGAAGTCAATGGAATAAAAAGCTTCTTTACAATTCAGAAATACGTGCAAATTGTACCGTCATATTCTACACGGTTATAAGAATGATGTGCTGCAGTATTTCTAGTGCAGTTTAAATCAATAATGCAGTTTGCTGACTTATACATGAGAGCAAATGATGTTTTACAGTTAGCTGACATTTTCATTTTTTGTTCTGCAAGAATATACATTTTAGCTAGGTAGAAATGAATGGATGGGTGATTTAAATACAATAAATGCTATTTGTTTTCTCCTGCTCTTTTCTAGATGTTTACTTGTGTGAGCTTCTAGCACATAGCTAATTCTTTACTTTTATGTAGGCAATAAATCTGAGAAGTCTGCTATTTGATCTGTTTTATTAGTATTCATTGTTTTGCTTTTAGGATAGTCTATGTGTATTGGTGCATCAGCTTGGTTGTTAGTTGTTTGATAAAACAATTTATCTTCATTTTACAAGAAGAAGATTGGGTTCTATAGATCCAGTCATTAATGACTGGGAAATTCAGCATACTTTCTTTCCCCTGTCTATTGCAGCAAAGGCAAGTGTGGTAGTCTGTCAAGTCATATATGACTATAACATTTATATGTTATATGACTATAACATTTTTCTCTGACGGTGTTACACAGCCTGTGATGTAGCATGAGCAGCAGTTTAAAAAGGGTCTTTTGGATGGCTTCCATTGTGTGTCTGAGTATGCACTGTGTTAAATATCAACCTTCCGGTTTGTAATTATTGTAGGCTGTGGAAATCAGCATTCTAAATTAAGACAAAAATGTATAAATTACGTAGTAAAGAAGCCCATTTATGTGAAGGTTATGTCAATGTTGAATGATGTTAACAGTCTAGATCTGCAGAAAATTTTTTAGATAAACGGTGGGTTTAAGCAAGCACAATTTTGAACAAAATTGGATTTATAAATACCACTGCTCTAGTAGATTTAAATGTCATACCCCTAATGTGTCACTCCACCCATATCAGCATATACTCCTTCAAAGTACCAACCATGCACCAAATGGAAAAAATGTCACCTTACCAAAATAGCCATCCCATCGGCATCATACACTTAGTAATAAAGGTACCAGAATGTGCTTTTCCTTGACACATAGATATTACCACCAAGGGTACATCTTTTGTAACTTGATGAATCTTTTATCTTTGAAAATAATTTAAGGTATGTATCTGAACCTGAAGGCTCACAGACTTTATTCTAAAAGCTAATTAAAGGTACACCATATGCACCATTCTGGGAAAAATTTTACAAAAAACCTAACCTTAATTGTACCAACCCAGATACAATGAAAACCTACTGTTTGTTAATGCACTCTTATTGTACAGCATACATAATCTAACTACTTTTGCACAGGCAAAAAATAGAGCCTCATATTGCCTATATAGCCTAACCTGTCAGAGTTAAGGATTTGGAAGACAGTGAGAAGAGTGTAGAGAAGTATGGATTCGACTTACTAAGTGGCTAAGCTGCACCGAACAAGAGAAGAAGACATGCCATGTGTTGTGAGTGACTGCTCTTTGCCTATGGTGAGAGCTTCTAGTGTTTCAATTCTGAGTAGGTGGACTCTCATCGTTGGCTTTTTCTAGGAGCACCATATCTGTCTTTTCATCTATCTTGTTATGAGTTACGAAGCGTTTCCATGGGAACTAAATGGAAATTTCTAAAAAAAAAAAAAAGAGAAGTGTGATATGGTCAAGGCTGTGGATGGTTCATAACAAGATGAAAGCCAGAGGGATTGATGAGTCCACCATAAGCTGCAGCACTGCAACAGCAGCACCATGTCATTAAAATCAGAATGAAAACATAACAAACATTAATTTATTTTGTAATAGTTATAATTAGCTAAGCTCTAAACAACTGATTCATTAGGATAATAGCATAATATATATGTAATAATACTATTATTATTATTATTATTATAATTAATAATAATAATAATAATAATAATAATAATAATAATAATAATAATAATATATACAGTGCAACCTCGATACTCGTGGGGTTTTACGTTCTATGACCCCTCACGAGTAACAAAAATCGTAAAGTATTGACTCTCTCCTTTTGAAGGTTCCTAGGTTGTACTCAACAAAAATTGTGAATTACTTGTCATAAATGATTTATTTACTACTTTAAATAAATAATACAATAATAAAATAGCTTTTCAAGCATTTTTATGTAATTTATTAGTCGTCGTCTTCTTCTTTCGGCATCTCCTATTAGGGGTCGCCACAGCGGATCATCCGTCCCTCTGTCCTCTACATCTGCCTCTTTCAACCAAACTACCTGCATGTCTTCCTTCACCACATCCATAAACCGCCTCCTTGGTCTTTCTCTGTTTCTCCTTCCTGTTGGCTCCATCCTCAGCATTCTTCTACCGATATACCCCATGTCCCTCCGCTGCACATGTCCAAACCATCTCAATCTCGCCTCCCTCACCTTGTCTCCAAAACATCCTGCATGCGCTGTCCCTCTAATAAACTCATTTCTAATCCTGTCTATCCTCATCACTCCCAACGAAAACCTCAACATCTTCAGCTCTGCTACCTCCAGCTCCACCTCCTGCCTTTTACTCAATGCCACTGTCTCTAAACCATACAACATCGCAGGTCTCACCACAGTCCTATAAACTTTCCCTTTCACTACTCTTCTCCACCCACTCCACCCTGCCTGCACTCTTTTTTCACTTCTCTAACACACGCTCCATTACTTTGCACTGTTGACCCCCAGGTACCTGAACTCCTCCACCTTCTCTATCTCTTCTCCCTGCAACTGCACCACTCCACTGCCCTCCCTCTCATTCACACACATGTACTCTGTCTTACTCCTACTGAATTTCATTTCTCTTCTCTCCAGCGCGTACCTCCACCTCTCTAGGCTCTTCTCAACCTGCTCCCTACTCTCACCACAAATAACAATATCATCCGCAAACATCATAGTCCATGGAGACTACTGTCTGACCTCGTCTGTCAACCTGTCCATCACCACTGCAAACAGGAAAGGGCTCAGAGCCGATCATTGATGCAGTCCAACCTCCACCTTGAACCAGTCTGTTGTTCCTACTGCACACTTCACTGCTGTCACACTGTCCTCATACATGCCCTGCACCACCTCACATACTTCTCTGACACACCTGACTTCCTCATACAATACCACAACTCCTCTCTTGGCACCCTGTCGTACTCTTTCTCTAACTTCACAAACACACAATGCAACTCCTTCTGACCTTCTCTATACTTCTCCATCATTATTTTCAAAGCAAATAATGCATCGGTGGTGCTCTTTCTCGGCATAAAACTATACTGTTGCTCACAGATGGTCACCTCTTCTCTCAGCCTGGCTTCCACTACTCTTTCCAATAACTTCATGGTGTGACTGATCAACTTAATTCCTCTGTAGTTACTGCAGGTCTGCACATCTCCCTTGTTCTTAAAGATCGGCACCAGCACACTTCTTCTCCAATCCTCAGGCATCCTCTCACCTTCCAAAATCCTGTTAAACAATCTTGTTAAAAACTCCACTGCCATCTCTCCTAAAAATCTACATGCTTTTACCGGTATGTCATATGGTCCAACCGACTTTCCACTCTTCGTCCTCTTAATCACTGCTCTCACTTCCTCCTTACTAATCCTATCCACTTCCTGCTTCACCAACTCCACATTATCCAACCTTCTCTCTCTGTCATTTTCCTCGTTCATCAGCTGCTCAAAATACTCCCTACATCTTCTCAACACACTCTCCTCACTAGTCAACACATTTCCATCTCCATTCTTTATTGCCCTAACTTGCAGCACATCCTTCCCAGCTCGGTCTCTCTGCCTGGCCTATCGTTACAAATCCTTTTCTACTTCCTTAGTGTCCAACATCTCATACAGCTACTACTTTTCTCATCACTCTGTCGATCCCAATTCTGTTTTGCCAACCTCTTTCTCCTTTTGCTCTCCTGCACTTCCCCATTCCACCACCACATCTATTTGTATTACTTTCTATTTCCAGATGTCACACCAAGTACCTTTCTAGTTGTCTCCCTTAATCACTTCTGCAGTAGTTGCCCAATCATCCAGCACCTCCTCAACACCACCGAGCCTCTGTCTGACCTCTTCCCTGAATCTCACACTACAGTCTTCCTCCTTCAGTTTCCACCATCTTATTCTTCTTTCAGTCCTCACTCTCCTCCTCTTCCTCTTCACCTCCAAAGACCACCATCCGATGCTGTTTAGCTACACTGTCCCCTACTAACACCTTACAGTCTCCAATCTCCTTCAGGTTGCATCTTCTACATAGAATATAGTCCACCTGTGTGCACCTTCCTCCACTCTTGTACGTCACACTATGATCCTCAATTCTTCTTAAAATAAGTGTTAACCACTGCTATTTCCATCCTTTTAGCAAAATCTACCACCATCTGCCCTTCCACATTCCTCTCCTTAAAGCCATACCTACCCATCACCTCCTCATCACCTCTGTTCCCTTCACCTACATGCTCAATGAAATCCGCCCCAATCACCAATCTTTCATTCCTAGGTATATCTTCTACCACTTCATCCAACTCACTCCAGAATTTTTCCTTCTCCTCCATCTCACTACCCACTTGTGGAGCATAAGCAGTGATGACATTTATCATCGCCCCTTCAACTTCCAGCTTCACGATCATCACCCTATCAGAAACTCTCTTCACCACCACTACACACTTACTGTACTCTTCCTTCAGAATCACCCCTACACCATTTCTCTTTCCATCTACACCATAATAGAACAGTTTAAACCCAAACAAAGCTTAATGTTGTGCCGATGTTTACTTATTCTTAATAAAAATAAAGAGAGGGTTAAGTGAGGCTTTTGGCTGACTTTACAGTACAACAAAATTATGCTACTAGACAATATTTGTATCTACTACATAAATGTCATTTCTTTATACTTTACAATGTGCAATATAGTTTGCTATGTATGTGAGGTGCAGTTTCCTGAATTTGGAGGTGCATCTTAATTCAGAATATAGATAACTTTCCCTGCATAAAAATTGATGGAGGTTTTTGACTTGAGTTGCCAAATATTGTGTGAATAATAAGTGAATAAGTAATATTTTGATATTTGTTTTAATTAGGATAAAGTATGAGTCAGCTAGTTTCAAGCCAGGACATTTAATATACAAAAAAGATGAGTGGTTTCCAGTTTATGCATGACTTTTGGGGGCATGGTTTTAGGAGATAAGTGTTGTATTTGTTAACCACCAAAACTTCCACCAAAATCAATCAAACAATCAATATGATTCATGCATGGGGATCAATTTGAGAATCTTAAATAATATTTATTTAAAACAAGATATATAAAATGCAGTTAAATATTAAAATTGTTGGTACTTAAAAATAAAGATTAATCTGCAAAATGATGGTTCATGTCATGATGAGCAAAACTTAATTTCATATTATGCAAACATACAGTGTGCTGCAAATCTTTATTCTCTCTGTGGCAAAATAAAATGATAATTAAGGCTTGTTAACTTTCAAAATATATACAAATTACATTCATGTATTCATCTGACTACATCTTGTATGTTGTCATGTTATAAAATATTCAGTTGTCAACTGCGAATAATACCAATCCTTTTTTTTGTTTAAATACAACATTGTCCAAAATGCCACTAATTTGACCTGTAACATTGACATTATCATGCCTTATTCATATGTCTTTGTTATTCCAGTAACCACGAATGCCTCAATTGTCAATAGCTCAATTAATCAGTTTCTAATCAGTTTCTGGCAGTAGTGGAAGATCTAATCAATGTCTACTGTTAAACTGATGAACATATACTGTAGAGAGCAAGATAAAATATTGCACCCCAAGGAATGTAAACCTACAGAAGCCAATACACTGGAACTACTTTATTATGCACAGGACACATAATATATGTTGCATCCTCATTACCCAAAAAACTAAGTAAATAATGCAGCGATCTTTTGAAACACTTTATATCTAGGTAAGTGTGAAATACATAGCATTGAATAATGTACTTGTTTACCTTGGTTAAAATCTTTCACAATAATTAGTGTAATAAGTAAGTTTTATACTGTGTGGGCATTTATTGGAACCATGATTTTATATGGCACTGCAGTGCTAACTGCTTCCACTGGCACTGCTTCCAATCTGCCAGACAATTGACAAAAGTACAATGACATTGTGCTGTGTAAAAAAAACAAAAAAACAACTAAAGCATCATGCTTATCATCTTGTTGATATGGCTGTTGCTTTGCAGCAAGATGCTTTGAAACTTTTCATGCTACTAGAGAGATGCTTTGGAATTTTTCATTCCAGTGTGCATGATTAATTTCTTACTTTATTTATGATTATGGTACCATTGTTGCAATGATTCCCTACATTTTGTAGTACATGGACACATTTGTGAATACAGATGTAGACCCTATAATGTCCTCTTATTATTTTTTTGTAGGCTTTGACATAGATTTTTGATTATTATTAATCATCAAAAATCAAACATTTCTTATTTATCATTTTGCCTTTTCGATGTAATTGTAATAGTTATGCATTGCTAGTGTTTGAAGCACATTAACATTTTCATAGTAGAATGGTAGCTCTCAAGGAAAAAGCAATAAAAAAAAAAAGTAAATACACTCATGCAAATATATTTGTACCGATCATTTGTAGACATCAACCAGTGATCCACCTGGTCAGTCATAACTACTCATGAATTAATCAAAGCCATAAGACACAAATTAACCATAGTCTAGTCTTTACTGATGTAAGGTGTGAATACATCAAAAACCTGAAAGAAATTACAAGGAGAATTTAGCAGTCTTTAAATGTCAGTGAGTAATGCTTGTTAAACATAATTTTCACTGTGGCTAACTACGCATGTATCTACATCACACAGCCACAAGTATATGGACTCTTGAGCATGTTCATATGGTGCTTAGTGAACACCCAATTCCAAATTTAGTCTCCTCTTTACTTTTAACAATATGAATAATTATATGATCTCAATAATTAATAATAATCTCCACTCTGCAGGGATTTACCCATACAGCCACAAAAGCATTACTAAGGTCGGGAACTAATGTTGGGTAAGGAGGCCTGGCACATAGCCAATGTTCCAGAAGTGTTCAGCTGTGTTGAAGTCGGGGCTATGTTCAGACCATGTGACTTCCTTTACTCCAACATTGACAAACCATAAAATTTTAATGGCACAGATACAAAGACATTCCATACAAATGTGTATATCCAACCTTGTGGCAAACAATTTGGGGTTGGTAGCTGGTAGCTGTCACTGCCAGTTTATTAGGTTTTTATTATATACCAATAAACAATAAACATCATGACTTACGAATAATTAACTCTTAAATAGTATCTCAGGGTTATTCTTTTTGAATGTTATTTATTACCTTACTTAAATTTTGTGCTTCCAAATTTTTTCACACTCTGACTTATTTGGCACAACATGCTAAAAAGATAGAGACATGATGATATTTTTAGCCTAGTGTCTGACCTCCCTTAGGCTATGTAGTGCCCAATCAGCATGATGTGTTTGTCCAGACTGATAACTATCTCTCTCAGATAAAATCCATGATAAAAATCAGAAACAGAATCACAATGGACAGCCAACTACATTATGACTTGTACAGTAGCCTGGCCAGGTTTAAAATGTTGACAACTAGCCAGAAACGTTTAGGCTACTATCCCATTAATAGCTTTCCTACTGAGGGCATCACCAAGGGCTTCAGAAACCACATGCTTCCTTCAAAGTAAGTAAAATGGCTGGACCATGCTCTATACTGGAGTGATGTATGATCTGGCCAACAAGGCTGGACAGCTAAGCTCTTAGAAAGGCACATTCACCTCGGAATAAACACCTCTGCACAATTTCAGTCAACATAAAGCACTGTGGTGCTGACTTTTGCTACCATCCTCCTCCTTGGAGGATTATCTGGAGAACTTGCATTGCTTTACATTGGAAAATGGGCCTAGAGGAATATCTGTCTTAAATGTTTTTTATATATTATGCGATAGGCAAAAAAAAAAAAATTTTGATTGTCACATATTATTTCATCTTATATAACACCTACCTAGGTGCTCTTTTATACCCATATACAGCTGTATACTTCATTAAGTGCTTTAATCATAAATGCATATGGGGTTCAGGTGGATTACCACCATTTCAACTGGCAAAACCCGACAAAAAAATCAATATAGTTTTCCATGCTAAATAATTTGCTGTATGGCCTCACAAGATCTCACATCTCAACATCAGTTTGCTTTATTTTAATTCAACACAAAACATGTAAAAAAAACAATTATCTTGACATTTGTTGCATCTAGCATGTATGTACATGTGTTGTATAGTCAAAATATTATAAACCATTAAAACATAAGTTATAGATAATAACTATTTTTTGTAATGTTAATTATTATTATTAATATAATTTAGGCCTTACTACATTACTACTGTCAGTCAATTCGTGTGTATATATTTATATATATATATAAAAAAAGATATTGAATACACTCCACCTTACTGCTGCTTATGACCAAGATTTTTACTTGATTTTTATATGAATCTGTTTCTCGGTCAGAATAGAATCAAACAACAGCTGCCAATTGCATTTTATATAATAAAATGAGAAAATCAACAAAACAAAGTATTTTTCTTCTAGATATAAATAAATAAATAAATAAATAAATAAATAACCAATACTTTTTTTTTTGATGGGCTGCACTTATTAGATCTGCATGGCATGCTAGAGCTAGATATGCTGGAGCACTTTCACTAACTCTAGATTTAATAAGACTGGAGTAATATACAATTACTAAAGCTGGCATATATCAAGTCATATACCTGTTTCATATATGCTGAAACTTAAAGCTAAATGCTTACTTAAAGAGAAAGCAGGTCAAGAGGCTAACCAAAACTTACAACAGCCAAATCAAAAGTATTGTGTTAGGTCAGCATGTGTTATTGCAATTGAGTTCCACAACTGCTTTATTCAGTCTTAAAGATGTTACTTATATACAAGTTAAATACTTGGGAAGCATCAAGGGTTACACCAAGGTCATGTGTTGTATGTTTTACTATATAATCATTGTGATTTAAGATGAAATAAGTAAGCTGGCAGACTTACTCAAGTAAGTACTGTATATGCATTACTTACCAATAAACTTGTGGCTAGAACTTATCAACTAACACAATATTTGACATAGACAGCTGTTATTATAACCATTTAAAATTGTGAAATGAGCTATCATTCAAATTGCCTATGTGTTCTTTCACTGTTCAACAGCTACACAAAAGGTTAATGCATTTCAATAAAACGGTATTAATGGGGTGAAGGATTTTGGATGTGTGAATTTTATATGCGGGTATTGGGTCCTGAACAGAATTCACTTTTGCAGTTTAATTAGGGCTTCAGGAATGCCTGTGTCAGCCTCCAATATATGTATTCATATTTAATTTTTCCTCTCGAATAAACCTGTAAATGTGAGCTGCATTTTAACCTGCTTCCAACTTAAAATCCCCCCAACCTTCTCTGGAAATCTTTATTCATTTTAGATTCAAGCCACATCAATGTCAGGAAGGACAACACAAAGATTAAATCCCTGCATAGAGGTAGGCAAGACCATAATTGTGTAGTTTTGTAGGTGCAGTTTCCTAGCAGACTATGCTGGCAGCCTTAATCATTAAGTTGACTAAGACCGAGTATGAGTTCTGCTTCTGCAATATGCTTACTAATCTCCTGCCTGTCTGGGCACCCTCACCGAATGCATATTAAACATCTGTTGAAATATATTTAGGTAAAAAAAAAACATTTAACTTGCTGCATCACTACAGCAACAATCTGGCAAGATTATCAGGATAAAATGTAAAAATTTGAAATGTACAATGTACATTTTTATTATTATTATTATTATTATTATTATTATTATTATTATTATTAATAATAATAATAAAGCATTTAAGAGGTTGAAGCAGCTGAACCAGGAGACAGCAGTGAAGTCTTACCTTTTCTGTGCTCCTGTATCCATCAGCCAGTGAGAGCCAAGGCAATCATGCTGGAAGCCAGTTAGTGGTTTAGCAGCAAAGCAGGTATGTGTGTGTGTGTGTGTGTGTGTGTGTGTGTGTGTGTAGGGGGTGGGGGTAAGGGGAGATCACAGACGGCTCCTAGTGAGCAGTCCACAGTGGGTTTCCAGTGCGCTTTTGTTCACCCAAGTCATTCCAGCTTGCCTCAGTGGACGGTACGGCTTATAGGTAGGACCTCCAACATCTCCGTCTGGTGCTTGCGAGTATGCACCTGCGCTCATCCCCTGGATTCAACTTTCCCTCTTTTTCCTCCTGTCTCCTTTTCTCTTTTTCCGGTGCCTGCATCTGTTTCCCTCCGTGCTTCAGGAAGAGCCAGCGAGTGTGGTTGCGATGCAGAGACGGAGAGAGAAAGCGCAAAGGGAGGGGGGTTAGAGGGAGGTAGCAAGGGGTGGATGGAGGGAGGGAGGGAGGGAGGGAGGAAGAGAGAGACAGGAGGAGGGAGGGAAGGAAAAGGAGAAGGAATGCTTCTTCCATCGGCATCAATCAGAGAAGAAGTGAAGTGAAGGGGAGGGTTGGTGAAGAGACTGAGCGTCACATGAAGAGCAGGATAGATGTGTGCCTGCATGTTCATGTGCGTGTTCCAGTGCATGCCTATTAGTGTGTGGATATGTGGATATCTATGGCTATGGACCAATGTGGTGGATTTATTGGAAAATAGGGTCTGTCCTTGCACACACAGACAGAGGGCAATCAATCAGAGATTATAGAGTTAAGCATATTCACTGAATTCTTACAATGCGTACATTTTTTTAACAACTATAGGCAAAAAAAGGAATCTTTAAAATTCTGACAAATAACCCTGCATTTTCAAGTAAATGACAAAGCAATAAAGTTACTAATAGTTAGTTTCATCATGTGTCTATGATGCAATGGGTTCACTTAATCTGTAGGATAATGGCATCCATACACTGCAAGGCAATCTACAATCACTGAATTGCCTCAATCCGAAACTTAATAACAGAATACATGAGAGAGTACCAGAGTGGTATAAATAGAAAAATAAAGTAAGAACAAGAGCGAGATGGAGACTGAGCCAGATCCAGGCGCACAGCTTATGTCGCTCAGGCTGATGAAGGACTGGGGATATTTACTGAGAGCAAGGGGCCGCATACTAAACAGGTCCCTCAGCTCAGAGTGAGCGAAATGAAACCACTGTCCTGTCAATCCAATAATTTGCTTTCTCTTACTTGGAGGAATTGTTGCTAGGCTGAATTTTCCTGGAGAGTTTAGTTTATTGGCTGGATGAATGTGACATTAGCTTGTGTTTCCAAACAAAACTGAGGTCTTGTCCTTTGAATCCTGCATGTCAGACATGAAGCCTTTTTGCCTCTTGACAAGAGTCTGTGTTTGTGCTGTAATGTGCTATATTTATTCTCATGAATTGAAGCCCAAGGAACAAGAATTATGGAATTTCTTCCATCATTGCAGCAGATCCATTCATTCATTTATTCATTCATTTGTTAATTCATGCATTCATTCTCTGGAGAAAACCAGTGAATCAGGAGGAAACTCACTGGACCATATAAATGCTAGTAAGCCAAACAATTGAGCTGGAACGCTTCAACATTGTGTCTTGTGCAAAGTTTCATGTTATCTTACTGACTGAATACTATTAAGTGTGCATATAAAAAAAAGGACATGCTCTCTTACCCTGGGTCGGTTGTGATCTCTTAGAATTGTATTGCTGAGATTGCTAGACTTACTCTGTTAATCAGCCTGATTAAACTCTGAGAGATCATTGCATAATAAATATTGGATTAAATACATTTACAGATTTACAGTTACAAGCCAATAAAAGGGCAGAAAATGAAACATGTCTGTGTTTATGTAACAAGTTATGAAGCTGTTGTAGCTTTTTAAAAATAGTTTAAAAAAAAATAGCTTTCACTAAAATATCGTCCTCATAGATTCTCACTCTAAGGAAATATTTCTATGACAATCCTGAGCTTTATAATATCTAGCAACTAAAATTCCCAAGACTAAAAATGAGCATATTGTGCACATTTCTATGTACTGAATGGGATTTATCGAGTTTTGCTGATGTGTGAGGTTATGCATATGCAGTATATAAACTCCTGGCATATCCACAAACCCCAAGTGGTAGAAAACTGTAATCGCAGGTAAACTAGATCTGCAGAGCATTTATGGCAGGCACTGTCTATCATAGCAGCATAATTAGGAGCGTAATTACGTACTTCTGTGCTCACAATGAGTAGACAGATGACACTGATAAAATATAAAGAGAAAATATAATAAAAGAAACATTTAATGATCAATAAGGATTCAGATTGAACTTGGCACATGCAGGAATGCAAAGGGAGGAATGTGTTTTTAGCACCACCGAAAGGAAACACTATGCTGCGAGAGGACAGTGAGTTGATTTTGTTTGCTCACTTCAGTTTAATTGACCAGTATTCTGGGGATTTTATTTACAGGTTGTCAAAAAAGAAACTGGTGAGGGTACTAGAATTTTCCAGCCAATTACACATTACACATTCAGGCCAATTATACATTGACACATCATGACTTCCTTTATGTTGCTCACAATGCAATATGTTAAGGATGAATTTCAACTGTAACTGAGGTACTGTAATGGAATACATACCCATATACTTTCTTTCTTTCTTTCTTTCTTGCTTGCTTGCTTGATTGCTTTCTTGCTTGCTTTGTCAATCTTCTCATAAGTGCCAAATAAACTTTTATTTAGAAAATAACAATTATTTTACTGATGGTTAGTTAATCTCTTTAGCCTCTTTAAAAACTTCTTAAAATTCTATTAGAATGTGTTTAATATATGTTAGAATGCGTGTCTAGTCCACATTTATGTGTGATAAATGTATATATGGGTGGGTCTTATGCACAAAATGTACTACTGTAATAATTATTTTATGCCTGCTTTGATAAATGAGACCCTTTTAAATACAATAAATTAAACAATAAAAACATATAAAAAGATGATAAAGTGAAGCAAACAACGAGCAAGAAAACAAATAAATACATCTATCTTAAAGGATGAAGTCTTTTATGTTACTTTAAAATAGCGTTAGTGTCTGAAATGTTTGCCACATTATCAGGGGAGTGTCAGTTTTGAATCATACCACCATGCCATCTGTGAACTCCAGCATAATTGCTTACTTGGTGGCAGGATTTTCTTCAACTCTTACAATTAAATTGACACTAGCCAGTGGAAATAACGTCTTCTTCTTCTTTTGGCTTCTCCTATTAGGGTTCACCACAGCGGATCAAGAGTTATATTTATATTAAGTTTGTAATTTGGCGTACCAGTGTAGATTTATTCATTGCTATAGATTCAAAGCACTTTTGTACGTCGCTCTGGATAAAAGCGTCTGCTAAATGCCCCAAATGTAAATGTAAATGTAAATCATCGGTCTTCATACAGCTTCCTGACCTCTACATCTATGGCCAACAGTAGCCTAATTTCCACTTGTACCCTGTTGGCTAACAAAACCAATAACAAACCTAACAATAATGGTGGTCATTGATAACCTGGGCCTCGACTGATCTGGTATGAAATTCTGGTTTGTGAACTGCATATTTGATTTGGAACATGTTTTACACTGGATGCCCTTCCTAACGCAACCCTCCACATTTATTCGGGCTTGGGACCAGCAGAGGAGAGTAGGAGAGTGAATGGTTCAGGGGAATGAAGAACAGTGGGGCAGCGAGTAGTTTAAATAAAACCAGGCTTCTTTATTGGCTTTTTACACTTTTAGCAACACACACACACACACACACACACACACACACACACACACGTCTCTCTCTGTAGCTCTCTCTCCAGTGTTCTTCTCTTACACCTCTTATACTTTTCCCCCCACTCACTGCAAAAGAAAAAACTGATTAGTTACATTCCCAGCAGGTGTGCGATTCTAACCACTAGGCCAGGGGGGCATCCGGCCCACAACCGACTCTCCCCCTGGCATTAGAGGCCATCTGCATCCCCGGTCTGTGGACCACCTTGAATTTAAACGGATGAAGTGCCAGATACCACCAAGTAATCCGCGAGTTTGTATCTTTCATGCAATGGAGCCACTGGATCGGGGCATGGTCGGAACAGAGAGTGAAGGACCTTTCCAAAAGATAATACCAGGAGAGAGAGAAGTCAGGCGAATGTAAAAGCGGTCCACCACAGAGTGCAGCTTTCACACGAGACAAAGACTGCTGGCATGACTCCGTCCACTTGACTGGATCTGGCGCTCCATTTTTAGTGAGATCAGTCAGCGGGCTGGTGACATCCAAATAATGAGGGACAAACCTCTAATAATAGCCAGCTGGCCCCATGAACCGGCTCACCTCCTTTTTGGTCTTGGGTCTCGGGCAAGCCGCAATCACTGCCGTTTTATCAATTTGGAGACGCACCTGCCCATGACCCAAATGGAAAACCGGATACTGTACTTCCACCCACCCAATTGCACACTTCTTTTGGTTTGCTTTGAGTCCTGCCCATCTGAAGGTTCTCAGGACCGCTCTGAGGTGTTGCAAATGCTCGTTATTGGGTCGGAGACTTCGGTCCATGAGCCGTTAAAATGTTGCTGGGGCCCCGAACAAGACAAACGGAAGTGTGACAAACTGGTAAACGAAATGGAGTGGACCTCCAACTCGCCGTGTAACCTTAAAGGTCCTTGCCACTTCACAAGTAGTTTGGGGCTCAATGTGGGTAGTAACATGAGGACTTTATCTCCCTTTAAAAATTCCCACATCTGTGTGCCCCTTTTATTCAGCCGGGATTGCCATTCCTGAGCCTGTAGCAAATTCCCCCACGTTAGTTTTCCCAAGGTGTGGAGTTTTGCTCTCAGGTCAAGGACGTATTGAATCTTGTTTTTACTAGGTAAACATCCGTCCTTCCAATTTTCGCAGATGACATCGAGCACTTCGGCTTGTGGCCATTTGTGGCAATCGGCTTTGGGGGGATTGGCCCCCATTCCTGATGGGGGGAAATGGAAGGAGAGTGGGAAGGAACAGGGGAAGATTGAGAAAGAGAGGTGGAGGTGGGATTCAGGGGTTCGCTGGCCCCTGGGTATGCAGCCAAGTGGTCTTCAGCCAGCTGGGACTGTCTTATCCACTGACGCCGGACGCTGGCACTGGACCCACTCCACCATCCTCGGTGGAAGCCATGTGACGAACTGCTCCAGCATGATGAGATCGAGGATTTCATCGACACTCTAGTCCTTGTCCATCAGCCACTTCATAAGGGAGTGGAAATGCTGTCTGTGCTGCTCTGGGGTCTGTCTGCTTTAGGGCACGGTATTCCAGCAGGAGATCGGCCTGAAATTGCTGGGCCGCGAGCTGAGCCTCTCCAGAGAGGAGTGACAAAAGACGGAACGCTCGCTCCGAGTCCGGCTATTTCCCAGCGGTGGCCAAACAGCTCCATGAATTCCTTGGCATCATCCCCATCAGCCCTATCTTGTTGGCAAAAGCGTCTCGCCTGTCCAGCGCACTACGGAACACCTTTGGGTCCTCCGCCTGGGCACAGATCAGCTCCTGGAACTGCTGCTCCTGCTCAGCGTGCACCTGAAGGAGAGCCTGGTGTTGGGTCTGCTGGAGCCCGTGAGCGCCTTCAACCAGTGGTGAAGACTCCATGGGGTGTACCATGCTTTTCTGCACTTTTCTGCTTTTTTTTGGCACCGCACCAGTGTAGGAGAGCAAACGGTTCAGGGGAAGAAAGAACAGTGGGACGGCGACCAATTGTAATAAAACCAGGCTTTTTTTCTAGCTTTTTACACTTGTATCAACATGCATGCACGCACACACACACATCTCTCTCTGTATCTGTCTATCTCCAGAGTTCTTCTTTTACTCCTCTTACCCCCCCACCCCTGCACAAGAGTTCACTGATTAGATACATTCCCAGTAGGTGTGCGATTTTTACTGCTTGTTTGCCTTGGCCTCACCCTCCATTCACAAACCAGTGCTCGGACATACCCAAGCTGCCACAAGGACATTTTTATTAAATACCTTTTTACAACTTCTTACTTATCTAATGTTTCTTGTATGAACCTGGAATTGTTTCCACACAGCAAACATATTTGCTATTGATCTGCTGCTGCTTCAACTGTTTTAACAGTAAACTGCACCACTTTAGTTTGTAGTTGTAATTAACATTTAAGTTTTTTTTTATTATATTATAGTTATTTTATTCTGTACCATTTTGACCATTTTAATATATTCCAGTTGATAAATTAGTCACATAATAAATATACTTCAGTGATCTTCTTCTTCTTTTGGCTTCTCCCATTAGGGGATTGCCACAGCAGATTATCTGTCTCCATACCCCTCGGTCCTCTACATCTGCCTCTTTCAACTACCTGCATGTCTTCCCTCACCACATCCATAAACCACCTCTTTGGCCTTCCTCTTTTCCTCCTTCCTGGTGGCTCCATCCTTAGCATTCCCCTACCGATATACCCCATGTCCCTCCTCTGCACATGTCCAAACCATCTCAATCTCTCGTCCCTCACCTTGTCTTCAAAATGTCCTACATGTGCTGTCCCTCTAATAAACTCATTACTAATCCTGTCCATCCTCGTCACTCCCAACGAAAACCAACATCTTCAGCTCTGCTACCTCCAGCTCCACCTCCTGTCTTTTACTCAATGCCACTGTCTCTAAACCATACAACATCGCAGGTCTCACCACAGTCCTATAAACTTTCCCTTTCACATTTGCAGACACTCTTCTATCACAAATCACTCCTGCCACTCTTCTCCACCCACTCCACCCTGCCTGCACTCTTTTTACACTTATTTAACACACTTTCCATTACTTTGCACTGTTGACCCCAGGTACCTGAGCTCCTCCACCTTCTCAACCTCTTCTCCCTGCAACCACAAAACTCCACTGCCCTCCCTCTCATTTACACACATGTATTCTGTCTTACACCTACTGACTTTCGTTCCCATTCTCTCCAGTGCGTACCTCCACCTCTCCAGGCTCTTCTCAAACTGCTCTCTACTCTCACCACAAATCACAATATATTCCACTTGCCTAATGCCACCGAAGTCATTGAGAAAGTTTATTTCACATTCATGTAAAATCTCCAATCAATCCATTGTTTTGAAAGTGCATAATTTAGTAGTAAATAAATGCAAGACTAAATCTGGGCTTCCAGGGGGTTAGAATCATATCATATCAATAAAATATTAATGTACAACTTACAATCCTACCAGATTAACATTTCAATTGATTGCAAATTTGCTTTTTTTCTAAGGCAAAGAAAAAAGGAAGAAAAGATTTTTATATTTTAGCATGATCAATTAGAACAATCTGCAAAAGTGAAAGGGAAAGTTTATAGGACTGTGGTGAGACCTGCGATGTTGTATGGTTTAGAGAGAGTGGCATTGAGTAAAAGACAGGAGGTGGAGCTGGAGGTAGCAGAGCTGAAGATGTTGAGGTTTTCATTTGTAGTGCCGAGGATGGACAGGATTAGAAACAAGTTTATTAGAGGGACAGCGCATGTAGGAAATTTTGGAGACAAAGCGAGGGAGGCGAGATTGAGATGGTTTGGACATGTGCAGAGGAGGGACATGGGGTATATCGGTAGAAGAATGCTGAGGATGGAGCCGCCAGGAAGGAGGAAAAGAGGAAGACGAAGGAGGAGGTTTATGGATGTGGTGAGGGAAGACATGCAGGTAGTTTTATTGAAAGAGGCAGAAAGAGCCATAACAAATATGGAAGAACTATATAGGTCCTGACCAGAATTACTATCTCCCATTTCTCCCTTTTCTTGCTGGTTGGAGCTTCACCACATGCAATGATAAAGCCTGGGTAAAGATGATTGCATCATTGGAGTCCATAAATTGCTTCATCATAGAAAATGTCTTAGCTGGTAGTGTAAAATCTACTTACTTTCACAACTATGTCATCATTCAACACATTTAGATTACATTATGCATATAGAAAAGTATCATCTGGACAGTAGAACATACACATACACACATAATTCACTTGCCACTGTTAACAATGTAGTTACTGCCCTGTTCTTTAAAAGTTTTTTTTAAGTGAACTCAATGCAACCCAGATTAATAAGTCATATAATACCTTTTAAATAAATATCAGGGTTATATTAATTAATTTGACTGTGTTGGTGTATGTCATTGTGAAAATTGCACATATAATCACAAATATACAGTACATTAGTGCTGCTGAACATGTTTTGATTTCTTAAGATGCACAGTCAAATCACTGTTTTCACTTGAGAGAAAGTTGCAAAGAAGGTATTCTGGAGTTAGAGTGTTATTTTTCAGCTCTGACATGGCCAACAATTGAAAGGGCTTTCAAACATTCAAAAAGTTTGAAAGGTAACACAATGGTGTTTCTAAAATTGTTACTTATTAGCTAATTGCCAGGTACAGTCAATGTGTAGTTATTGTAAAATATAGTAAAATCACACAACATTCATTATCATCTTATTTCTGACAGCAGTGCAATCAACACTGAATTTCTCACAGTACAGTCTGTAATAATTTTTATTTTAGAATGAGTATGCAGACATTTTTCTCCTGCTTGGAATAATATACATTGAATTGGGCAAATTTGCACTTTTCACATCCCCAATCATTCACAATTGTTACTAGTGAAAAATCAGTAGCAACTATTTCAGCATATCCTTCATTCAATGTGCTTATTAACTGCCTTTGTTTAAAAAAAAAACTTTTGTTATAGTTAGCTACACTGTAGTATCATGTAATGCTGAGAGGTGAATAAAGCAACAGTAAACTTTGCTGAATCAGTAGTAGACTTTACAGCAGCAGTTTTTCCTGCTAACTGCTCTGTTCAATGCACAGTATTAATGCAACTCTCGAGTGAACGTTGTTCATTTTCATCCTAAAGGATATAAAATATTTATTTTAAAAGTCTTCATGTTGCTGTTACATTGTCACTGTAAATAAAACACATTCAGATTCTTTGTTTTGCAAATGTCACTCATTTATTCTAATTTCTTTAATTCTATTCACATGCGCTTACTTGAACATTTTTCCTCAACATCTAAGAATATTGTGTGTGTGTGTGTGTGTGTGTGTGTGTGTGTGTGTGTGTGTGTACTGTGTTGCTTATTTGTATATTAAAATATGTGCACTGACCTAGGGAAATGCTGGAACAACTTAAGATTAACATGGCACAACTGTAACAAGCTAGTTTTTTGATTAATTTGATAAATTTCATTACATGCATATACTGTTCAAGTGCATAATGTATCTTTCAGTTTCACAAATTCATGGAATTCTGCTACTTTTGAGATGCTTGTATACAAAGAAGGAAAATTATGTCAGGTCAGATTAAATAAAAAATATATGCAACCAGAATTATTTTTGTTTTAAAAATAGAAATTGTATAGTTATAAACAGTGTGTCAGGGTGCGGACCACGAGCCGGAATCGGGAGTAACTCGATGATGTTTATTCCGGGAAATTCCAGGAAATGAACACACACAAGTCATAACCACGATATGTGATGAGTCCTGAATGCGGATGTAATGCTTTGTCTAAGTCCTGTCCATGAAACGGATATAATCCTCGGAACCAGTATGATCCATGGAACGAGCAATCCACGGAAACAAAAGTAATCCTCGGACAGAGAGTAATCCACGGAACCAGCAGGGAATGCTGGCAGTCTTGAACTAGGTCGGTGTCCGTAGCCATAAAGTAGGTCCGACACGAGTGAGATGGGAATGGAGGCTTTTATGGGGAATTGGTAACGAGAGACACCTGTCTCTTGTTAATGCCGGGAATGGCAGAACGAGGCAGCATGACAGCTGCCAAGGGGGGCGTGGCAGGTGGATTCCTGACATTACCCCCCCCCCCCCCGCGATGGCACCCGACGCCCCAAAACCACCCACACCAGGAGGCCAGGGCACTCTGAGGAAGGCTGCGCCGACCGTCCAGGGTCGAAGGAGGAGGCCTGGAACACACTGCCAAGTGCCCTTGGCAAAGACCGGCGACTGAGCGACGTCCTTGGCGGAGATCAGGGGCTGAGTGACATCCTTGGCGTAGATTACAGGCTGGACGACCCCCCGGGCGGAGATCGGAGGCGGAGCGACTTCTCAGCAGAAATTGGAGGCCGAGCGGCGCCCACATCGGAGTCTGGTGGCCGAGCGACGCCTACGGCAGAGTCCGGAGGCCGTTCGATGCCCACGGCGGAGTCCGTAGGCCGTGCGACACCCACGACGGAGTCCGGGGGCTGTGCGACACCCACGACGGAGTCCGGGGTCCGTGCGACACCCACGATGGAGTCCAGGGGCCGTGCGACGCCCACGACAGGGTTTAGAGGCCGTGCGACGCCCACGGCAAAGTTCACAGGCCGTGCGACGCCCACGGCGAGGTTCAGAGACTGAGCAACGCCCTCGGCGGAAATCTGGAGCAGAACGCCACCCTTGGTGGAGTCCAGAGACCGAACAACACCTACGGCGGAGTTCAGAGGCTGAGTCACACCTTCTGTGGGAGTTTAGAGCAAAAACGGGGGTCCGATGATGCCCTCTGCAGGAGTTTGAGGCGCGACAGCACACTGGGAGGAATCTGAGTGCTTTGTAGCTGTTGGAGGAGTATTAAGGTGGGACGACGTCTCCGTCACAGGGACTCGGAGGCGAGACGTCGCCTGGAGATGCACTTGGAGGCGTGACGTCGCCTGGAGAGGAACTCGGAGGAGTGACGTCGCCTGGAGAGGAACTCGGAGGCGAGACCACGAGCCGGAATTGGGAGTAACTCTATCATGTTTATTCCGGGAAATTCCGGGAAATGAACACACACATAAGTCATAAAAACGATGTGTGATGAGTCCTGAACGTGGGCGTAATGCTTTGTCTAAGTCCTGTTTATGAAACGGATATAATCCTCGGAACCGGTATGATCCATGGAACGAGTAATCCACAGAAATGAAAGTAATCCTCGGACGGAGAGTAATCCACGGAACCAGCGGGGAATGCTGGCAGTCTTGAACTAGGTCGGTTTCCGTAGCCATAAAGTAGGTCCGACACGAGTGAGATGGGAATGGAGGCTTTTATGGGGAATCGGTAACGAGAGACACCTGTCTCTCGTTAATGCCGGGAGCGTCAGAACGAGGCAGCGTGACAGCTGCCGAGGGGGGCATGGCAGGTGGATTCCTGACACAGTGATCCGTAAACTAAGAGAGTATAGTTTCTAGAGGTTTTGCATATTAACTTTGCTCGCAAGATTATTTGCAAACAAATTTTTGGCTCAAGGGTATCATTGTCAATTAAGAGTAGTGGATGCTAGCAGCACAGAGACAGAAAAAGGCACCCAATAATCCTTATTTTATAATTTTTTTATTGTTATTTAAACAATAATAAAAATATATGGTTAAACCATACAAAATAACAGTCAGGTGTGCCACATTATCGGACATAGTATTTATGTTCTGCACCATATCATTGTTTTTAATGGTTGTATTTGTTTTCGACAGCGGATCACCTGTCTCCATACTACTCTTTCCTTTACATCCTTCTCTTTCGAAACAACTACCAGCATGTCTTCCTCACCACAACCATAAACCTCCTCCTTGGCCTCCCTATTTTCCTCATTCCTGGCGTCTACATCCTCAGCATTCTCCTAATAATATACCATGTCCCTCCTCTGCACATGTCCAAACTATCTCAGTCAGGCTCAATTTGTCCCCAAAACGTCCTACATGCGATGTCCCTCTAATAAACTCGTTTCTAATATTGTCCATCCTAGTCACTCCCAATGAAAATCTCAGCAACTCTGACACCTCCAGCTTCACCTTTTGTCTTTTAGTCAATGCCACTGTCTCTAAACCATACAACATAGCAGGTCTCACCACAGTCCTATAAACTTTCCGTTTCATGCTTGCAGATACCCTTCATTCACGAATAGCAGGAGTGATTCACGACCTCTTCTCCCTGCAACCGCACCACTTCACTGCCCTCCCACTGCCCTCCCTCTCATTCACACACATGTACTGTTTTACTCCTACTGACTTTCATTCCCCTTCTCTCTAGCGTGTACCTCCACCTCTCCAGGCTCTTCTCAACCTGCTTTCTACTCTCACCACAAATCACAATATCATCCGCAAACATCATAGTCCATGGAGACTCCTGTCTGACCTCGTCTGTCAACCTGTCCATTAACAGGAAAGGGCTCAGAGCCGATTCTTAATGCAGTCCCACCTCCACTCTGAACCAGTCTGTCGTTCCTACTGCACACTTCACTGCTGTCACACTGTCCTCATACATGTCCTGCACCACCCTCACATACTTCTCTATACTTCTCCATCAACATTCTCAAAGCAAATATTGCATCTGTAGTGCTCTTCCTCAACAGGAACCATACTGTTGCTTACAGATGGTCACCTCTCAGCCTGGCTTCCACTACTCTTTCCCATAACTTTATGGTGTGACTGATCACAGGGGAACTTTATTCCCCTGTAGTTACTGCAGGACTGCACATCTCCCTTATTATAAAAAAATCGATAAGAGCACACTCTGTCTCCATTCCTCAGGCATTCTCTCAGCTTCCAAAAGTTTTGTTGAACTATCTGGTTAAATACTCCATTGCTAATAAACATCTTCATGCTTTTACTAGTACGTCATCTGGTCCAACCGACTTTCCACTCTTCCTTCTCTTAATACAGTAGCTGCACTTACTTCCTCTTTACTAATCCTATCTACTTCCAGCTTCACCATCTCCACATCATCCAACCTTCTCTCTCTCATTTTCCTTATTCATCAACTGCTCAAAATACTCCCTTCACCTTCTCAACACACTCTCCTCGCTAGTCAACACATTTCCATATGCATCCTTTATTGCTCTAATTTGCAGCACATCCCTCCCAGCTCGGCCCATCTACCTCTCCAATCACTAGTGTCTAACTTCTCATACATCTCCTCAAATGCCTTTTCCTTAGCTTTTGCCACATCCCTTTTTACCTGTTTCTGCATCTCCTTGCACTCCTGCCTACTTTTCTCATCACTCTGCTGATTCAAATTATGTTATGACAACCTCTTGCTCCTTATGCTTTTCTGCACTTATGCTTTTCCACCACCATTTCTCTTTATCTTCCTTTCTCTTTCTAGGTGTAACACCAAGTACCTTTCTAGCTGTCTCCCATATAACTTCTGCAGTAGTTGCCCAATAATCCAGCATCACCACTATGCCCCTGTCTGACCTCATCCCTGAATCTCACACTGCAGTCTTCCTCCTTAAGTTTCCAACATCTTATTCTTTTTTCAGTCACCACTCTCCACCTCTTATTCTTCACTTCCAAAGTCATCCCACAGACCAAGGCTCACTAGGCATCTGTCTGAGACTACAGGAAAGTTACATAGCTGACAGCTTTAAAATCATAGGTAATATGAGCTCCCACTGTTTATTTTGTGTTACACTTACATATATTCAGCTGGATTTTGCTGTATTTGTCCCTGAGGCAACAGCAAAAGTCTTTTAATCTATATGTTATTACCTGGATTGTTGCTAGAAAATGTCAATTATTGTATTATTGCATTAGATATAATATATATTTTATTGTGTACTACTACTGCTACTAACAACAACAAGAACAACAGCAATAATAACCAAGCAATTATCTTATCTGTTGTTCAATCAATCCTTCCTTCAGAGAATTGCACCAGCCCTCACTCCTCCTATCAATCACAGCATAATGACTCCCTATCTCCCTGTGTGTGTGTGTGTATATATATATATATATATATATATATATACTGAGGCAACAGCAAAAG
>JAAIIK010000038.1:1757168-1823784 GCA_014706435.1 Silurus glanis
GGCTGGTCTTTACGTTTAGAATAAAAAAGGAGAAAATAATTCAAGTACTTTGCAAAAGTATTGTGCAAAGTTATAACAACAATTTGACCTAAAGAAAAAAAAAACATGGGTGTAATAATAAACAAATTTTAACTGCCATTTTGACTGCCACTCCACTTAAAATATCTGATCATCAACTGGTTTCCTTTTCAATCACTCTTCCTATTCTACCTAAAAACTATTTACATGCCTCTCTTATCCATCCTAACCTTCACTTCATCTCTCCCACCTCTGTAGCTTCCTGTACTCTTTTATCACTTGCTGACCCTGACTCTTTTTCCTCTCTACCCTTCGACTTTGCTACTGACTCCTTCCTCTTCTCTCTTTGTTCAACCATGGACCTCATCTGCCCATTGACTACAAAACCCAAAAAGGCTTCTTGTCCCACACCCTGGCTGTCAGAAGTTTTGCGCAGCAATCAGAGAGAACTCAGATCAGCAGAGAGGAAGTGGAAAAATAACAACTTGATGTAGACCTTGCATCTTACCGTGCACTCCTGACCAAATTTGCTTTAGATGTGACTTCTGCTAAGACTGCCTTATGCAAGGAAAAGCTCAAGGCCTCTGCACAAGATCCTCATAAGCTCCACAACATCATCTCTTCACTACTCAACCCCCCTGCCACACCTGCTCAATCCTCCCTGACTGCTGATGAATTTGCCTCCTTCTATGATGAGAAGATTAAGGAAATCTGTCAGACCTTCACCTCCTCCTGATCCTTTATTGTCAAGCTTCCCAAACTTAACAGAAGATGCGATATTGCAAGTCATCCAATCTTGCAATCCCACCACCTGCCCTCTTGATTCAATCCCTTCAACTACGCTTCAGACCATCTCACAAGATCTCCTGCCCTTCATCTCCACAATCACCAATGGGTCCTTAACATCTGGCTATGTGCTAACTACCTTCAAGCAAGCGTCATTCCGATATTAAAGAAACCTGCTATGGATCCATCAGACATCAACAACTACAGACCGGTATCACTTCTCTCCTTTCTTTCTAAATCTCTGGAACGCACTGTTTTTTAACCAACTGTCTGTCTATCTATCAGTCTGTCTATCAGAAATGACATGCTCGAGCAGCCAAGCTGTCATCTGTACTTATCTTCCTGGACCTTTCAGCAGCATTCGACACAGTCAACCACAAGACTCTCTTGTCTACCCTCAGGAGCCTTGGTATCTGCAGAACAGCAAGGGAAGGGTTTGCTTCCTACCTGGAAGGTCACTCATACCAGGTAATATGGAGGGGATCCACATCTGCCCTGTGCAGACTCACCACTTGTTGTCCCACAAGGTTTAGTACAAGGCCAAAAATGGACCAGCACCATCTTACCTCAGAGACCTCATCACACATCGCACTGCACCACGCTGTCTGAGATCCTCCAGCACTGCTTGACTGGTACCACTTTCTCTCAGATTTAGAGGTAAGTATACTTCAAGGCTCTTCTCTGTTTTGGCACCAAGTTGGTGGAATGAACTTCCCCTAGATGTCTGTACAATGGAGTCCCTGGCTATCTTTAAGCGATGTTTGAAGACCTACGTATATACAATCATGGTCACAATAATGGACACTATTAAACTTATCATTTAGCTTTCATCAAAAACGCTTTGGGAACACTTCCGGGTTGTCCACGTTCTGACATGCAAACGTTCCGCTTTCGGCGAGTACTCTTTGATGAAAATGCTCCCACTCCTCACGGCTATGGCCCCACACTCGTTGAGGCGAAGTGGCGCTCGTGGACCTGGGGTAGCAGGGGGTTTGAAGATGGGCCTGGCCCTTTCTCCTTCCTCACCTGCTGTGTCCAGCATTATTTTGTAAGGCTCAGGTGCACACCATTCGGCAGTTTCTTCCCCTCTGAGGAGGGGGAGGGGATGGATGTTAGCGAGCCACCAAACACATTCCCTCAGCCAGTCATCTTTGAGGCGCTATTGGAGGTGGTGACTCATACCATGGCGAAACTCAACATGGAGTGGCTGGCTGATCAGCCGAAAACTCGCCCATACAACAAACTCGACAAGCGCTTCCCGCACCCCGCAATACTACCTTCAAGCCGGGGTCTACCATTTTCCCCGTACCTGCAAACCGAAGTGTGTAGGTCCTGGGTTAATCCTGATTTGGCTCGCCTTTTCAGCTCCAAAGTCAAGTCAAGTTTATTTCTATAGCGCTTTTCACAACGGCTGTTGTCTCAAAGAAGCTTTACAGAATTTAAGAGTTGAGGTGAACAATGTGTATTTATCAATGATAAGCAAGCCATGGTGACTGTGGCAAGGAAAAACTCCCAAGGAAGAAACCTTGAGAGGAACCAGACTCAAAGGGGGAACCCATGCTCATTTGGGTGATATCAAGAGTGTAACTATAGTCTTTAAAACAATACAGAACACTGGAGAGTGAGAACCACCATGAGCACCAGAGTGTGTGATGAGTAATGTCCTGTCTACAGTCTTATACAGTCATTTGAAATTATGGACCCAGGAGCTACTAAGCAACTCATAAAATATTTCAACAGTTGAGACATTATATGGTCATATTTTCTTGACCTTGTGAGAACTCTGGCTGCTGCATTCTGGACTAACTGTAGTTTGTTTATTAATGATGCAGGTTTTCTTCTAAATGCAGGTTGAAATGCTGGAGCTTCTGTGTACTGGTTTTTGGGCCGATTAACAAAATCTTGTCTTATCAGAATTTAATAATAGAAAGTTATGCATAATCCGATCTTTTAGTTCTTTGACACACTCGGTTATCCAAGCCAATTGAACTGTATTGTCTGGTTTCTATGAGATATATAGTTGGGTAGCATCAGCATAACAGTGGAAGCTAATTCCATGCCTTCTAATAATATTTCCCAAGAGAAGCGTTTATATTGTGAAAAGCAGAGGTCCTAGAACTAAACCGTGTGGCACCCCATAATTTAATTGCATTAACCTTGATAGCTCTCCATTTAAGTCTACAAAATGGTAACGATCAGACAGGTAGGATTTAAACCATCTTAATGCCCCTCCCTGGATGCTGATGTAATTTTGTTAGCAATCCAGGAGAAGATAATGATCTATAGTGTCGAATGTAGCACTAAGATATAGCAAAACTAACAGAGAGATGTAGCCTTGGTCTGAAGCTAAAAACAGGTCATTAGTGATTTTAACTAGAGCAGTTTCTGTGCTATGATAGGACCTGAAACCTGACTGAAACTATTCAAAGATATTGTTCTCTTGTAAGTAGGAGCATAACTGGGCAGACACAATCTTTACGAAAATCTTAGAGAGCGGCTTAAAAACTGCTAACTTGAGTGGTTTAGAGACATGACCTAAAGATAGTGAGGAGACCAGCTGTATGAAACCCTTCTTTCAGTAATTTAGTTGGAATGGGATCTAACAGATGATTTGGCTTTGGTAATAACAGGTCTCCCTGTATTCCATCGGAAAGAAAAAGTGCGGTTATGAGATGATGCCCCGGGTTGAAAAGATGCTGGCAGACCTGCTACAAGAGCTGGACATGGGAGAGATCTCTGGCGGTCAGGAGATTCGTGAGCTCTGCTGGGCTTCCAACCTAGCTCTTAGGGCCATGAAAGAGACCACTAGGGCCATTGGCCAGTCCATGGCCGCCCTGGTGTCTACAGAGAGGCACTTATGGCCCTATTCTCCTGGACACCCCCCTGGTATCCACTGGCCTCTACGGTGACGTAGTCAGCACTGTCGTTGATAGGTTTCAGGAGGCTAAAACGCAGTCACCAGCATTACATCACTCTCATGAGGCTGCTTGTTGGGTGCAGCCCCAGCCACAACCCAGCTCCTCTGGGCTACTCCTGCTTCCCCTACTAGGGATCCTGTGCGATGCTCTAGGCCCAGGCTGAGGCCTCCGGTACGATCTAGAGTGCCTGCGTGGGACTTGGCCATTGTCTTGGAGGTCCTGTCTGAGCCTCTCGTTGAGCCATTGACCAAGGTGCCTTTAAGGTTTCCCACAGTAAAGACTGTTTTCCTCTTTGCCATCTCCTTTCTCTCAGATAACTTCAGGGCCTCTTTGTGGCCTCTTCCCTGAAAGTCACTGCAGGCATGGCCAGTGCCTTCTTCTACCCTAGAACAGGGTATGTTCCCAAGGTAACCTTAGACGTCCCATGACCTGTTATGCTCCAGGAATTATTTCCTCCTCCCTTTCAGGCCCCAGACCAGGAGAAGCTAAACCAACTGTGTCTATTGCGAGTACTGGACACATACGTCCACAGAACAGAACTGTGGAAGAGCAGCTGTTCCTCTGCTATGGCCCTCCGAGGAGAGGGCTCCTGCGAACAAGCAGTCGCTCAGCAGATGGATTGTGGATGCTATTGTTTCCTTATATGAGTCCTCTGGGTCTTCCCACTCCTTTTGGGGTCAGAGCTCACTCGACTCAGAGTGTGGCAGCCTCTAAGGCTTTGTCTTTTGAAATGCTGCGGGCTGATTCACCCCACTGACCTTTGTCAGGTTTTATAGCCTTGACCTCAGTGCCACTCCTGGCCTCTCTGTCCTTCACCCTAGCTTTGCCCTTCCACACTAGGCATGGACTGGTCAGTTTGGCAGGATTGGACTCTCGTTCCCAAAGAGTATTGAGGAAAATAATGAATTTATTCCATTTTGGAATAAGGCTGTAACATAACATGTGGAAAAGTGATGTGAATACTTTCCAGATGCACTTTAACTGAGGGAACGAAATGTTGCGTGTTGGCCAAAAATGCATCTGAAAGACTCCCAGACCATGAGAAACAAAAATTGAACTATTTGGCCTGAATGCCAAGTGTCATGTCTGGAGGAAACCAGGCATCACTCAAAACCTTGTCAATACCATTCCTATAGTGAAACATGGTGGTGGCAACATCTCTGGGGATGTTTTTTAGCTGCAGGAACTGGGAGACTAGTCAGTATTGAGTGAAAGATGAATGCAGCAATGTACAGAGACATCCTTGATGAAGACCTGCTCCAGAGTGCTCTGGACCTCTGACTGGAGTGATGGTTCATCTTTCAACAGGACAATGACCCTAAGCACACAGTCAAGATAACAAAGGAGTGGTTATGGGCCAGAGCCTAGACATCAACTGATTGAACATGTAACCCAGATCTAAATTAAGGGATAATTAAAACAGGTCTTATTCTGACATACAATAATATTACATTTATACTGACTTGAATATGATTAATCAAATTCACCAAATTAAATGAAAGCATTTCTCTGCTGAGGTGGATCAACCAATTAGCTAAATTTAGAGGTGATGGTAACTCTGCCCAGGGAAAGTAGGGGGAGTGCGAGTTTGGGTGAACTTGAGAAAAAAAAGGAGAAAGAAAAAAAAGAATGCTGAGAAAGCCAAAAAAGGGAAGAAAATTAGATCAAATTTAGATTTCAAACCTAGATTAAAATTGGCTAAATAACTTTACTAAGATAGATTTGGTGTTTGTACAAGACAAACTGTCAATTTGGGAACACTTTTCTTTTTCACATTTTGGAGATTTGACCGAGGTTTTTCCCGCATTGTTTCTGACTATTTCCGAGACAGTTCACTACATGGGACTAAACAGATGGCGAGCCACTCACAGAACGGATTTGATTAAAGTTTCTTTGGATTTGCATTTGATATTGTCATGCTTTGATCAAGTGTCGGAAACCAGAATACAAACAGGACGTTTATTAGCCTTGGGAAACAAACAGATGCTAAGAAGCAGCATGTACTGAAAAACGGGTATTTTCCGAAACACAGGTAGTCCAGGGATGATCGGCAGAATGAACCGTAGATCGGATGGTAAGTGAGTGCGAATGGGGTCCTTATAAAGGGAGGGTGTAGATTAGAGACAGGTGAAGGTGATTAGTATGAAGGCGAGGCACTGTGAGTGTGAGAGTTCCGAAGGGGGCTGGGGGGGTGTGGCCGGTGGTTCCCTGACAGATATACCTTTTTGAGTTTCTTTGCAAATACCTCAATTCATAATTAAGTGAACAGAGCATTGGAGCAGGTGCTCATTGAACAAACTGAGACCTTAAGAAAAAAATTACTGATCCTTTCGGTTCCACCGAGACTGAGAATTCGTTGATGGGGTGTGGACATCTACAATTTTAATTATTGTTTAGTTAATTGTGTTTTGGATTTAGTTGATCGAATTGATTTTACTGATTAAACCTTTGTTTTATGTATGATATTTACCTGAGTTTTTTTCTGTGGTGAAAGGGTGAAGTACCAACTGTGCTCAAAAAAAGAAGGGGAAAAAAAACAAACCAAGGCGCAGGCTGAGACGGGTTTGAGACAGGAAACGTGGAAGATAGGGTGGATCCGGAGGACTCTGGGGATTTTGAGGCAGACCGCAACAGGGTTGATAACTTTAGAAATTTGAAAAGGACCCATAAGGTGTAGGGCAAGTTTTTTGCAGACAGCCTTGAGAGGGAGGTCTCGGGTGGACAGCTAGACCTTCTGGCCTACCTGGTAGCGGGACATCGTTTGTGGTTAGCCCAGTAGGCATAATTATGTTGAGGATCTGAGTAGGGTGGCCTGGGCTTTTCTCCATCCTTGACGGTAGGGCCGGAACAGGGTCAAGGCCGATGGAACAGATGCCTCCACTTCCTGATTGGAAAATAAGGGTGGTTGGTAGCTATGGGTGACCTGGAAGGGCGAGAGGAGTAGGCAAGGAGTTGTGGGCATATCTACCCAAATGAGCTTGGACGCCCAGGTGGACGAATCCTCAGAGCAAAGGATATGGAGCCCAGTCTCCAATTCTTGGTTGAGTCTCTCAGACTGACCATTGGTCTGTGGGTGGAAGCCAGATGATAGGTTGACAGAGATCCCTAGAAGCCGACAGAATTCCCCCCAGAAGTTATCCGTGAGTTGGGGTCCTTGATCTGACAATATTGCACAGGAGGCCGTGAAGGCGAAACACATGTTGGAGCAGGAGCTGTGCGGTCTCCTTAGCGGAAGGTAGTTTGGAGAGACGAATGAAATGAGCCATCTTAGAGAAACGGTCCACGACGGTGAGAATGGTTGTGTCCAGCTGAGGGAGAAAGGCCGGTGACAAAATCTAGTGCAATATGTGACCAGGGGCATCTGGGAATCAGAAGAGGGCAGAGCAGCCCAGCAGGGCAGCCTTTAGAGCTCTTGTGTTGGACACAGCTTGGGCAGGCAGTAACAAAGTCGCGGGCATCTCTTCAGGCAGTGGGCCACCAGAATCGCTGTTTAAGCAAGGCAAGGGTCCGAGAAAGGCCAGGGTGGCAGAATATGAGGGAGTTGTGGCACCACTGGAGCACCTGGGATTGCAGCTGATTAGGCACAAAAAGCCTCTGCTGTGGACAACCATCAGGAACGGGCATACTCGAAGTGGCCTGAAGAACCTTCCTTTCAATGTCCAGGCAGAGAGAACCAATGGTTACGGAAGGTGGGAGAATGCGCTCAGATGGGGGGGTCCTCTTCACCGGGGGAGTGTAGTCGGGGAGGGCATCTGGTTTGCCGTTTTCGCAACCTGGACGGTAAGCTAGGGAAAAGTTGAAATGCCCAAAGAAAAGCCCCCAGCGTGCCTGATGGGAGTTCAGGCGTTTGGCTGACTGCAGGTACTCCAGATTGCAGTGATCTGTCCAAACCATGAATGGCACCTTGGCCCCCTCAAACCAATAACGGCACTCCTAAGGCCAGCTTGACAGCCAGGAGCTCCCGTTCACCTACAGGGTAGTTCTGCTCGGTTCGATTCAGGCGACGGGAGAAAAACGCACAAGGATGAAGCTGGTTGTCACGAGCATCCCTCTGAGGCAGGACAGCTCCCACCCCTAGATCAGAGGCATTCACTTCCACAACAAATTGACGAGCGGGGTCAGACATGGCCAAAACAGGAGCAGATGTGAAGAGGCCTTTAAGTTTCGAGAACGCCTGTTCAACCTCAGAGTACAACAGGAATGGCCAATGGGTGGAAGTGAACCGGTGAAGGGGGGCCGCAATAGTGCTAAAGCACTAAAGTGCTAAATAGTGCTAAATCTCAGATAAAAGTAGGCAAAACCAAAGAATCTCTGTAGCTGCTTGTGGGAATCGGGGTGAGGCCAACTTCTGACTGCCTGGATATGGCCCGGGTCCATCTGTATTCTCCCGGCTGAGAGTATGAACCACAAGAAGGAGGTGGTGGTGACGTGAAAATCGCATTTCTCAGCCTTGGCGTATAAGCCGTTTTGAAGAAGGCATTGGAGCATGGTCCGGCCATGGTGGACGTGTACCTCCTGGGTTACAGAAAAAAATGAGGATATCGTCAAGATAAACAAATACAAAGCAGTTGAGCATGTCCTGTAAAACATCGTTGACCAAAGCCTGGAACACTGCCGGAGCGTTGGTCAAGCCGAACGGCATTACCAAGTATTTGTAAGGCCTGGAAGGGGTGTTAAACACAGTCTTCCACTCATCTCCCTCCCGAATGCGAACAAGGTGGTAAGCATTTCTCAAGTCCAGCTTCGTGAAAATAGAGGCCCCCTGGAAGAGTTCAAACACAGAAGCCATGAGTGGTAGGGGTAGCGATTCTTGACAGTAATAGTGTTAAGTCCCCGATAGTCTATACATGGGCGGAGGATCTTGTCTTTCTTCTCCACGAAGAAGAACCCAGCCCCAGCAGGGGAGGAGGAAGGGCGAATAATTCCGGCAGAGAGAGACTCCTGAATATACTGGTGCATGGCCTCCTGCTCAAGTCCAGACAGATGGTACAAACGTCCATGGGGAGGAGACGTTCCAGGCAACAGGTCAATGGCACAGTCATATGGTCAGTGTGGTGGAAGAGAGGATGCTTTGACCTTGCTAAAGATGGCCTCCAGGTCATGGTAGACCACCGAGATAGAGCTGAGATCAGGTTGAGGTCTCTATGCCCAATTGACGGACCAGGTTCTCATCTAGGAATTCAGAGTCTGAGACACCTTCACCTCTGTAGGAAGGTGTCGTATAATGCGGTGAGGTCCCAACCGCTGTCGATGGCATCTGTGCGGAAATCTACAGCGTACTCAGCAACCGAGTGACTACCCTGGGTGGCTGAGAAAAGAGACTGTGCAGCATCTTGCCGGGGAGTGGAAGTATCGAAGGTCTTAAGGAGCTCCTCCGAGAAGGTGGTAAAAGAAGAACAGAAGGCACTCTCCCACTCCACGGTCGCCCATCGTAGGACCTTTCCAGTCAGCAAGGATATCACATACGCCACCTTGGCTTGCTCGGTCGGAAATGAAGAAGGGTGGAGCTGGAAGATGACACTGCACTGTGTGAGGAAGGAGCGGCATGTTCCAGGTTCCCCAGAGAAACGTGCAGGCGGGGCTAGGTGAGGCTCTTGAGGGGTAACCGTAGCTAGGACTGGTTGCAACTGTGGAACCGCCAATGGCTGCTGTGAGGTAATCTCAGTCGGTATAGCCACCGCGGCCGGGGTGGTGAACCGGTCCAGGCGTTGCATGAGCTCCCGGAATGCTGAGGCCAGATCCTGGAGTTGTTTGCCGTGGGAAGCCGAGACCTGAGCCAAGGTGTTTAGCTCGGTTCTCATATCCTGAGCATCTGCGGGGCCATTTTGGCCGGATTATTAGGTCACGGGCTGGCTGGAGGGACCCAAATGCAGGATGCTGACAGAAAGCTTAAAAAAAAAAAAAAAAAAGTAAAGTCTTTAATTAACAACTGGGAAGTAACCAGGCAAATAGACAAAGAACACAAACCAAAACAACTGTGCAGATCCCAACAAACGATACTAGAAACAAAAACCCCACAAAAGTCCAAAAAAACACATTTATTTAGGCTGAGCATGCAGCAAAGAAATCCAGGCAAAAAAACAACAGAACAAAAATAATCCAAAACCGAAAAGGCAGGGCAGGGTAACAAAAACTGAGTCACAAGCCAAAAACCGTCCTAGAAAACAAGCAGGCAAACCAGGAAAAAGGGCAAATGAATCTCAGCAAGAATCTGAGGAGACAAAGAGGGAGAGTTCTTAGAGTCCTTAAATACTGGGCAGCGCGGGAAAACCTTAAAATGGCCACCGACCCATTTTAGGATCTAAATGCAATTGCTTACTCGATACAGGTTCGCAAGTTACTACTATTTCTCAATCATTTAATAAAAAAAATCCTTACTAAAACACCAAAATCACCCCTTAAACATTTTATTGGAAGTCGAGAGTGCAAATGGTCAGAGTGTACCTTATCTTGGTTACATTGAAGTGATCATTACTTTCCCAAGAGACTTTGTAGGCATTGACATGGAAGTACCCACCTTGGCATTGGTCATTCCTGATTTTTTTTCTTCTTCTCAACCATCTGTACTAGTTGGTACAAACACTCTGGATAGGCTGTACAAAGATTTTTCCAAGCACCCAACTTTTCCCCGACATATGGGTACAAACAAGTACTCAAAACTTTGGCAGTACGACAAGCCCAGAATGTAGACGGAAATGTGGGGCTGGTACACTTAGCAGGGAACTGCCCCCAGATGGTCCCAGCCGGCCAGAGTGCTATTCTTAATGGCAAAGTTGCTGATAGTGAACTATGTTTGGACAAATGGGTAGTTGTTGAACATCCCTTGTCCTCCTTGCCAGAAGGATTGATTGTTAAAACATGTGTGATTACACTTGGACAGAGGCAGAAGTGCCAATTACCAGTTGTGGTTGAAAATCCTACCATTCATGACATCACAGATCCTTCTAAGAGTGTTTTAGCATAATTGAAAGCTGTTCAGTCGGTGTTCCCAAAAGGAACAACCTGAAAATACGACTGAACCAAAACCCAGAACCCAATCTGTGCTTGAATGCAATTTTGGTGACTCACCTATCTCAGAAGGGTGGAGAGATAAACTTACCAGACGGCTCCAGACCATGTCAGAGTTTTTCTCTATGCACCCTTAGGCTTTTGGGTACACTGATAAGGTCAATTATAGAATAAATCTTGCAGATGATACACCTTTTAAACATCGTGCCAGACCTATCCACCCAGATGATCAAGAGGCCGTTAAGAAGTATCTGCAAGAGTTGTTGATGCAGGAATTATAAGAGAGTCTGAATCTCCTTTTTCCTCACCAATCGTTGTGTTGCAGAAGAAAAATTGTGATGTACGATTGTGCATCGAAAATTGAATGGGCAAACTATTAAGGATGCATATGGCCTTCCAAAATTGGAAGATACATTTATGGTTCTAACTGGATCACAGTGGTTCTCTGTACTTAATCTGAAATCTGGTTATTATCAGATTAAAGTAGTAGAAACCGATAAAGAGAAAACCGCATTTGTGTGTCCATTTGGTTTCTATGAGTTCAATCAAATGATGCAAGGAGTAACAAATGCTCTGTAGGGTCTGGCTAGTGTCTTTTACATTTCATATCCCAGGTATTCCTTTTAACCTTTAACATTTGCAGTTCACTCAAAGGACAAGCACCACGACTTACACCTCTATTGGGTGGGTTTTTGTACCACAGTGTCGTACCCCCACACCAAACAGGGTAATCCCTAACTTCTCTAGCTGACTTCAAAGGAGCATTCAAATGATAACGCAAGCCAGTCTCTATACCTGGCCCCAGTCCACAGTACACACATGCACACACATACACTCTCACACACCACCCCGGAAAACACAAAGCCAGATGACCCCCCTTGGCTTCTCTGGTTGACTTCACAGGGACCCTTAAACCATAAAACAATCCACTCTCGAAACTCGGCTCCAGGACGTCTCCACACATAATCACTCCCACACCAACACACCCACCCACCCACCCACACACACACACACACACATTATATAGCAAAAGGAAGCATTTTTCATTAGTTAAATAATAAAGTGTTCCAAATCCCATATGACATCCATATCTTGTATGTATTCCCTCCTTTTAAATAAACCTAGAAACTCTGCCTCAACAATAGTTACACACATTAATAAACAAGTTTTATTAATGTATCTCTGCTTTAATGATGTCTTTTTGTTTAAGGCCTGATGTCAAAGTTGATATAAAAATTATCTGTTCTTTATTTTTCAAACAAGGGTGCATTTTATATGATCATTAAGTGTATCGTACTGTCTTAATACACTTTGGATAAAACTTAAAACATGAAACAAATAACAAAGGAAGTTTCTCCCTCTGAAAAGTTAATGCCTGGCATTGGCCATTCCACCAAAGATGGGTGTTGCTCGGGGACCTTTAAAATGTCCTTAACCCCACCAATCGTCGCTCAAGAACTCTTCTACGAGGCGGGACTCAAACCCTTTGAGGCAGATCTTCCGGCAAGCTTTACCTTCAAATACTTCTCCTACTCTGATCTTCAGGAGAACCTGGAAGAACATCTAACTCTCTCCTAACGGACTCTTCAAGAATTTCCTTTGTCTACCGCATCCGGACTCTTGTTCAGCACAAAACCAATGCAAGTAACCGTTTTACCAACCAGTTTAAATGCGTGATTAAGCTTGAGCCCCTTATTTTTAAGGTGAAATTACATTTCTTGATGATTCTCATTTAGGTTGTGGTTATTTTGAAGATTAAGCTTGCCATTCCTTTTCTTCCTTTCTCTCTCTTTCTTCTTTTTCCTTCTCTTCCCCATTTTACCTATTCTTAACTTTTTTCTTGCCCGGGGAGATACCCCTTTTATAAAATTAATAAAAGATTATACTGTCTGTTTGGTGAAGAACAGACCAAATATTAATTCCATTACCGTTAATTCAACAACTTAATTTAAATATTTAGTAGTAATTATAACCTGTTATAATTATACCCGTTATAAGTAATTATAACCCATTATAATTACTTATACATATTTCTCTTTTTGTGAGCCAAATTCGCATCAGCTCCAAGCACATTTCAGAGGATCATGGAAAAGTGCGTTTCAGACATTAACCTCAGAGAAGTCGTCGTATTATGTCGTATTTATTTCGACATATAACTTTGGGCTGCAATATAGGTCAGGAAAACAGAACATGGACGCTGATGGACGCTGATGGACTGTCACAATGACCACATGCAGAACATGTAAATGAAACTTTCTCTCAGAAAGAACAGGATCGTGTTTTAAAATTTGTTGAGAAGCATTTATTGTGCTCTGTTGAACAGGAAGTTAGCCATGAAGTTGTGCAGGCAATATGTGACAGATGTCTCATGCTGAAATGTTCTGAAATTTCAGAGAATTTGTCCGTCCTTTGCAATTAGTGTGTATGGATTTCTGTTAGTGTTAAGATGGTTCTCACACTGGTTCACACAAATTCCTATGTTATCTGTTCAGTGTCTATAGGATCTTTACAATGTGAGTACGTAAGGTATACAGGAAGTCTTTATGTGGGCTCACACATCTCCGGCTATTATGTCTTTTTATCCAAACAGGAAACAGCTTTAGGTCAGGCTTTCTTTCCAATGTGTATATATCCTTGTCTGTATATATCCTCTACCTGCAATAAACCGAAGAAGAACATTTGCTCTATTTCTGTGTGCTGTGTTATTCTTCCCTGATCAGAAAAGGCACCACAAGCATCGTAGATCACATGGAAAACCTCTCCAAGAATTACGTTTTGCTTGGGCATGATATAAATCTAACAATTTCCTAACCTTGGAACCTGATAGGAGTAATGTCAAGGATATCCTAGTAACTACTGACCATTTTACCAAGTATGCATTGGCCATACCCACACCGAACCAAAAGGCCAAAACTGTGGCAAAATGTCTGTGGGAACATTTCATCTGTCATTATGGATATCCTGAGAAAATACATAGTGACCAGGGTCCTGAGCTTGAATCTCATCTGATCACAGAGCTATGTGAATTAGCTGGAGTACGAAAGGTTAGAATGACAGCATATCATCCTCAGAGTAATCCTGTTGAGAGATTCAACAGGACTCTTTTGAGCATGTTAGGAACCCTGAAGGCAAACAAAAAGAGTAAATGGAAGGACTACGTAAAACCTCTTGTCCATGCCTATAATTGTACCATAAATGGGACCACTGGATTTAGTCCATATCAATTAATGTTTGGGTGGCAGCCTAAGCTTCCTGTGGACTTAGCTTTTGTTTTACGTTTGAGGGACAAAGAGGAAATTTCACATTCTCAGTATGTGGGAATGCTTAAGTCTAACCTGGAGGAAAGTTTAAAAATTGCATCTGAACATGCTAAGAAAATGGCATGGAGAAACAAAGCACGTATTGATAAACGAGTAACTGTTTCACAATTACATAAGGGAGACAGAATCCTAGTCAGAAATGTTCGTCTGCGAGGAAAACGTGCAGATAAGTGGGAGGGAGTAGTCTATGTGGTGGTGAGTCAGAGTAGTGACCTTCCTGTCTTTAAGGTATGTTATAAGAACCAGGTTGGGCCCATTCGAACATTACATAGAGATCTGTTACTCCCTTGTGAAAGCCTTCCTTCTGAAACAGATGATCATGTAAATCCAAATCCACTTCTGAAGTGTAAATCACAGAGAAGACCGGTGGATGAGGTTTCTGAAAGAGGAGCAGAGTTTCCCAATTCAGAGGAAGAGGTCTATTGTTTAAGACCTTTGTTTGACATTTTGGATGAGTCTGCTGCACAAGTGAAGCAGTTTGAGAAGTTAAATGAAGCTACCCCTGACACCAGCCTGATGACAAATCAAGGAACTACAATTGACTTACCCGAGGAGTCCATAGTTGTGGATGATCTGCCAGTGAATAGTCCTGCTGTTGAAAATTATTTACCTCATGTTGAACCTGATATGACAAATAACTTACCTGTGAGTCCTGAAATCCAACCTGTGAAGGAAAAAGGAAATGTCCCAAGTAGCTCACCTACCTTGGATCAGCGAAGAAAGTCAGGAGCCATAGTTGAACCTGCAATAGAACAACATGAGTATAAAGTGAGGAGATCTTCAAGACATAGAGAAAGGCCAAAGATATTGACTTACCCTGAACTGGAAAATTCTCTTGTGACAATAGTTCAATCACTTCTCCAAGGTCTTAATACAGCACTAGTAGACACAATTGAAGATCTGTAGAACGGTTTATAACCCCTAGTTTTGGCAGAGGAAATGGTGTGCAAAAGGACTTGCACATACTAAAAGGGGAGGGTGTAACCCAGATCCAAATTAAGGCATAATTGAAACAGCCATGATTTCAGGAAATTAAACAAATATACTTTCTTAACTGGTCAAATAATGTCTTTTTTTTGACATACAATAATATTACATTTATACTGATTTGAATTGGATTAGTCAAACTTACTCAATTAAATGACAGCATTTCTCTGCTGAGGTGGATCAACCAATTAGCTAAATTTAGAGGTGATTGTAACTCTGCCCAGGAAAAATAGGGGGAGTGCAAGTTTGGTTGAACTTGAGAAAAAAGTAGAAAGAAAAAAAAAAAAAATGCTGAGAAAGCCAAAAAAGGGAAGAAAATTTCTCAAGAACCTAGTTAAAAATTAGTTAAAGAACTGGACTTATCTAGATATGGTGTTTGTACAATAATAATACTTTTAACAACACTTTTCTTTTTAAGATTTTGGAGATTTGACCAAGGTTTTTGCGCATTGTTTCGGACTCTGTTTGAGAAAGTTTGCTACGCGGGACTAAACAGATGGCGAGCCACATACAGAACAGATTAAAGTTTCTTTGGATTTGCATTGGATATACCTTTTTGAGGTTTTTTTTGCAAATATATCACTTCAAAATTGAGTGAACAGAGCATTGGAGCAGTTGCTCATTGAACGAACCGAGAGCTTAAGGTAACAATTACTGATCCTTTCGGTTCCACCAAGACTGAGAATTCGTTGATGGGGTATGGACATCTATAATTGTAATTATTGTTTAGTTAATTGTGTTATGGATTTAATTGATCAAATTTATTTTACTGATTAAACCTTTGTTATATGTATGATATTTACCTGAGTTTTTTATTTTCCGTGGTGAAAGGGTGAAGTATCAAAATATCAGGAATTTTGATGCAAACTGTTCTCCTTAAAAAAAAGGGGGGGGGGACAAACAAACAAAGGGAAACAAGTTATTAAGAAATCCTTGGCATATTATCTGTGTACTAACTGAGTTTCATTAATCTTGATTTGTGTTGATATTGTAATTGATGTCTATTTTATTTTTTTCCTCAGTGCAATTTCTATTTTATTTCTTCTGCCACACAACTGCATAAATTTACATTTCTCTAAATCGGTGTATGTGTTCCTGCCTCCTGTGACACCTAAATCTTCTGAAGGCA
Organism: Silurus glanis; assembly: GCA_014706435.1. Classification (NCBI taxonomy): domain Eukaryota; kingdom Metazoa; phylum Chordata; class Actinopteri; order Siluriformes; family Siluridae; genus Silurus; species Silurus glanis. The sequence goes on from JAAIIK010000038.1 coordinate 1,773,335, forward strand.
TTGTGATTGTGTAAAGTCAAACATTACTATCTGTTACTTACCTTCATTTTATTATTTATTATTTTATTATAATGACTGGATAAAAGCAAGCATTTCAGCTCTGTAAGCATTATTTCTAAAACAAACAGTCAGCTGGACAGTGTTATCTATCATGAAATGGCCTGCCCAGTCACCAGACCTAAGTCTCATTGAACTTCTCTGGGATGTATTAGATCACAAGCTCAGAAACACCATTTGCAAGTTTGACAAGAGGCATTGTAAAGTATTTCAGCTGCATGTTTTAGAAAATAACTAGCCATATGGCTGTTATTCATGCTGAGAGGATTTTTTTAGACGAAAATAAACATTAACAACTGTACATTTATATATTTTTTATCAAAGTAAATCTTCACACTATGAAATGACTGTTTGTTGCATATAAACAAAGGGGACATGACTGTGTCTGTCATAAACAATAAAAGACTAGGTGTTCTCAAACTTGTGACTGACATCTAAATTATCTATCTATCTATCTATCTTTCTTTCTTTCTTTCTTTCTTTCTTTCAAGTTGTAAGTTTCTCCTAATTTACCGGGTGTATAACAGGGCAGGGGTGGGGGAATTGGGTCAGTGGGTTACTCAGAGACTTCACCTTCTAAGTGACATTGAGACAGATGCAAATACAGTTTAGTGTTCATTCAGACAATTACAAACAGACTAGATAGTGAAAGGTTAGACACCTCTCCAAACAGTTATGCAACTCTTATAAGTCGACTGTGACAGCCAAAATCTCTCAATGTTAATTTCATTCTGCATCAGGATCAAAATATTTTTAAATGGGGTGGTGGTAAAAGACTTTATTGAGTCGATCATTTGTGGCTCTGATCAATGTCAAATGCTCGGGTCCGTTCTTTGGTAGAAATGAAATTGCCAAATATTAAGAACCTATGAATATCTTTGAGGATTTTTTCTTTTCTTTTTGAAGTGGGCATTCTTCAAAGCCAAAAACTTCTCTTTGTCCATAGTAACTGCTTTTAGGCCTTACGATATATCTTGTGATGTAACTGTGATGTAAGCACATGGAATTCACATTTCTTTTCACTTCTCTAACCAAAAATGGTTCTGAGGTAGACATGTGTAGAGGATGTGTTTTATATGCTGAACATGGGTCTCAGGAGAGAAAGAAAAGATCAATATCAGGGATGGGAAATATTTATGATACATGTATATCAAATACATATTTAAAATATAAAATAGGATTTTGTAATTTGTATTTGATAGGGATGAAAATGGCTTCATATTTTGTATAAAAATACTTGTTTTGTATTTTTGTAGTTTTAAAATACTGTTAAACACTTTGTAAGAAGTCTACATAATGACATCATAAAAATTTCATAATGTAGGCCTTTGATTGGTGCCTACTTATTAGTTTGCCCAGACATGTTGAGATCAGTACAAAAAATGAATCCATATGGAAGAAGGTGGTCAAGGTAAGAAACGTGCAGACTGCCAGCTTTCAAAAAGGTGTCCAATGATTGATAAATAAACATTTGATTACCAAATATTGTACCCTAATTTAAATAGTTGTTTAGTAAAATCTTGAATTTGCATACCATTGCATGAATGAAAATATTATATTTACGAATAACAGTCAAATGATTAGTTAGAAACTAGTTGCTATGAATACAGGTGCTATCAGCTGTTTTATTATGAATGATTAGTTTGTCTTTGAGTCAGTGTTGCTGATGCAAAGTAGGTTCATTTTTACCAAACACCAAGTAACTTAATTAGGATACAATTATGAGTCACATAAAACTGTTGACTCAGAACTGTTAAAAATTAAACTGTTGGTTACTTCAAATCTAACCTTCATCTGGGAGATCACAGGTATATGTATTTGAATATTTGATATGTTAACTGGTTGAATATGTCAGATTTATTGCATGACTCAGCCAGAGAAAGCTGTTGCTATCAAACATTGTTTACTTAACCTGTTAGTCTTCGTCACTGCTTTTGGGACTCACAGCTGAAAATGCCCTACCTACATTTAATGTTAACAGTTCCTGGGAAAAAAAAAGTGAGCTACATACAAAATTTTAATTTATTTAAAAAGAAGACACTTTGACCTTTACTGTCAATCATTCAAAGTTGATATTGCTGAAAGAGATATGTTTATAGATGATGAAGTACCTTGAATATACATTTCCTGAATTAAACATTTAATTTTTTCATATATACAGTGGTGTGAAAAACCTGTTCTAGACTGAAAGATCTCAATTCCTTTCAATTACTTTAATACTTTCTGAATTTATTTGGAACTCGGCATGATGTCTAGCTTTTGAGGACCTATTTAAGAGATTTCTTGATTGCGAACAGGTGTGGTAATAAAAAACAGCAATCAGGCCTGGGTGTGGCAAGAGAAACTGAACTGTGTGATAAACCACAGTTTTAACAGGGAGGCAAACACTTTTTCACACCATGTAGATTTGGATTTAGTTTTCCCCTAAATAATAAAAACCTTCATTTAAAAACTGCATGTTGTGTTTACTTGTTATTTTACTAATATTTAAATTAGTATGATGATCTGAAACATAAAGTGTGACAAACATGCCAAAAAATAAGAAATCGGGATATTTGGAAATCAATCGAACACTTTTCACACCACTGTAAATACATGAAATCAGTCCTGGAGCAATCCGGAAAAGTAATGGGTTAAAAGTTACATGTCTCATGAGTTTATATTATAATTTGAATGAGGATATCATGAAAAATGAGATTCCTACAAACATTTATCTGAGACTATGTCTGGTCCTTTTCTCCCTCCCCCTGTTTGAGAGCCACCTGCTAGACTAAGGTGGAAAGTCATACTCTATTCATACACAGTCTCTATTCACAATAATGGCTTGACAGTTAACATTATTGTTATACATGTTTGGCTATTGATATTGATTTGGCATTCATATTGATGGTCAGGTAGCCAAACAAGCTTTTGTTTTACAGTCATGGCTATTCATATTGATGTCCGGCCATTCGAATCCCAAAAATACACACACATACACACACACACACACTTTTCAAGCAATTCTCTTATAAAACAAACAGTCAATAAAATGTATAACATCGTATAAAACTGTAAAGGGAGATATATTGTAACTTACATATGTAAAATAGGCTCAGATTTTTCATCTCCATGCAGATCACCAAGTCACTGTTGTTACTCTGCCCCCAAACAATTTTCCTTATCGCTGTTTTGTTCAAATCTCCAATAAAATGTAAATTTTTTCTTTGTTTTCTTTTTTTTGTAAACAAAGTCCAGTTAGCATGAGCTGGTTTGTGCAGAACCATGAACTGCATCCACTTCCTGCCAGATAGGTCATGGCGCACATGCTCTTCTTTTTGACCACTAAGAGTTTCTAAAGAGTAATAAAACTAAATCCACCTATATATGGTTAGAATACTGCACTCATTTGATACATTTTCCATCAGTCATTTTGTTTCCATAATGCTACTGCCTGTAAATAAAAGGTTTGAAATGATAGGTGGTGCATAACAAAATGTCACCACACCTGCATAGAGAGTGTATCCTCAGGCCAGAGATTCCGCCCTATCTTTTTTTTTTAGTGGGTGGTTTCATTTGTTTTGTAAAACTATATTCTACCAGCAATATTTGTTTTTTACCACCAAGATGTCGTTCTTAATGCGAAAGTTATTCTGAAACATATACAAACAATACAACCCCCTCTCCCCTCATCAGATCTCCCTACTTCATCCTGGCCTGCCTCTGGATAGTGTTCTCTTCGATTGGAGCCCACTCTGTGCAGCGGGGGATGGTTTCTCAATAACATCCTGGGGTTCCATTAAATGACGGATTAAGAACATGAACTCTGAGGATTTGGATTTGGACTGTAGTTAATGTCAACAGTCTGCTACACTGACTCAGGACTACAGTTTGCATCTGATCACCATCACTGCACACCTCAACATTGTTTATCTGTAATAAATGGACATTCGGTGGAACCCAGATGAGGATGGGTTCCCCCTTGAGTCTGGTTCCTCTTAAGGATTCTTCCTTATGCCATCTCGGGGAGTTTTTCCTTGCCACAGGGACAATCAGGGACAAACTTACACTTTTAAAGAACATCTTATTCAATCTTTATCACCACATTATCTGTGTAAAGCTGCTTTGAGACAATGTTCATTGTTAAAAGAACTATACAAATAAAAAATAATTTAATTGAATTAAATAATGCGAATGAGGTTATAACACTCTGTAGACAACAGCTGTGCCTGAGTGAAATTGTTCCAGAACTGCTGGCACAAGTGGGAGAAGGTAGCAGTAATCTAATTTGGTCTAACCTTCAGTAATCAATTTATTGCCAGAGGCCTCCTTTTTCTGTTGGAAATAATCTTGTGTATGTCAGGGTATTAGAGAGTCAGATGTACCATTGTTCCAATGTCTTTTATTATTTGGTCAAGGAGATCAGGTAAATGCAGTTACATTAGAGGGGTGGTGCGTGACAGGAGTTCTATGGTACAGTTATATAAGTGATAGGGAGGGCTAGATATACTGAATGCCATTTGGATTTAAGGATTCTCTTTGGGCATGTTTGTGGGAGTATGGTTTCAGGGCTTTCTACTTTTTAGCAGGAAGTGCTTTATGCTTTAGTGCTTTATGGAATAAAAATTTTATTTGCGCACAGTGACAGTCATGTTTCAAACAGATCCACCTTCACTAAACTTAAGAGAATGTTGAAGACGTTGTAAGTGATGATCACTCTGTCCATGGTACCTTGGCCTACAAAATTAACACTGAATGATCAGAGAAACTGTGTGTGTGTTTAAATTTTACATTTTTGCCTGGTGAGATAAAGTGTCCATGAGCATTGTAGATGAACATGTGTAGGTGTTGGTTCTCTCACAGGGTTCAGCTTGATCAGCATTGTCTCATGAAAAGGACTTTGTACTATGGTTGGAAGTACCACAGTAGTAACAGATTTTTCCCTGCCTTCTCTTTTCTCTTGCCCCCTGTCATTTAACTTAGTTTGACCCAGCTGCATTGATTTAAAGTGGTTGCTCTTTGGCGGTGAGACAGTTGTGAAGAAGGGGATCCATACAGATAGCTAGATCAATAAGGCAGTCAAGGAACATTTTTTCATCTTGGTGCACCAGTTCTGTGAGCTCTTTCATGTTTAAGTCTTGGAAAAGGGTGGAAAATGCAGTTTCTTGCTGACTCTGGCAGGGACATGACATTAAAAGTAGCAATGAAATATTGCTTTAAAAAGTCTCTTACTCAGACACAGCAAGAACATATTTTTTTGCAAATCAGATGATCAGGTAATATGTTCTGAAGTTAATGCAGTTTTCATTGCAAGTGACAGGGATGGACAGGATTAGAAATGAGTTTATTAGAGGGACTGTGCTGGTAGGACATTTTGGAGACCAGGTGAGAGAAGCATGGTTAAGATGGTTTGGTCATGTGCAGAGAAAAGACCTTGGGTATATTTGTCAAAGACTGCTGAGGATTAAGTCGTCAGGTAGGAGGAAAAGAGGAAGACCAAGGAGGAGTTTTATGGGTATGGTGAGGGAAGACATGCGGGTTGTTGGTTTGAAAGAGGCAGATGTAGAGGATAGAGTGATATAGAGATCGATGATCTGCTGTGGCAAAACGTAATGCAGCTGAAAGAAGATGATGATGTGGGAATATATCTGTTATCTATTAGTTATGTTATGCATCAAACCGTAAATTTTATTTTTGAATTGCATACTCAAAGATTTAGATGTTTCACAATCACTAACCCATGGCTACTACTAGGTTACTAATTTAAATGGCTTTTCAAATAAATCTTCTGAAAGAATCTAAATTAAATACTATCCTTCATTAATTTACAATGGGCTACACATCTAGACAAATACATTCAGTGAGAAATCATAATAACGTAGGTAATTGTTACAATACAAATACAAAGTTTGTCTTAGTTAGTCTTATTTTGTCTATTATGCCTAATTAGTATGTTCAGCAGGTAAAGTGCAGATCATAGAAACTATAAACACTGTAATATGTGCAGTCACAGTATTAAAACAAGAAAGCAAAAGTAATAAGATAAATAGTAGCTATGTGCAGTTGTAGCACCTAAGTAAACTTCTGTAGACACCCAGAGAAAGTAGAACAAGTAACATTTACAAATATAGAAAGTAAAAAGAAAGATGTAATATTATGTGAAGTGTGTAAAATACAGTATATGATTAATATGTCAATATATTGCACAAAGACAGGACTTAGTCCTTGTGACAGTAAGTGGCAGTAAGTAGAAATATTGCAACATGCCCAAAGGTGACAGTAAAATGTGGAGATTGTCCATGTTTGTCCTTGAGCTGTCAGTGAGGTTACCAGGGTGTAGGAGGAAGTGAAGCCATTTGTGAAAGAGTGAAAGAGGAGAAGAAGGAGCAATGAGAGGATTACAGTTTTGTTCAGGATTCTGAAAGCCCGCAGGTAGAAACTATTATTCACCATCTTGTTTTGGGATTGAATGCCGTGGTACTGTATCTCTGATGGCAGCCTGGTAAACAATCTGTATACTGGTAGACTGTGTTCTGTCAAGATATTGTAAGCCCTCCTTAGACATGATATATTGAGAATGTCTTTTAAGACTGGGAGTTTGTTGCCAATAATGAGGAGGAAGCAGCTGCCAAACAAGACAGTCATGCACTCAGACAGGATTCTCTCTATGGAACATTTTTGTAAGTTGGTCATACTTTTGGGTTGGAGGAGGTGGGAGACCAAACTTCCTGAACCTCCACATGAAGTTGAGTTGAAGAATTCATCACTGTCTCAGTGTGAATGAACCAGATCATATTATGGGTAAGCTCATTCTATGGCAGCCCCACCAATTTTCAAGGGAGCATGTCCATTCTCCAGCAGCCTACTGCAGTCCATTATTTATCTTCTTCTTTTTGCTGATGTTAAGACAATGGCTGTCATTGCAGCCCTCTGATAAACATCTGACCTCAAACATCTTCATTGATGTAAGAACAGGATGCTAGTGTTGTCAACAAACTTGAACTGATATTGGAGCTCGGTTTGGTGATGCAGTCATGACTGAACAAGGAGTGCATGAGGAGACTAACAATGCATCCGGGTGGAGATCCTGTGCTCAGAGAAAGTGTGGAGGATATACGGTTATAGATTTTTTTTTTTTTACCACTTTGTGTCTGCTTGTCAGAAAGTCCAAAATCCAATTGCCCAGATGAATGTTGAGATTTGCAATGAGTTTGGCTGTAATGCTGGTGTTAAACTGTGCATTTCGAGATGAATATTATCATAATCAATCTGTTTTTATGGTATGCAAATTGAAGAAAGTCCATAGTAACTGGAAAGTAGTACTAGAATTGACTAGCCGATAAAAGCAGATTGTAGATGTCATTGCCACAGGGAGGTAGTTATTCAGACAATTGAGTGCAGGCATCTTCGAGACAAGGACAATGGCGGACTTCTTGAACTCTTTGGAATTACAGACAGTCTTAAATAAAAATGTAATAAGTCTGTGAAAAGCTGGCTTGCACATGGATTTGTTGACACTGCCATAGCCATAGATTTCCAGAACTAGTGCCTTGCGTGGGTTGACCATTCTGCATTATCTGATTTCATTTTATGGCCTGAGATGTTCATGCAGCTGTTGCACTCCTCCAGAATTTTTACTGCAGGAAAGGCGTTGTTTTCCTCAACCCTAGCAAAGAAGGTATTTAGCTCATCATGTAGTGAGGCAGATAGTTCCCCATGGCTGAATCCCTCCCCTTTGTAGAGCACAAACCATTCCATTAGGTGAGAGTTGTAAAAGTTTGACACAACCTTGCCTCTGTGTTCTTTCTTGCAGTCCTGATGGCCCTCTGAATGGTCTACATTGCTTTCCAGTCTGCCACAAGGTCCAGGTTTCATCACCTATTCCTAATACATAGATTATTACTGTTTCTTAAGTTGATTGTATTTGGCAATGGATCTACTGTGAATTCATTCTAATTCTTGTGCAATCTTATATATAATTTGTAATGTACTCTTCTTTCTTCTTAATAAGGCAGTTTTTATTTTGATGGACACAAACATGTCTCAAAAAAAGTCCATAATGTATTTACTACTATGTAGCATCCTCTACACATGTGAGAAGTGTCTGTATACAATTTTGAGAAAGGAATGTTCCATTTGTGTCTGTTAGATGATTCTAGATACTCAACAGTGTTGGGTTTTTATATACTGCTTCAGGATGTGTTTTCAATTGGTGAATTTTCTGGACAGCAAGCCAGCCAGTTCAGCAACCAGACTCATTTACTACGAAGCCATTTTGTTGTAAAAGATGTAGTATGCAATTTAGGATTGTCATGCTGCTACATTCAAGGCATTCCATGAAAAAGATGTCTGGATGGAAGCATATGTTATACAATCTCTATATACCTTTCATCATTGATGCATTTACAAGCTGCCCATTCCATAGACACTAATGCACCCCAATACCACCAGCAATGCAAGATTTTGAATTAAGTGCTGATAAGTCTGCAAGGTCCCTCTCCCCTTAAATCCAAGGATGCAGCATTTTTTATTTTTTTAATTAAAATTTTTATTAGTCTGTATGCAGGACAGATTTCACTTTGCCTCAGCAATTTTAAATTAACTTTGGCCCAAAAAAAATTTTATTTACATTTTACACATAGAGTCCCAACATTTTTGGAATTGGGATTCTAAATTACTTTAAAAGGTTTATGTTTAATTGCCACCAGTTCACCAGTCAGACCAGACCAGAGACACCATACTGAAATGTTGATGTTTATTATACAATAATAGAGTGTCTTATTTACATTACAGAGACAGTTTAACTAAATATTATGTATTTTTGATCTGACAATGAAACTAATTCCAAGGAGGGCACAGGTGGATAAAGCATTGCATTGTAATTCCAATCACATACAGTGAGTATTTAAATTATTTCATTACATAAACCACTGCTGGATTTGTAATATTATATAGCAGAGAGTAATACAAACAGAGAGAATCATTTTACAATAAATATCAGAACTTTTGCAATAATCAAATTAGTGGGCTGTAACTAATCATAGTATGATGATATAATATAGTATTTCTACAGTTGTTGTAGGTTTATTCTTTTTTTTCTTGCAGTAAGGTAAAATAAATTTGGTTTAAAAAGGACTAGGGTTGATTATAAAAACAGCAAGCCTCTAAGTTTAACTAAAGGTAAAGGACAACATATTTCATAGTGGGGAAACTGATACATTATATACTTTTACTGTTTTGCAGGTAACGTCTACTAACACACTTGCTTACTGTCAGGGAGCACCCTGCTACGTCTCCCGTGCGCGCCCCGCCCACAAGTAGTTCCTCACCGTCATACTAACCACACACCGGACTCTCATCTGTGCGCTAATCTCGCCGCCTATATTAACACTCATGGCACACACACTCGCTGTCCTTTATTGCGCGTTCGTGTGTGCACATGGTCCTATGCTGACATATGCTGTCGGTGGTCCTGCGAGTTCACGTAGTCCTTACCGTGTGCCCGCGTAGGTTCCTCCCCGCTACGAACCGTCTCATTCGGTCTCTCTCTCTTCGGGCGGACTTCGGACTTCTGCCTCTGTGCCCGCATGACACTTACTTAGTCTTCAAAAGAGCTTGGAGATAGAGCAACTTCCAAAGTTGGGGAGGTTGAGTCGAATATAGATCACCCTTCCCCAAACACTTAATCTATGTGGTGTCTAAAATTAGGCTTAGCCAAGAGTTGCTCCAAGGGTGAGAAAAAAATAATTTTATTGGGTCAATTAGAAGGAGACAATTCCTACTGGCTCAATAATGAGCAGTGCTCCCATGGACCAACACAAATGGCGGTGCATCAATCTGGCTGGCCAGGCCACCCTACCCTGCGTTGTAAACTGTGCATTAGAGGGAGGGCTCTGGCAGGATTATGGCCATGGACTACACTGTCCAACAGACCCTCGCCCTTAACTAACAATGTCATGTAATTTTCTTTGCAACTGTTTCACAGTCACTGTTGCAGCAATTAGCACTGTACTTATGTCACAACTCAAACCTCACAGTTTCACACTTGTCTTTTTTCAAGCTCATCTTAATGCTCAGATTGTTTTTTGTACATATCTACAGTCTCAAAATGGTGATTACATGGCTTAGCAGTTGAGTGGTGAGACTAATGGCTCCCATTATATCAAAACCATACTGTTAATAAAGATATAAATAAAGTCTCTAATTTAAGTCAAGTCAAGTCAAGTTTATTTCTATAGCGCTTTTCACAACAGACATTGTCTCAAAGCAGCTTTACAGAAATCAACAGTCAAGGTGAATGGTGTGCATTTATCCCTGATGAGCAAGCCGTGGTGACAGTGGCAAGGAAAAACTCCCTTAGATGTAATGAGGAAGAAACCTTGAGAGGAACCAGACTCAAAAGGGGAACCCATCCTCATTTGGGTGACATCAAGAGTTTGATCATAAATCTTTCAACAATAGAGAACACTGGAGAGTGAGAACTACCATGAGTACTGGAGTATAAGATTATAAGTAATGTTCTTTCTACAGTCTTTGGTATAAAAGTAGGAGCTACTGAGCTCAACATTTGTGATCATCATAGATCCAGCATCAGCTTCTCCATGCCAGAGCCTTTAAACACTCCAGGAGGTCCAATGCCACACATGTAGTGGGATCCAATTGGCACTCGCACATCTGTAGATGGTTCGGGATATTTGCGAGTTCGGCATCTACTTCTCCATGATCATCCATAGGTCCATAATCTTCACGAGGTGGGACGTGACTGGAGCTGGCCAAACCTCAGAAAGCCTCGGGATGGGGAGAGAAAGAGAAGCAGTGGAGAGGAATTAGCATAGCTGCTGTTCATGATATTAACAGCACAAGTTGATAATGTGCATGTGATCATATGTTCTGGAGCACAAGGTTATGATGTGATGTGTGTTATGTGTAGGCTTTGCTAAAAAGATACGTTTTTAATCTGCACAGTGTAGGGACGATAAGATTGGGGTTATATGATCGTATTTTCTTGACCTAGTAAGAACTCTTGCTGCCGCATTCTGAACTAACTGAAGCTTGTTTATTAATGATGCAGGACATCCACCTAGTAATGCATTACAGTAGTCTATTCTGGAGGTCATGAACGCATGGACGAGCTTCTCTGCATCGGCTATAGATAACATATTTCTTAGCTTAGAAATATTTCTAAGGTGAAAGAAGGCTGTTTTTGTAACTTGGTTGATATGATTTTTAAAAGATAAGTTGCTGTCTAAAATTACTCCCAGGTCTTTTTACCGTTTTACCTTCTTTAAAAATATTGGTGTTAAACAATTGGCTTAAAAAAAGCGAGATGTTTTAGATATTTTATTTCATTACATAAAAAAGTAACCTGAATTTAATTTAACCAGAATTACCCATATCCAGTATTTCCTTCTGTCATTCAACTCCTGGCGGTTATTGTTGAGAGATGGTGGCTATAAATAGCTTGCTGATTCCAGCCAATTCTAGGGATGTAGACTTCAATGCACTATAACCAGATCATGACCACAAACTTAATGGTCTGAAATCAAATCAGGCCCTGGTTGCACCAACAGCATTATATACCTGGGGCTGCATAAAGGCACTTCTGTAACAGTAAGCATGATAACATAATGAAAAATTATATATTTTATTTCCTGCAAAAGAAAAGTCATGCGCAGTAGATAATACAAATTTTGTTTCAATGATTACAATCTATATAGTCTTGGTTACACAAGAATGTAATGAGCACCATGTGCAGAACTGTGTGAACCAATTTTTGCAAAATAAATTTACAATAAAATATCAACTTGCCCATAATACACACCTATTGTCAGGAATCCCTCTGCCATGCCCCCTTCGGCGGCTGTCAAACCTCGGCATTTCCTGAAGCACCTCGCTCCTTCTCTCGTGCGTGCCCCGCCTGCACGGAGCTGCTCGCAATCGGGCTTCATGGAGAACACCTGAGGCTCATTCACTCACTCATCCCCAGCTCCAATATAAACCCCACATTCACCCACACTCCCGGTCCATTAAGGTAGGTTCATGTTCGTGTGTATAGGCTCACGGTGTTATCATATTCGCGTATGCGTGTTCCCGCTACGTACCTGTTTTCTCGGACTCCTCACTCTCTCCAAGGCTGTGCTTCCCTTCCGGAGCGCACCTCGGATTACCCCGATCCTCCCGGTACTGCTTTCTATGTATTCGCTGTGTGGATTAAGTTCCTATGTTCCTGCCCAGCGCCACGCTTTCCCAAGCGCATCAGTGGATTACTCGTCCCGAGCGGATATACTTTCAGTTCGTGACTCTCGTTTCCTGTGTGAGTGTTTTGTTTTGAATAAACCTTGTTTGCGAGTACTTCGGCTTCCGCCTCGCGTTTCTCGGATGACACCTAATAGACTATGTAGACAATTCACTGAACATACTGTCCATTCAAAATATGAGGGTTTACATAATTGAGTTTACAATAGAATCTGCTACCAAATCATCCATGAAACTATCATAATTTTAAATTTACATTTATGGCATTTTGGCAGACACCCATATCCAGAGCGACTTACATCTGAGCAGGGCGGGTTAAGGGCCTTACTCAAGGGTCCAGCAGTGGCAGCTTGGTGGTGGTGGGATTTTAACTTGTGACCTTCCAAACCAAAGTCCAATGCCTTAACCACTGAGCTACCACCTCCCCTCAAATAATAAAGTAAACTCTGACCTCCCTTATTTTCTCTTAGCCATTTTAGGGATTGTATTTTTTTTTATCTTTTAATGCCACTTTTAGTGTTAACATAAGATAATCAAAACACAAGATAGATACAGTGGGATCCTTAAAACGCCATGTTCACCTTCTATTTTTATTCATGAAATGAAATCAAAATACAAGCTAAAGTTCACCCTTTTGCTTTCCTTTAAACTGCAAAACAATTAAACATAAAAGCTAGTGACAATCAATGGAAAAAATATATACAAAAATAATTGAAAGAAAAAATAATATTATTTATTGCATGTTATATTTATATATCTACTCAGGTAGATGGGCCTCGTAAACCTTGGGTGGTAGCTCATCTAGGAGAAGGAAAACTCTGATCCCAAACCTCCGCTGCCTTGCGACTATACCCACTCATGGGAAAGGCTAAGGGAGTAAACCCCGACAGAAAATCCGGAGACGGAGTCCCTAAGGCGGTATGACATTGACTTCAACGTCACTCTGGCAACTCCTGCGACGCCGTTGGTGCCAAGCTGTATCGGCATTTGTTGTTCCCTTGGGTTCACCAGCTGCGTGGAGAGGACTGCATGGGCAACAGCTGATCCTCTATCCTAGCCCGCCCAGGCTTTGTAGCTCCACTGGAGAGGACACTCCAGCGTCGTCTTAAGGCGTCGGCACAACACGGGAAGCAGCAGTCTACCGGTTCTAAGCTGTAGCTTGATTGGCGTAGAGCTTGGCGCCAGGGGCTGCTTTCAATGGTGGGAGAGATCGTCGTGTCTCATTGGACAGCTACCGCCCGCCTCAAGCTGGGCAGCCCCCAGTCAATAAGGTGCTGTCCCACCATAGCCTGCTTGCTTCACTGGGTGCGTGGAGCTTAGAGAACCATCTCAACAAGCAGGCTACAAACTCTGCACCAGGCAAGATTCAAAGAAGAAAAAAGAAGACTCCAGCTCTTTGTTTTGCAAGCTGGAACATCAGGACCATGTGTCCTGGACTCACCACTAACCTGCAGCAGGTCAACGACGCACGAAAGACTGCCGTCATTGACAGGGAACTCTCCCGACTGAATGTCGATATTGCCTGTCTTCAAGAGACCCAACTGGCTGATAGCGGCACCATCAGGGAAGCCAATTACACTTTCTTCTGGCAAGGAAAGCCCTCAGACGAACCTAGGCAGCACGGTGTCAGCTTCGCTGTAAAGAACACACTCGTCGCCTTCATTGAGCCTCCGTCATCAGGCACTGAGAGGATCCTTGCTCTCCGGCTGTCAACATCATCAGGCCCAGCCAACATCCTCAGCGTGTATGCCCCAACCCTCTGCTCCAACCTAGAAGAAAAAGACCAGTTCTACGAGGCTCTGGATCAAGCAACATCCAATATCCCCAGTACCGAGGGCCTCTACCTACTAGGAGACTTCAATGCGAGAGTGGGAGCTGAAAGTGAGGCATGGCCCACCTGTCTCGGCTCGCATGGAAGGGGTAAGATCAACGAGAATGGTCAGCGACTGCTGGAGATGTGCTGCTCCCACCTTCTTCAAATGCAAGGAGATCCACCAGGTGTCATGGAGACACCCTCGTTCCCGCCACTGGCGGAACATCACCAGGCGTGTGGAACTAGCCAGTGTCCTTCTCACCCGCAGCTACCACAGTGCCGACTGCAACACGGACCACTCCCTTGTGGCCAGCAAGGTACAAATAATACCCAAGAAACTGCACCACACCAAGAAGAAGGGTCGCCCACGCATCAACACCTGCTGTACAAGCAACCCAGAAAAGACACAGCAGTTCATCTGCAAGCTTCATGAGGCTCTCACCAAAGAGACACCTGATGACACCATCGACTCCAAGTGGTCCCACCTCCAAAATGCTGTGTACAAGTCAGCCATTACTGCCTACGGGAAGAAGGAGAGAAAAAACACAGACTGGTATGAGGCCAACTGGAAGGAGATGGAGCCCGTGACTGAGGCAAAGAGGAAAGCCCTCCTGGCTTACAAGGCTGCGCCTAGCCCTGGAACATTACAAGCCCTCAGGACTGCCAGGAAAAATGCACAGCAGACTGCTCGCCACTGCGCTAACACCTACTGGCTGAACCTCTGCACCAGTATACAGATAGCTGCCGAAACCGGGGATGCAAGGGGCATGTACGAGGGTATCAAGAAGGCAACAGGCCCACCCACCTCCAAGATTATCCCACTCAAGTCCAAGACTGGCGAAGTCATCAAAGACCAGGGAAAACAGCTGCAGGGCTGGGTTGAGCACTATCTTGAGCTGTATGCAACCCAAAACATCGTCACCGACACTGCCTTAGACGCCATCCCAGACCTGCCAGTCATGGAGGAACTAGACACACCACCCACCCTGGAAAATCTCAGAAAAGCTATCGACTGCCTCGCTTGTGGGAAGGCCCCTGGGAGTGACGGCATCCCGCCTGAAGTCCTTAAGATCGGGAAACCGGCACTACTCCAACCCCTGCACGAATGCCTCTGCCTCTGCTGGGGACAAGGACACATCCCCCAGGACATGTGAGATGCAAACATTGTCACTTTGTACAAGAACAAAGGAGACCGCAGTGACTGCAACAACTACCGAGGCATATCCCTCCTCAGCATCGTTGGAAAGGCTTTCGCCCGCGTCGCCCTGGCGCGCTTGCAGACCCTAGCCTCCCGCATCTACCCAGAGTCCCAGTGTGGTTTCCGAGCCGGCCGGTCAACTGTAGACATGATCTCACTACGACAGCTGCAGGAGAAGTGTCGTGAGCAGCAGATGCCCCTCTACATTGCCTTCATATACCTGACCAAGGCGTTTGACCTGGTCAGCCGGAGTGGACTCTTCAGGCTCCTGCAGAAGGTCGGCTGGCCCTATCATAAGATCATTCCACGAGAACATGCACAGCACAGTGTGCCTCAACGGCACAACATCGGAGGCCTTCCCAGTCAGCAGCGGAGTGAAGCAAGGCTGTGTCCTTGCGCCGACGCTTTTTGCCATCTTCTTCTCCATGCTTCTCCAGTACGCCTTCAAGGACTGCAGCGAGGGCGTGTACATCCACACCAGGACTGACGGCAAGCTGTTCAACATTGCCCGTCTCCGTGCGAAGACCAAAGTCACAGAGGTCCTCATCTGTGAATTGCTCTTCGTCGATGATGCAGCCTTGACATCACACACGGAAGATGGACTGCAGAAACTGGTATGTCGCCTTTCCCACGCCTGCAAGGAGTTCGGACTGACCATCAGTCTGAAGAAGACTAACGTAATGGTGCAGGACGCAGACTCCCCTCCCACCATTGCCATCGAGGGGTACAACTTGGAAGTCGTTGAGAACTACACATACCTTGGGTCCACCATCTCTAACTCGCTCTCCATTGATACTGATGTGAACGGCCGGATTGCCAAAGCATCAGCAGTTATGGCCAGACTGAACCAGAGGATTTGGAACAACCAAAACCTCACTGAGAAGACCAAACTGCGCGTCTACCAGGCCTGCGTGCTCAGCACACTCCTCTATAGCAGCGAGGCATGGACCGCCTATGCGAGTCACGAGAGGATACTCAACAGCTTCCACCTGAGATGCCTGGGGCGCATTCTGCATATCCAGTGGCAGGACAAAGTACCCAACACAGAGGTTCTGGAACGCACCGGCATGAACAGCATGTTCTCCATTCTTAGCGAGAGGCGCCTTCGCTGGCTCGGCCATGTTAGGAGAATGGACCCAGGCTGCATACCCAAGGACCTGCTGTACGGCGAGCTAGCAGAAGGTGCACGACTGACTGGACGGCCACGTCTGCGATACAAAGATGTCTGCAAAAAGGACATGAAAACGGCCAACATCAATGTAATCAACTGGGAGAGCTGTGCTGACGAACGCCCCGCCTGGCGTCTTGCTGTCAGACAGGGCGCTCAGAAAGCCGAGGAGGTGAGAAACACAAACCTCGCCGCAAAGAGAGCCAGGAGGAAGGCAAATCAACAACAGCCTCAGCAAGCATCAGCATTCACCTGCAGCAAGTGCAACAGAGACTCACTCCAGGATCGGACTTTTCAGCCACTCGCGAAGGGGCAGATAGGACACCCAAACTGGAAGCTACACCATCGTCTCTCGAAGACGGACGGATGCCGAAGAGATATTTATATATTTATATTTATATAGGAAGTCCAGGATCCAGTTACAGAGAGAGGTGTTCAGGCCCAGTAGGTTCAGCTTCTCAATCAGGTGCTGAGGGATGATCGTGTTGAATGCTGAGCTGATGTCTATGAACAGCATCCGTACATAAGAGTCCTTGTTGTCTAGGTGGGTGAGGGTCAGGTGAAGGGTCATAGAGATGCCATGGACTGGTTTGGACGATACGCGAACTGCATGGGGTCCAGTGCGGGTGGAAGCTGGGTCTTGATGTGCCTCATGACTAGCCTCTCGAAGCACTTAATCACGATGTGTGTGAGTGCGATGGGACGATATTCATTGAGGCAGGAGACAGTAGACTTGTTCGGCACGGGAACGATGGTCGTCATCTTGAGGCACGTGAGAACAATGGCGCTGCTCAGGGAGTTAGAGACATGTTAAAGATGTCGGTGAAGACACCTGCTAGCTGTTGTGCACATTCCCTGAGCACTCAGCAAGGAATGTTTTATGGTCCAGCAGACTTCCGTTGGTTAACTCTGCATAAAGTTTTCCTCACTTCAGCTGTGGTTAGACAAAGCACCTGGTCACTGGAAAAAGGGATGGTCTTCCTCACCACCATGTTGTTCTGCACCTCGAACCGGGCGTAGAAGTCGTTCAGCGCATCTGGGAGGGAGGCGTCACGGTCACAAACAGGTGATGTCGTCTTGTAGTTAGTGATCGCCTGGATGCCCTGCCACATGCGCCGGGTGTCTCCGCTGTCCTGGAAGTGGCCGTGGAATCTCTTGGTGTGTGCGCGCTTTGCCTCTCTGATGGCACAGGACAGTTTGGCCCTTGCTGTCTTTAAGGCCGTCTTGTCCCCTGCTCTGAGAGCGGAGTTTCTTGTTTTTAGCAGCGCACGCACCTTGGTGGTCATCCACGGCTTCTGGTTGGAGCGTGTAAGGAATTATTTCTATCCTCTGCCGGCTGGACAGGATTCCCTTCTGTCATCTAGACAGGATTCACTCGAATTCAGCCTTTCCTCTCTCTGCTCTCCTACGTGCACGGGGAAGTCTCAATAAAACACACGAGTCAGCCTTTCAGAGAGAAGTTCCAAAGCTTTATTGTGTCATACATGAATATATACCACAACGAAGGGTGGAGGGAAAGTCAGTGTGTGTACGAACAGAAGAGAAGGTTAAACATGACAACTCCATATAGGGTCATGTTATACGTTAGAAGAAGCCACAAGAAACAGGAACCACCCAGGGGGGTACGTGCAGATTAACACATATCAGAAGGCTACAGTTTTGGGTGTGAGACAGAAGAAGACAAAGATAGAAATGTTCTAGGTCACACAAGTATTATTATTGTGACTAATGCTTAACTAATGCTCAAGGACATTTAACAATTCTCACAGAGCGTGTAGTGTTGGTTTTGGAGACATCAATGCACTTGCCGATGTAGCTGGTCACTGTTGACATGTACTCCTCCAAGTTGATGAAATCGCTGTTGGTTGCAAACACACCTCAGTTATATGTTTAGTGTTAAACTGAAAATAGCTGTTTTGTTATATACATTCAGTAACAACTTTATAGAAACACTTGCACACCTGCTAACCCATGCATTTATCAAATACCAGAGCTTGAGTAAAAAAAAAGGTGTGGTTCACCAAAACTCGGCAGTTGAAGACTGTGTTCCTAATTGCAGCCTAAAGGTCAAAGAGGTTACTGAGGTACTAACTATGGGGGTGTATTTGGACTATAATTAATATAAACAGTAAACTACAATAGCTCTGTAAAGCTGCTTTGGGACAATGTCCATTGTTAAAAAACACAAAACATAAAAACTGAATTGAATTGAAAACTGGAAATATGGCCAAAGAGGTGAAGGTATTTCAACAACATATTCAGGTCATAATCAAATTTGATGATATGAATTGAGCTTTGCATTAGTTCACAGTGTAAAGTCAGCAGGGTGTACAACAGTGAACTGAGCACACAGCTTTAGGAGGGCAGTGCTCAGTGTGGTTGCTGGAGTTGTTCCCAATCCAGACCAGTCCAGGATCCAATTGGAGATGGACATGTTCAGTTCCAACAGGCTCAGCTTTTTAATCAGGTGCAAAGGAATGATAGCATTGTGTTGTATTAAGAGAAGCAGGCTGTCAAAGCCAACAACCTGATTCAAGGACATGGACAGTAAACAGGCAGAGGTCAGGAGACTAACAAACAACAATATAGGCTAAATCCAAAATACACAAAGTAGGGAACAGAATGAGATCAAGGACCAGAGAATCACAACATGGAACATAAACATGAAACATTGAAAATTTCTTTGTGCTAGAACAAAGAAACGCAAGCATTTAAATACACAAACTAATTAAACAAAAACAGGTGCATGCACTAAGGACATAGATTTTTGTGAAAGGCAAATTTGTTACAAGATATTGGGGTCAAAGTAATCTGCCAATATCCCTTTTGTCAAATCCAGTGTCAAATAAAACCAAGCGCTGCCTAACTGGTTGAACAATTCGTCAATGCGGGGCATTGGGATTTTTGTCAAACTTAGACACCCATTGACTGAGCTAAACCAAACCACCAGTATGGGAACTGAAACACTGGAGTTTCCCATATTATACAGTCAGAATTAATGTTCTTGTAACTGTAGCAAACAAATCTTGTGCTTACTGCTATAATATGTGGAGTTTTTTCCCAGGTAAAGAACATGGTGAATTTCTCTTTCTTTCTTCTCCATCTTTGCAATATTCTGAATAAGAGCCCGATGTTGAGGACTCTGATGGCCTCATGTTGAGGGCTCTTCCTCACTTCCTGGGTTTTAGTACCAGTGTAACACTACTTTATTTAGAGTGAATTGCAAAGATGAGAGGCAGGCTCGGACAGCTCAAAACAGTCTATTCTCAAATCAGCATTTGATCATGCTCCTACTTCCACTTTCATTATAGGGTTTAAGACTAAAATATTTATGCTCAATGCAGACAGAAAATACTTAGGTTAATTTGCAAAAAGGTCATCTCATTATGCTAAATTAATATGAAATCATGGACAAAACTGATTAAATCACATTAAATAATCACTCTATAGAACTAATTATGAAGCCATCACGTTCTCATTACCTGATTTCGGACTTCTGATAAATAATTCTGTGCTGTCTGTTTAGTTGCATAATTATATTTCCATATAACTTGATACAATTACACAATGTTTTTGAAAACTATTTATCTTTATTTTCCTCAGTCCCTGCAATTTATAGTATTAGGAAGGCCTTTAGACAGATTTTTTTTTTTTTACAGGAATGTGGTGCTCTTGGGGTCTAAATACCTCTGAAGTGTTCAAACAGCTGTAGCTTCTGTGCATTCTCTGGCTACATGGAATGTGCTGCACATATTTTGGCTCCAAATTACATATGAATGCAACTCTTATTTAGACCAAAAAATAATGTATCTTGCCCAATGGAAATAAAGTTCACAATTGTCCTCTCATATTATTATGCATGATGAGAGAAGTTTTCTCACTTTTTTTTAAATTTTACAGAAAGTGTTATGAAATTAAGAATAAATCAAATGTTTATTGGACTTACATGACCTCTTTTTCTCTCTGAACAGTGGCTGGGCAAGTGCATGGAGCAAAAGGTTTTCCTTTTATTTTGCTCACTTGGAAGTAGCCCGCTGTTGGATCTGACGTAGAGAACAGTTATGCTGTCAAAGCATAACTGCTGTCACAGCAATAGCATTGACTGCCGGCCTTCTTTACAATTTTGAAACATGACAATCCCAATAGACTGAAAATTAAATTTCTGTATGTTTGCTATGAATTCCTGTGATGCCTTAGATCAGTTACAATTGTTGTGTAGTCATGATTGTCACTACTTGAGAAAATATCTTTGTACTTCTAGTAAACAGAGTTGTCTCAGCATCATAAGTCTACTTGTGGACTTTTCACTTTCAGCCTGGACTTCAGTTATTTGAGGTGTTTGTGAAACCCTGGTGAGTTTGAGAGAATTAAGGGTCCTGAAGACAGGTAGTGGGAGGAAAGCAATGCTGTTTTTTATGCTTATGCTTTGCCCTTTTCTCCATACAGACTAGCACGTCATAAAAAAAACAAACAAACAAAATACTCGTATGGTTAATTTCAAAACAATGCAGAAAAAATAACAAATAGGCTAAGCAAAAGTGTTACTTGTGACTGCATTAGCCGCTGTTTGACAAAGTTTACTGACATATTAGCATACACATTCTTTTGATCATATGACTAATTTAAATAGAAATTAAATCAACATTCCCAAGTCATTTTAGCAACATGAGGACAGAAGGTGTTATCCACGAGTTGTCAGGGACCATTTACTTCTCAAGATGGTAGCATGCATGGATGAAGAAACCTCTACAGATCATTTTTGTATTACATTCAGTTCTCAATGAACAACACATTTCAGCTCATGAGCAATTACAGATAAACCATTGTAATAGTGCTTGGAAGTAAAGAACAATTGAAACAGTTTATAAGTACTATATATATATATATATATATATATATATATATATATATATATATATATATTATATTATTATACTTATATCTTCAACGGCAAGTGAAACAGAGGAGGAGGGATTTTTAGTCACAGGCAGAGGTGGAGGCAGAGTACAGATACTTCTGTTTTAAAAGACTCTGGTAAAAGTTGAAGTACTGAAGCACTTTTTTACTCAAGTTAAACTAGAAAAGTTTGGGCACTGATGTGTACTTAAGTAAAAAGTAGTCATTATTAGTACCTGTTTTAGTATCACACTGGTAACTGGACCTTACATCATATTAATATTAGGAATGTCAATTGATTAAAATATTTAATCGTGATTAATTACACGATTGTCATGAGTTAACTCATGATTAATCACAACTTAATCTTACATTTTAATCTGTTCTAAATGTACTTAAATTAATACCGTTGAAGTTTTTTTGTCAGGGTAGTGACCATGCGAAGGAAACGGGAGTAACTCAATCATTGTTTATTTAACTTAAATGCAGGTAGAATCCGTACAGTGAGTACAATCCGTAACGCGAGTATAATCCTATGGATTGAACACGGAGTAGGAACCAGCGGGGAATGCTTGCGGTCACGGATCGGAACGGCTACACCCTCTGCGGAGATCAGAAGCGGAGCAAAGCCCTCTGCGGAGATCAGAAGCGGAGCGATGCCCTCGGCGGGGGTCAGAGGCAGAGCGATGCCTTCGGCGGGGGTCGGAGGTAGAGCGACGCCCTCGGCTGTGTTCAGAGGCTGAGCGACGCCCTCGGCGGTGATCAGAGGCAGAGCGACGGCCTCGGCGGGGGGTCAGAGGCAGAGTGACGCCCTCTGCGGAGATCAGAAGCAGACACCCTCTGCGGAGGTCTGGAGCAGACTCTGGGGTGTGACGGCACCCTCGGCAGGATTTAGCAGCGCAGTGACGCCTGCAGTATTTGCACTTCATTACTTCCCACCTCTGGTCACAGGCTTCTTTAAACACCAGGGAAAGAGAATGCAGGCTTGACTGAACAAGTTAAAGTGCGAGGAGACTAAATAACATAAATGCAGCAAGCAAAACAGCACCCAAATTAAGCAAATGATAAAAGCTAACATGATCCTTATTCCCTTCAACCAGGTCAGGCTCAAAGTGACTGCTAATGGTGAGATGAAGGTTTGCTGAGCTTTCAATGTAATTTAAACATGATTCCTTTGTGGCATTCCCAACTCAGCAGTTCCCTTACAAAGGATCAAATGTTTTTTTTTTTTTAGGACTGAAGCTCACTGTGAAGAAAGCACAGGGAAGGAGGGCTGTGTGGGAACAAAGGTTTGTGTACAAAAGATTATATAGCTACCAGCCACTGCTCTGTGACCATCGAGTACCTTGCAAGCCACACTACCTGCTGAGGGAATTTAAAAATTTCATCGATGCTCTTAACATCATGCTGAGCACAAGCCATATGGATGCATTAGTAGGCATGTCATATGACATGGTCAGTATGCTTTAAAAACCCCTAAGGGCTTTTTTGTTGCCACTGGCATCTTCAGTCATGTAAACATGATAAAAATATCCCCATATTTTATCAGCATGTTTACATTTGAACTAGGTAAGAAATTACACTGCATATCTACATGAACACAGATGGAGCATACAAGGCAGGGTAATGTTTCACTACCAGTTGGTCAGAAACACTAAACAGTGTATTAAGAAGGTCTGTATTACCCCTCTCATGGGTTGTATAAACCTTTTCAACTAGAAGAACACAAAACATCCTGGTCAATGAACAGTTAATTTCTACAAACTATTAGGCTCTTTAACAAATAAGTCTGATTTTTACATCACCTCTTCTCATTACATATCACACCACTATGCTAGCCTGTCTACTCTAAGCACTCTACACGCAATGCTATGCACAAGTAATTTGCATGTTAATACGGCTGCTTCATGACTATAAATTAATTTATGATAATATCAAATGTAAAATTACCAATTAACATTTTTTTTTTGTTCTGATGTGTTCAGTGTTTACTGTATAGCTTGTTTACTCTGTTGGTTTTTATGGTTTATTATAAAGTCTATTAACTGTATTTATTGTATGTAACAACTTTGCACACCCATCACTGTATTACTAATCTGTCTTTGTTTTGTTTCATGTTAAGAATAATCAGCGTCATGATTCTGGGCGAACTACAGTTTATTCAACACATTACAGCTGTCTGTAATGAGAGGAATAACAATGACGCCTACTTGAAGATCTTGATATGAGGATGCATCTCCAGGGATATACTGCAGCTCAGTCTTGGTGAGATTTAGATTCAACTGATGATATATCGAGATGTCTGCTAGACATATTCTTGCCAGTAATCATACACTGGTTTTAAGCATGGTTGCACTATATCTGTGTGCCATGACTGGTAAGAACACCACAGTTTTGTTGATCATATTTCTAAAAGCACCCTAAATTTCTTACCTTTAATAGCTTGGAGACTGTTGACTTTTTTTACTTTAAAACCTTCCACATTTTAGACACACTGGAAAAGTGTTAATGGATTAAACATGTAAAACAGTTCCTTAAATGAGCAGAGAGATTTATTAGTGTCAGCATGCTTGGTAATAGTTGCATGTAACAGTCACACAATGAATGGTGAGTTTCAGAAACGTCAGTTCATAAAGAATCAGTCTCATATCATTCCTGCGACAGTCAGTGTAGGTCATGACATGGCATGCTGTCATTATTACAATATAACGGTACTGTACTGTTTTTGCTTTTAGTCTTTTTTTACACTGCTCTAACACCATTAACTGTTCCTATAAGTTTGTAGCTTGATACACTCAGGCTCTGGTGTTTTCAAACTTTACTTAAACAGACTACTTCAACTCTCTACTTAGCTGTCCAAGTTTTTTAAGGACTTACTGTTCAGGTAAGTGTTTTTTCCAGTTTTTGCTAGTTACAAAAATACTCCCTTTTTCATAGTCCTTTCACTTCACCCTCTCTGCATATTTGTGTCTCTGCCTAGAGTGTCTCTGTCTAGAGTGATTGCTAGTGTCTCTAGACACTCACAATCTATTACACTGAAGTGTCATTCAAAATGAAAGGTCCATAAATAAAGAAATATTTAAATAAAGTTAAAGAAGCATTCTTTACACTAGGACAACACTATTTTTAGAGCTCTGACAGAATGGCTACTGCTAAAGGACCTAACACAGAAAACAGGTAAATTAAATTATAAATGTAATGGAATCAAAACAGGCTGAGATATTAACTGTTATTTGCAAGATATTCTCATAATGCTGAAGATGGAGCCACCAGGAAGGAGGAAAAGAGGAAGGCCAAGGAGGAGGTTTATGGATGTGGTGAGGGAAGACATGCAGGTAGTTGGGTTGAAAGAGGCAGATGTAGAGGACAGGGCAGTATGGAGACGGATGATCCGCTATGGCAACCCCTAATGGGAGAAGCCGAAAGAAGAAGAAAAATTTAAGGACACATTTACCCACTCTGCATTCTGTCATCCAGATCGAAACTTATGTCATGTCAAATTATGCCATGAATATAAATACATTTATAAATACTGTTTTTTTTTTTTTTATCGAGAAAAATTTCAGTTAATTTTTGGTTTACTTTTTGGTTTAATTTATGGTTAAAATGGAGAACTACTTAAAAGAAAATCTAGTTAAATTAGACTGATTTATTTAAAGACCTGTGCACTTTTCATTATATTACATGCAATGAGTGAGAGCTTTAAAAATTATTTAATTTGGTGCTGAGAGTGAACGAAAGGATGCTAGTTAAACACATAGCTTGGTCTAACAAAAACTCTTAAATTGTTAATGCTTTTACAACCAGATACAATAATGGAGACTCCAAATATGGTTTCATGTGCTCCATATACTGCAGATGTCATAACAAAGAACAAACATACTGTATATACACTCACCGGCCACTTATTAGGTACACCTGTCCAACTGCTCGTTAACGCAAATTTCTAATCAGCCAATCACATGGCAGCAACTTCATGCATTTAGGCATGTAGACATGGTCAAGACGATCTGCTGCAGTGCAAACCGAGCTTCAGAATGGGGAAGAAAGGTGATTTAAGTGACTTTGAACGTGGCATGGTTGTTGGTGCCAGACGGGCTGGTCTGAGTATTTCAGAAACTGCTGATCTACTGGGATTTTCACGCACAACCATCTCTAGGGTTTACAGAGAATGGTCCGAAAAAGAGAAAATATCCAGTGAGCGGCAGTTCTGTCGGCACAAATGCCTTGTTGATGCCAGAGGTCAGAGGAGAATGGCCAGACTGGTTCGAGCTGATAGAAAGGCAACAGTAACTCAAATAACCACTCGTTACAACCGAGGTATGCAGAAGAGCATCTCTAAATGCACAACACGTCGAACCTTGAGGTGGATGGGCTACAGCAGCAGAAGACCACACCGGGTGCCACTGCTGACAGCTAAGAACAGGAAACTGAGGCTACAATTTGCACAGGCTCACCAAAATTGGACAATAGAAGATTGGAAAAACGTTGCCTGGTCTGATGAGTCTCAATTTCTGCTGCGACATTCGGATGGTAGGGTCAGAATTTGGCGTCAACAACATGAAAGCATGGATCCATCCTGCCTTGTATCAACGGTTCAGGCTGGTGGTGGTGGTGTAATGGTTTGGGGAATATTTTCTTGGCACACTTTGGGCCCATTAGTACCAATTGAGCATCGTGTCAATGCCACAGCCTACCTGAGTATTGTTGCTGACAATGTCTATCCCTTTATGACCACAGTGTACCCATCTTCTGATGGCTACTTCCAGCAGGATAACGCGCCATGTCATAAAGCGCAAATCATCTCAGACTGGTTTATTGAACATGACAAATGGCCTCCACAGTCACCAGATCTCAATCCAATAGAGCACCTTTGGGATGTGGTGGAACGGGAGATTCGCATCATGGATGTGCAGCCGACAAATCTGCAGCAACTGCGTGATGATATCATGTCAATATGGACCAAAATCTCTGAGGAATGTTTCCAGTACCTTGTTGAATCTATGCCACGAAAGATTAAGGCAGTTCTGAAGGCAAAAGGGGGTCCAACCCGGTACTAGTAAGGTGTGCCTAATAAAGTGGCCGGTGAGTGTAAGTCTGTAACATTACAGAACATACACAACAGAATGTATGAGCAAAACCTCAAAGTATCTGTAAGATTAATTGATATACAGTTACAGCTGTTATAACAGCTTCTAAGCTATTGAAACAGAAAGTGGCAGCCAACACTCTGAGGTGTTCTGACATGAGCTCGTTACATCAGGTTACATAATGAAGGTATGTCAATTAAACAATGCGTCACTTCAATTAAGAATTGCAACCGACCTTGTCGTACATGTATGTATTTACATTTACTTGACTAATTGTTAAGAGAAGCTTCTATGTAAAAACAAAAATGGAAAATGTAATTTAGTGGAAGGTGAAATTCTGATGTTAGAAAAAATAAAACAACTTTACTTTTTTACAAGCTTTCATGATAAAAGTGTTACACCCCATTAAGAAGTAGCAATGTACTGCATATGAAATGGCTGTGCATTATTCCATTAATTTGCTGTTTGCAGTCAGTAATCTCAACCAGAGGTGGATTTATTTTTTTAATACTACCATCTGGTAGAGCTAGGACACATGTGCATTCTAGGCACATCTGTCTCAGCCAAGTGTGTCTTTTTGACTGTAAAGAATGCTGCTAATGATTTCTATTTTGTGCTTCTGGACAATACTCTCTACAATAACTGGTTCATTGTTGTTTTTTGACCTACCAATTGGAGAATTTTCATTTAGCAGTTCTGCTCATGCTGCTATGCTGTCATTTATATTTAAAACTATATGTTTGGACTGGTCATAGAGCAAAAAATTATTTTAGTAAAATTACATTACAAGTCAGTAATTTGTTTTATATATTAGTATATTGAGTTTTATAAGATACCAGAGATCTCAGCAAAATCAAATCACACAATCAGATTTTATATTGTGTTTTATATTGTGATATTTCCTTTTAAAGATAATTTTTTTGTCAGACTTTTTAGATGATCCAAATAAAATCATGTTTGAATACTGTGACAGAACATGCAATGTGTTCCTAATGACATATTACATAAAAAAAAAAAAAAAAAAAACCTAACAATTCACCTGTCTTTTGAAAACAGTTACCTAGTTCTACTTACACCATCTATAAATAAGGTGTGGGCTCATGCAGAAAATGGGGTCGTATACACTTTAACATTCTTCAGACTGAGTGTAATTTAATTAAGATCCATTAATATGTTTTGTGTATATTTTGCCTTTGTTGCGGCCATATTTCTAGCCATCCTTGAGTTTTATGCAATCCTATACCATCCTTATAATGGTCACATATAATGTTTAAAAATGAGCATTAATCACACTCTGGGAAGTTAATCAATAACTTCACCTATTTGTAGAATTTTATCATCTTCTGTCTTCAGATGCAATGGTATTATTTGGCTGCTTGTGAGCACCACACATAATGCATTATGACTGCTGATATCTCACCTTGTTATCAAATAATTTTTTTTTTATAGTGCAGGGCTTTTACAACATCACAAGCTGAAAATCATACCGTTTAAACCCAAATTACTTAAAATCTATATATATAAAGCTCAAATATCACTGACTGATGCTGGTACCACTGGTACTTTCAGCTAGTTCATAATATATGTACAGTAAGTCTATTTTTGGTAAGGTAAGCTTATCCTGTATTTTACTGATGTTGTACTTTCTATTGTCATATCCATGCCACACTAGGCAAACATTTGCTCAATATTAGGTGAAACAGCCATTAGGTAGAAAAATATAAGCCTTTTAACAGAATTTTGCAAGTCCTGCTTTTAAAAACATTAAACATGCTGACATTTGCTTTATACTAGTCTGTTTTACATTATACTCCTGTGGTCAATTTTGCTGTAGGTCTTTTTTTCTAGCATAATGGATCAGGTCATTCTTCTAGAAAAAATTCTATTGTCATACTGTGTTTAGTCCACCCTTGGATACTAATCTCTTCCACCCTGGATGTGGAATTTTTTTATTATTTATTGTCTGATGGGCATAACTCTGGAGGAAAAGATGGACCTTAGCTAAGCCATTATCTACCAGTCTGTGACCAGCTCACTGTCATTCTCAGCTTTTGCTCTAAGCTGACAGCTTTTCCCCTTATAATGTCTTTCTTGTTCTTTGCTAGGCCTGGGACTAGAACAGATGCTAACTTTCTAACTTTCAAACTTAAGTTATGAGTGTGCGGATGAAATAAAACAACCACGCAGGAGATATATTTAGGCATGTTTATTGGGATAAAAGAGCCCATAGGCCTTGGAAGTTTGGGAGGATATGGGAGAATAATTAAAGTCGGAATCAAGTGAAGGCATGGGAGGAAAATAATGGTTGGGAGAACGAACAGGGGAGGTAGGAGAGTAACAACATCTGTAACTTCATTGTTAGTCTGCGTTACCATATATAAACATATAATCTATGTAAAAAGAATATTAGCTTGATTCAATAACAGTAAAATAGTAAACAGCATTAAAAATGAGAATAAAAGTAGAAAACTTACACATTGCAGATGCAGGAAGGTAAATAGTTTGGAGAAATGATTGTTTACGCACGAAGGTTGAGAACAAAATGAGGCTGAACCTAAGGTAGCAAAGGTTTTATACAAACACTATTTTTTAAGTATAACATAGAAAGGCCGAAAATAAGGGTAACTGGGTAAAACAGGAAGTCCAAATATAGCCTCACAAGGAGGGGAGGTGAATCAAAGTTAGGAGATAAGGGGAAATGAAAAAAATAAGGAGGTAAAAGAAGATAAATCTAAATTAAGGAACATTTGCAAAGACAAAGAAATTAGAAAAAAATACAGGTGCCATGTGACACCAGGATATAAAAATGTGTGTAAAGAGTGTGTGCTTGATCATTTTGATGTGATTGAGTGACCACCTTCTATTGAGCTCATTAGAACGTGACTGCCAAAATTAAGTTTTTGCTTTTCCTCATCAGAGACTGAAGATCCTTCATTGTTTTTTATTAAGGTCTACTCTATATTATTATTATGATCATTACATTGGGAATCATTGGGAATCAGTTGCAACAAAGAATACACCCGTGATATGTCCACTCAGAGACGGGTTCTGAGTTCTGACAATGTTCATGTTTATTTCATTTCTGTCCAATAGTTTTAATGCTCTTGCCAAATGTTTGCATGGCTCCTATAATAAAAAAATATAAAAATACTGCCTTAAACCCAAGGACCAGATTTTACATGAAATCTTTGATCAGGTAAGCAGTGTGCACTTGTTTTTTTTATAAAAATCTTCCCTGGACCCACCACATAATGCTAAAAGCTACATTACAGAAATCAAATAAGCTTTTTACAAAATAAAAAGTAATTTTACTATGCTGGATACATTGAGAAGATGGAAATATATAAATGTTAACTGTCAACAACAGGAAGTGGTTGGACAGTGGTTAGGGCTCTGTGTTACTGATCGGAAGGTCTGGGGTTTAAGCCCCAGTATCACCAAGCTGCCTCTCTGGGGCCCTTGAGCAAGGCCCTTAACCTTCTGTTCTTTATGGGCACTATATCATGGCTGACCCTACACTCTGATCCCAGCTTCCTAACATTACTGGAATATGTGAAGAAATTTCACTGTGCTGTAATGTACATTTGACCAGTAAAACCACTTACTACACAGGATTCCTAATTCTGGGATGATGCTCACATTAGTTGATGTTAAAGTTTTTTTTACATTGAAAAAATCCTCCCTTATCATGAAATGCAGATTAGCACAATCTTGGCATCCAGACAGTTTCTCCAATCATTCATCTGAAATACTTTGCCATGCCTCTTGTTATACTTGCCAAAAGTGTTCTTTGCTAGTTGGATATTTCTTTCTGATTCAGTTTATCCCAGAGCAGTAAATATTAGGTGTGGTCTCTGAACAGGCCATTCCATGATAGATACTGTAACACTCCAGCAGTCTGTTGTCTCTCTAAATAATGCTTATAGTTTTTGGGCCGATGCTTCTGGTCATTGTCTTGTTGTACGGTGAAGTTGGTTTCAATTAGCCGCAGTCTAGATAGAATTGCATTGCTGTGGAAGTGTGGAATGATAGCCATGTATGTTCAGGATTGCTTTCCAGATAAAACCAACTTCACTGCCCAAGAACTATAAG
The DNA here is from genome assembly GCA_014706435.1 of Silurus glanis. Lineage (NCBI taxonomy): Eukaryota > Metazoa > Chordata > Actinopteri > Siluriformes > Siluridae > Silurus > Silurus glanis. Next base: position 1,803,883 of record JAAIIK010000038.1, read on the forward strand.
CATTATTTAGAGAGACAAGAGACTGCTGGAGTGTTACATTATCTATCATGGAATGGCCTGTTCAACCAACATTACTGAAGTATTGTCAGAGAACCACCAGCTCACACTCAGCCTCTCCCTGCTACTAATCAGTTACACCTGTCCTCCTCCTACTAATCACCTACACCTGTTCCCCATTTACCTGTCCCCTTTATAAGGTCCCTATTCCCCTTCACTCAGGGTCTGAGCTACCAATTACAACTATAGATCACCTGGACTTCCTATCGCTCTGGTTCCCTGTGCTTCCGTGCTTCCAACCTCCCTGTGCTTCCATGCTCCTGGCTGCGGTTCTAAGGGAGCATTCAGTTGGTGTTTACCATTTGCTCCAGTTACCTGTCTCGTGTGTGTATGTTGAGACAATAGAAGACATTCTGTTTTACTCCTGGTTTCTGACACCTGGTCTATCCATGACAGCAGATCAGACCATAAAAAATCTATCTCGATGGATCCCCAACCAGCTCTAATCACGGATCCATTCAAGGTACTCGTCGGCGCTCTCCGGGAGGCATTCGCACCGGCTCCACCTTACGCTATCATGGCTGCACCGCTCGCCTCCTACAGCCCAATGGCACTTCTGGCTTTCTACTGAACCTCAACTGGGGTTGCGAACCAGCCGAGTGCAGCAGCTTCCTGCGACACATCAGCCTCTACGTTGAGATTCAACCTGCCAGATTCCCCACCGAACACTCCAAGGTCACGTTCCTAATCTCGCTACTAACTGGGAAGGTTTTATCATGGGCCAGTGACATCATCCGTGCATACTCCAGTTTTTGCAGGCACTTCGCTGAGGTGTTTGGTGTTGCAACGGCCGACCAGCACTACAGCCTCCACCGCTCTGGAAGGCCCCGGACTGGATTGCGGACGTCTGGGAGCGCCAGAGTACCTTTTGAGCAGGCTATCCAGAGTTTTGCCAAGAGCCCAGGTTCCAGTTTGGCTGTCCCTGCAGTCTACCTAATCCCAAGCCTCCAAGCTGCACTGGGGGCATCGCCCAGCCGTTGTTCCTCGCTGGGGGTGGTGCTCAGTTGTGGAGTTCCACTGGGGGTATTGCTTTGCCTGTTTTTTTTTCTGGGGATGCCGCTCTGCCCCCGAGCCCCGAGGAGGCCGTTGCTCTGCCCCCGAGGAGGCCGTTGCTCCGCCCCTGATCACCGACGAGGCCGTCGCTCTGTCCCCGAGCCCCGACGAAGGTGCCGCTCCGCCTCAGACCTCTGCACAGGGCGCCGCTCTGCCTCAGACCTCTGCACAGGGCGTTGCTCTGCCCCAGAACTCCGCAGAGGGCACCCCTCCACCTCATAGTCTAGGCGAGGGCGCCTCTCCGCCTCAGAGTTGAGACAATAAAAGACATTCTGTTTTACTCCCGGTTTCAGACGCCTGGTCTATCCATGACAGGTATGTATTTATGTTTGCCTTTTGGTATGTATCCTATACTTTTTGAAAAAGTGGATTAGAAAAATTGCAGACATTTTGTTAGAGCATGAAACTCATCAGATCTGCTTGTGAAGAAATTATTAAATTACAGTACCTGTTTAATGTGTGTGATCTGAATTTGCTAAAATATTTCTGTAGGCACACACCCTTCCTCTATTCATCTTTCGGGTGCCACAGTGTTGAAAATTAAAAACATGAAATTACTCTTTTCTAACAGCATTGACCTTTTGTTGCAATCAAGGAAAATATTTTGTTTTGTTTGTTGTTGTTTGCAAAAACCTTAACTGTATATTTATAAACTTAGTGTCATATTTGGATGTTATATAAATCTATATAGCAATAGTTATAGGCATAGCACATAGGCAGGGCTGTGGGCATGATTGGCTAGTGTTGCTGTAATTGACATGATTCATTGATTGCTATTCCATCCACCCAGAGAGCATGGCCAGTATTCCTCAATACAGACCTAGCCATGGATGGCACTGACTAATTTATCAATCTTTTAGTAACGATTTTGTAAATACCTGTATAAGCACAGACTAAAATTGTTGTCTTGATCTTTCTTCAATAATTTAAGAAAGGCTGATTTTCTGTATAACATGTTGAAATGTGACTCATTTGTTGTAGTGATCCCCACAAATTAGTTAAAGTTCAAGTGCACAAACAACTAGAAGCACAAAATGAATAATCAGAGTAAAGATTTAAAGACTAAATGTAATTTGGATACAAAATGAGAAATGTGTCCAAAAGAAAGCATAATTATTATATATATTATTATATATAATAATATATTATATATATATATTTTATTAATAATAATATAAATATTATTATTTTCTCTCACTTTTACTGTATGTAAAACAAAAATAATATTAGTAATAACAAGGAAGTGTTTAAAGTTAATGTTGATTTTGTTTTAGCATGTATTGTTTTGTTTGTTTGTTTGCTTATTTTCCCCAATTTAGTCACTCATGCAACATCAGGAGGTGGCATAGCACACGCAGAGGCTTTATTAAATTTATAGTATAATATAATATATTATTATTTCAAATAATAGATGCATTTTCCACATTAACTTTTAAAATTACATTTTAAGTAAAAAAAACAAACAAAAAAAAAACAGAAAACCCTAAATCATCTTGATCAATGTGAATCACGTGTGTCACACTTGCACAGAAGCAATTAACCTATGCTAATGCTAATGCTAATGTTATTTGAACAACTAATCACCTGGCTACCTGAAATTTTGTTTGTGCTTTTCTCACCCTTTTTATTAATTTGTTTTTGATTTAATTGTCTTTTATTCTTATTGCTTCATCAAATCCAATTAAATCTTCCAAATCTTTTTAAATGACATTTGCTATGGATTTGCTGATAGATAGATATTCCGCACAATAACACATTAATTTCAAGAAATATACAGTAATTACAAGAGCTTCTTTCTTGTATTGTCTTGTTTGTCTATCTGGTTTTGTCATGTATTTCCATAGTGCAAGTTCCATAAATTATTTTCCCTAAAACTTGGCCCTCTGCATTTTCTGCAAGTTTTCTTGTAGATTATCGTCTAGTTCCACCATTTGAAGGTGCCTTGCTTAATAAACATTACATTTACATTACATTTACATTTGCGGCATTTAGCAGACGCCCTTATATCAGAGCGACGTACAAAAGTGCTTTGAGTCTCTAGCAATGAATAAATCTACACTGGTGCACCAGATTACAAACTTAATATAAATATAACTCTTGAATTCTACAAAGCAAACTTTGAAAGTGAAAATTTAAGTGTTTCAGGAAGAGGTAGGTCTTCAATCATCGCTTGAAGATAGTCAGGGACTCCACTGTACGGACATCTAGGGGAAGTTCATTCCACCACTGCCAGAGAACAGAGAAGAGCCTTAAAGTATACTTACCTCTCATTCTGAGAGAAGGTGGTACCAGTCGAGCAGTGCTGGAGGATCTTAGACAGCGTGGTGCAGTGCGAGAGGTGACGAGGTCTCTGAGGTTAGATGGCGCTGGTCCATTTTTGGCCTTGTAGGCAAGCATCAGTGTTTTGAATCTGATACGTGCTGCTACTGGAAGCCAGTGAAGGAAGCGCAGAAGTGGGGTGGTGTGGAAGAACTTGGGCAGGTTAAAAACAAGCTGTGCAGCTGCGTTTTGGATCATTTGCAGTGGACGAATAGCATTCAGAGGAAGACCTGCCAGCAGAGAGTTGCAGTAGTCGAGACTTTAAATGACAAGAGACTGAACAAGCACCTGGGCAGCCTGTGTGGACAGTATTGGTCAAATCCTTTGGATGTTGTAGAGAAGAAATCGACAGGATCGAGCCACATTAGCGACATGTGGGGAAAAAGGACAATAAATTGTCCATAGTTACCCCAAGGTTACGAGCAGTGGCTGAAGGGGAGAGCAGAGTGTCATGAAGTGTTATTTGGAGATCTTGACCTGGAGATGAATCACCTGTGATGACCAGCAGTATTGTTTTGTTGGGGTTGAGTTTTAGTTGGTGAGCACTCATCCATGAAGATATGTCTGTCAAGCATGCTGAGATCCGAGCGGAAGCTGTGGTATCTGATGGAGGGAAAGAAAAGATTAGTTGAGTGTCATCTGCATAGCAGTGGTAAGAAAACTCATGTGAGGATATGACTTCACCTATGGAGTGGGTATAAAGTGAGAAAAGGATGGGACCAAGTACCGAGCCTTGTGGGACACCAGTGATGAGTCTGCACAGGTCAGATGTGTTACCTGTGTCTCCATGTTACCTGGTATGAGAGACCTTCCAGGTAGGAAGCAAACCTATCTCTGTGGGCCATCTCTGGGAATGTGCCGCTTTGAACCCAGACTGGTTCGGATCATGGAGGATGTTCTGTGAGATACAGACAGACAGTTGGTTAAAAACAGTGCATTCCAGAGATTTGGAAAGAAAGGAGAGAAGTGATACCGGTCTGTAGTTGTTGATGTCTGATGGATCCAGAGCAGGTTTCTTCAAGATGGGAATGACCCTTGCTTGCTTGAAGGTAGTTGGTACATAGCCAGATGTTAATGACCCGTTAATGATTGTGGAGATGAAGGGCAGGAGATCTTGTGTGATGGTCTGAAGCATAGTTGAAGGGATTGGATCCAGAGGTCAGGTGGCAGGATTGCAAGATTGGATGAATCTCATCTTCTGTTGAGGTTGAGAAGCTTGACAGAGATGTAGTGGATTGCTGGCTGTGTTGTTTAGTTATTGTTGGGGAGGAAGTGAAGGTCTGGCAGATTTTCCTAATCTTTTCATCATAGAAGGAGGCAAAGTCATTAGCAGTCAGGGAGGATGGAGCAGGTGTGGCAGGGGGGTTGGGTAGTGAAGAGAAGATGTTGTGGAACTTACGAGGATCTTGTGCAGAGGCCCAGAGCATTTCCTTGTAAAAGGCAGTTTTAGCAGAAGTCACATCCAAAGAAAACTTGGTCAGGAGTGTGCGGCAAGATGCAAGGTCTACATCGAGTTGTGATTTTTTCCACTTCCTCTCTGCAGATCTGAAAACATCTATTTTCAAGGTCCAACATGAGACAATTCAAAAATTGCCCAGTTGGCTTCATGCCTCAAAGCTTTAGCTTGGACTTGGAAAAATTAACTCACAAATCTGGCCAACAAAAAGAGCTATTATTTAACATTTATTCTTCTCCCTCACTCACTTTGAAATTTTGTCATGCTTGAGATTCAACCACTAGAAACCCCCATGCATGTGCAAGGGTCCTTAAACATTTCCAGCCAGTAAGATACTTCTACTTTCAATTCCATGTCCCTGGGCACATATTCCCATTGACTTGGTATCATCCGTGAATGACTGCCAAGCCTCAAGAAAATAAAAGCTATTTGACAGTTTGCTAAAAATGACATAAAACAGCCGATGGACATGTAGCATTAAGACAGATAAGGTGAAGACATAGGAATGCACTGTATGACTGTAATGGAAATAGCTTTCTTGTCATTGTTTATGATGTTACTAAACACAATCACAGAAAGCATTTTGATTGTTCAGTTTTTCCAAACTGTGGTGGGTGTTTCAGTGGGAAAATTAACTAACATATCAATAAGGTTTTTTTTTGTTTTTGTTTGTTTGGTTTTTTTTAGCCCTCAGTAAAGGGGTACCAAGATATAACTTTAAACCACAAATTCATATAATGTTTGTGAAAGAGCTGCACATAAAAAAAAATGTGTGCTGTGCTTTTCTTTTTCTTTTTTTCTTTTTTTATTGCACATTTATTTTTTATTTGATTTGTGCATTTGGCTATTATGTGTCTGCGCAGGCACAACGACATCTGAAGTATATTTCATTTACTGAAAGCTGGAAAGCTAATCATGAATAAGTCAACAATGTCAAACAGCTCTTATTTATTCATTTATTAAAAGGATTTTATGGGAAATTGTGGAAGAAATGCAGACAGGGTTAATATTAAGGTGGTTTGTGCGTCCCTAAAGAAATACAAGACTGACTTGACTATATTTTTGTTAGATAAAGGTGAGTCAGTTCAGGTTAGTGTTGCTTCTGACAAGCTAAATATTTGAAAGGAATTGATTTGGCCGAGACCTCAGACTCAAATAAATTTTTTTTACAAAGGTGGAGACTTGTATGTATTTGATAACCCAAAATCAGGCTCAAGTTCCTGACTCATGTCAATTTTTTTCCGGATATAATTCAACACAGTTACATTAACAGGAAATCAATTTAGAAGATATTTAAAGCATCAAGTAATATCTTGTGCTTGTTACACAAACTCCATTCTGCAAATGGCAGTTGAACAGGTAAAATTAGGTCAAATTATTTCAATCAGTTAGGTGAGAGGAAGCAAGGTATCGATTTGCAACCAACAAGCAAAGCAGTAATCTCATGATGATGAAGACATGGCACCAAATTACAATCATGGATCTTAAAATATTTAACACGCACATTCGAACAGGGCATAATGAAGGTGGAATGCACATAGGTATGGGATTCAGTGAAAACAACACAAACGCATGTTGAACATGTACAGAAAAAGATTAATCCAAAGCATAAATAATTGCAAAGCCACTGTCAAATTGTCAAATTATCATGCATTCATTAAAGTAATTGCAGACAGTGTACTCTCACTATGGTCAGCCAAGAGATTTACAAGATTCCCCAGCCATTTATTCTCTGCATGCCATGTAAGGAATAATTTGACAGGGTATGCTGCAATAAGAAAGTCCTCAATGACAGAGTTATGTGACCTTTGGTGCAAAGTTAATTGTTTTTCTATCCCATAGTCTCTAAAATCCCAATAGTTTGTGATGAGGCTTAAATGTGTATATCATTTTTTGAAAGTCAGCATGAAATAGATGTTATTATAAAAATACTACCATACAGTATTATGTAGGTGTGCATTAGTATAAAGGTGTTGAATACTGTCTTTGTTTGGAAGGTGTCACAACAGTTTTGCCACACTGTACAGTACATTTATAGTTGTATATTTGTAACAGTTATTTACATACAACGTATTAACTGAAAGCTAATGAGACAAAACATTTGCTATGCAAGAACCTGCAAAGTCCTCTGACTTTCCCAAGTTGGAAAACTTAAAGTACCAGCTTTACATCTGAATATTGCATAGCACTAATATTAGAGGATCCTTCTAAGAAAAAGACTTTAGTTACATGATTACAGCTGCTGAAAAAGTGTATTAAAAAGGGTATTTTAAAAACAACTTATATGAGCAGCAAAAGATTACAGGCAAGATGTGGTTGATGAGCATTTTCAAGTTATTTACACATTTGGTTTGTTTATTCATCTGACTGACACTTTTATCCAAAGTGACTTATAATTATCACAGTAAACATTTGAGCTAGTTGAAGGTTCAAACTGACGAATTGGTGGTATTCGGTTTGAGGTCACACCCAACCATTTAGTAGCCCAAAGCTCAAATTTAGATCAAACAAATATATTCAGCAGAATGTCAGTTGAGCAGATGATCATATATATTCAGTACTTTGATCAAGGTTTTTGCAACATAAATTATTAGATCTTGCCTCAGGCTTACCTTACCAAGCTCTCCCTACTCATCAAAAAGGCTTTTAACACAGCGTTTTGCTATGTGCCTCAAACAAAAAAGTCTTGGAGTGTCTTTTTTTTTTTACTTAGAGATTTTCTTAAATAATTGGCCAGCTGTTAAAATACAGATACCCCCAACCTCATGCCCTACCAAATTCCTATGCAACCATATGTGACTTTTAATTACCAATCAACAGCTTTGGTCCAAAGAAATTTGGACCTTAAGTATTTGGCTGCAAAACACTATCTTTAACAAATAGATTGTCTCTTTGCACTGATGACTTTGATTCTTTCATAAGCAAATGTCTACTCCTAAAACTGCAATTGCTGGGCCTATAAGAAAAAAATTGGTGGTTCTGCTTTAAATATGAACATCAGAAGCATCTGCACTGGCCGATGTTCACTGCTCTGGATTATCAGAGACAACACCTGGCATGGGCATTCAAGCTCCCAGACAAACACTTCACAGACATGCTGGGCTAACATGCCTGAGCCACAGTGATTTGTAAACTCCTTCAAGCATTACACACCCGGTCTCTTTGAAATGATAGCTAAGCACTGTTACAGTGCATCCTCAGCTAGATTCTGATGTGTTTTCTGCTTCATTCATTTTTATGTAATTAAGAGTTTTAACATACACACATTATACATGCATTACAAATAAATAAATAAATTAATTACATAGAATTTATGATTTTGTAATGATTTAGGGTTGCACAAGCCAGTGCACACTTAATGCCAGTCCTAAGGCCGGGTAAATGGGAAGGATTGCGTTAGGAAGGGCATCCAGCTTAAACTGTTCTATCATGGTGTGGATGGAAAGAGAAATGCTGTAGGGGTGATTCTGAAGGAAGAGTACAGTAAGTGTATAGTGGAGGTGAAGAGAGTTTCTGATAGGGTGATGATCGTGAAGCTGGAAGTTGAAAGGGTGATGATAAATGTCATCAGTGCTTATGCTCCTCAAGTGGGTTGTGGAGGTGGAGAGAGAAGGAAAAATTCTGGAGTGAGTTGGATGAAGTGGTAGAAGGTATACCTAGGAATGAAAGATTGGTGATTGGGGCGGATTTCAATGGGCATGTAGGTGAATGGAACAGAGGTGATGAGGTGATGGGTAGGTATGGGTTTAAGGAGAGTAATGTGGAAGGGCAGATGGTGGTAGATTTTGCTAAATGGATGGAAATGGCAGAGGTGAACACTTATTTTAAGAAGAAGGAGGATCATAGGGTGACGTATAAGAGTGGAGGAAGGTGCACACAGGTCTATGTTCTATGTAGGAGATGCAACCTGAAGGAGATTGAAGACTGTAAGGTGTTGGCAGGGGACAGTGTAGCTAAACAGCATCGGATGGTGGTCTGTAGGATTGTTTTGGAAGTGAAGAAGAAGAAGAAAAGGAGAGTGGAGACTGAAAGAAAAATAAGATGGTGGAAACTGAAGGTGGAAGACTGTAGTGTGAGATTCAGGGAAGAGGTCAGACAGGGGCTTGGTGGTGTTGAGGAGGTGCTGGATGATTGGGCAACTACTGCAGAAGTGATAAGGGAGACAGCTAGAAAGATACTTGGTGTGACATCTGGAAATAGAAAGGAAGACAAAGAGACGTGGTGGTGGAATGAGGAAGTGCAGGAGAGCATAAGGAGAAAGAGGTTGACCAAACAGAATTGGGATCGACAGAGTGATGAGAAAAGTAGGCAGGAGTACAAGGAGACGTGGCAGCAGGTGAAGAGGGATGTGGCGAAAGCGATTGGCCAGGCAGAGAGACCGAGCTGGGAAGGATGTGCTGCAAGTTAGAGCAATAAAGGATAGTGATGGAAATGTGTTGACTAGTGAGGAGAGTGTGTTGAGAAGATGGAGGGAGTATTTTGAGCAGCTGATGAATGAGGAAAATGAGAGAGAGAGAAGGTTGTTGGATGGTGTGGAGTTGGTGAAGCAGGAAGTGGATAGGATTAGTAAGGAGGAAGTGAGAGCAGCAATTAAGAGGATGAAGAGTGGAAAGTCGGTTGGCCCAGATGACATACCGGTAGAAGCATGGAGATGTTTAAGTGAGATGGCAGTGGAGTTTTTAACAGGATTGTTTAACAGGATTTTGGAAGGTGAGAGGATGCCTGAGGAATGGAGAAGAAGTGTGCTGGTACCGATCTTTAAGAACAAGGGAGATGTGCAGACCTGCAGTAACTACAGGGGAATTAAGTTGATCAGTCACACCATGAAGTTATGGGAAAGAGTAGTGGAAGCCAGGCTGAGAGAAGAGGTGACCACCTGTGAGCAACAGTATCGTTTTATGCCAAGGAAGAGCACCACAGATGCATTATTTGCTTTGAGAATGATGATGGAGAAGTATAAAAAAGGTCAGAAGGAGTTGCATTGTGTGTTTGTGGAGTTAGAGAAAGAGTCAGGTGTGTCAGAGAAGTATGTGAGGGTGGTGCAGGACATGTATGAGGACAGTGTGACGGCAGTGAAGTGTGCATTGGGAACGACAGACTGGTTCAAGGTGGAGGTTAGACTGCATCAAGGATCGGCTCTGAGCCCTTTCCTGTTTGGTATTGATATTGTTATTTGTGGTGAGAGTAGGGAGCAGGTTGAGAAGAGCCTAGAGAGGTGGAGGTACGCGCTGGAGAGAAGAGGAATGAAAGTCAGTAGGAGTAAGACAGAGTACATGTGTGTGAATGAGAGGGAGGGCAGTGGAGTGGTGCGGTGCGGTTGCAGGGAGAAGAGGTGGAGACAAGGTGAGGGAGGCGAGATTGAGATGGTTTGGACATGTTCAGAATAGGGACATGGGGTGTATGGGTAGAAGAATGCTGAGGATGGAGCCACCAGGAAGGAGGAAAAGAGGAAGTCCAAGGAGGCGGTTTATGGATGTGGTGAAGGAAGACATGCAGGTAGTTGGGTTGAAAGAGGCAGATGTAGAGGACAGATGGGTATGGAGACGGATGATCCGCTGTGGTGACCCCTAATGGGAGAAGCCGAAAGAAGAAAAAGATGATTTTGTAATGATTTACTAGGTGACTTTAGTCACCTATTTTTTTATGTACCAGAGAATTTAAGTTAGATATTTTTAATGATGTACCTAATTCTGAAAATCATGAAAATAATTCAAGGAAAACTTAAATGATTCATATACATTATCTCACAAAAGTGAGTACACCCCTCACATTTCTGCAACCATTTTAGTTTATCTTCTCAAAGGACAATACTATTGAAATGAAACTTAGATATATTTTAGAGTAATCAATGTTCAGCTTGTATAGAAGTATAGATTCACTGCCCTTTTAAAAAATAACTCACCATACAGCCATTATTGTCAAAATGGCTGGCAACAGAAGTGAGAACACCCTAAGTGATAACAGCTGTATGTCATTTAACCATGCAAAGCCTTTCAAAATGTCCTTTCATACTGACCACTAGATGTTCAACATGGTACCTCATTGTGAAGAACTCTGAGGATTTAATAATTAGAATAGTTGCTCACTACAAAGATAGTCTAGGCTTGTGGTCCCCAACCTTTTTTGCACTACGGACCGGATTAATGTCGGACAATATTTTCACGGACCGGCCTTTAAGGTGAGGCGGATAAATACAACAAAACGAAATTATAGGACCGTCATAAAAAGTGGTATTTTCTAAATATAATAATAAATGTGAATCCACTGTGTTGTTGTTTGTTCATTTTGTTAGCTTGGGTGTAAGCGGCAATGTATTATGTGTTACAGGCCGGAGCAGCCTCTTTAAGAAGGTAGCGGATGTAGGTAAGACATGTGACTGAGGCAAGCATCATGACATGCATCAAGATTGAGTCATAGACAGATGTGGCGGAGAGAATCCAATAATTTTCCAAAATTAAACATCGTTCAGAATCAGATAATAAATAAAACGGAAATAATGTTATAATAAAGTTATGTATTCTTTCTGTGCGACCTGGTACCAATTGACCCCCCGGGGGTTGGGGACCACTGGTCTAGGCTATTAGAAGATCGGTAACACCCTGAAACTAAGTCACAGTACAGTGGCCAGGGTAATACAGTGGTTTTCGCAAGGGGCGATCAAAGAAGTTGAGTCCTTGTGATGTGCATCAGGTGCAAAAGCTGGCTTAAAACAAACAGACAAGAGTGCTGCCAGCATTGCTTTAGAGGTTACAAAAGCAGAGGTTATGCCACTGTTAGTGCTCAGACTATACTGTATGCTGCACACTGCAACAATTCGATTTGCATCATCCTGGAAGGAAGCCTTTTCTGAAGCTGGCTCACAAGAAAACCTGCAAACAGAATTACTGGAACATGTCCTGTGGTCTGATCAGACTTAAATACTTGTTTGGCTCAGATGGTGTCCAGCATGTGTGGTGACGCCCAGTTAAGGAGTACCAAGAAAATTGTGTCTTGCCTACAGTCAAGAATGGTGGTGGTAGCATCATGGTCTGAGGCTGCATGAGAGCTGCTGGTACTGGGGAGCTGCGGTTCATCGAGGGAAACATGGATTCATGTACAGTGACATTCTAAAGTAGATCAAAAGCCGGACTGCTGTTTTCCAACATAATTACAACCCCAAACACACTGCCAAGATGACAACTGATGGAGTGGCCAAGAATGTCTCCATACCTGAACTCTATTGAGGACCTGTAGGGCATCTTCAAGTGGGTGGTGGAGAAGCACCATGTGTCTAACATTCAGCAGCTTCATGATGTCATTATGGAGGAATTGAAGAAGATACCAGCAACACCCTGTGCAGCTCTGGTGAATTCCATGCCTAGGAAGATTAAGGCAGTGCTAAATAACAATGGTGCTCACACAAAATATTGACACTTTGGACACAATTTTGACATTTTCACTTAGGGTGTACTTACTTTTGTTGTTATTTATATAGACAGTAAATATGTACTGCTATACAAGCTGCACATTGACTACTCTAAAATATATCAAATTTTCTATAGTTTTGTCGCTTGAGAACATATAATAAAATGGTTGCTGAAATGTAAGGGGTGCACTCAGTTTTGTGAGATACTGTATAACTAGGGAATGTTAATATGATTAAAACGACAACTTTCAAAAACAGTATTAGGAACAACACAAAGGTTCTAAATGTTTTCTGGACAAAGTGAATCAACAACAACAAATATTTGAATACCATGAAATCAAAAGCATTTAGACAAAAAAAGGTATACTGATATAGAGATACCTATTTAAATGGACATAAAAGGGACAATAGAGTGAATTGTAATGGCAATAAGAATGTTCTAGATAAGAAGCATTTGTAACAACAGTTGGAGTCATTAAACCTCCTGAATGACAGGTTGAACTCTCTGGACTTAACATAACCTTTGATCTCAATTTCACAGTATGTAAGCTCGCAAGTAAATTTAATCATTGCAAAATATTACCATTACTTTTAGATCACTGCACCATTGCCTGTTTTCCTGTTTTCCAACTCTTTTGACTTATATAACCTAAATATATTTGCAAAATCGTTGCATAAAATGTAAATAAAAACAGAATGCAATGATTTGCAAATCTCATTAAACAATATTTTACAGAATAAAACATTGGAAAATAAATTCTATACAGAAATTGCCCTTTTTTACTAAAAATATAAGGTAATTTTGAAATTGATGGCTGCAACATGTCAAAAAAGTCAGTACAGGGGCAACCAAAGCCTGACAAACTAATTGTTACTTAAAAGATACAGCTGAACAACATTTTGTAACAAATGGGGCAAATTGGCAACAAGTCAGTAACATGATTTGGTATAAAACGAGACACAAAAGTAAAGATAGGCAGAGGTTCACCAATCTACAAAAACTGTTTCCAGTTTCAGAATAATTTTCCTCAACATAAAAATTGCAAAGACTGTTTCTTTTCTTTTCTTTTCTTTTCTTTTCTTATCATTTATAGAACATAATATCATCAAAAGATTCAGAGAATCTGGGACAATGGTGAAAATCCAACTTGGATGCTGCGGATCTTTAGGCCCTCAGGTGGAATTGCATTAAAAACAATCATGATTCTGTAATGGGAATCACTGCATGGGCTCAGGCGCACCTTCAGAAATCATTGTCTGTGAACATGGATTGGGATGTCATCTACTAATGCAGGTTAAAGCTCTACAGTATCATGCAAAGAAGGAGCCACATGTGACCATGATCTACAAACATTGGGCCAAAGAAACAGCAAACTGCAAAACTGCATCTTTGAGGGTAGAGGAAGAAGGACAATCTTGAAAATCATCAGAACTCAGTTCAAACGCCTGCATCTCTGATGGTACGGGGTACATTGGTGCTAATGGAATGGGTAGATTTCACAACTGAAGAGGCACCATCAATTCTGAAAGGTATACACATGTTTTATACACACCATATGCTTCCATCTAGATTACATAATTTTTAAGGAAGGCCTTGTAAATTTGAGCAAGACAATGCTACACTGGATCCTGCATATATTACAAGAGCATGGCCTTTTAGTAGAAGAGTTCAGATGCTGAAATGGCCTGCCTGCAGTCTAGTCCTTTCAGGACAAGATTTGGCACATCATGAAACAAAAATATGATAAAAGAAGACACAGAATTGTTGAGCAGCTAGAATCCTGTATCAGAGACATATTGGACTAAATTCATCTCTCAAAACCCCAGCAACTTCTCTTATCAGTTCCCAGATGTATACAGACTGTGATGCTTCACAGTGGTAAACATAGTCCTGTCATTTTAGAATTGTAAATAAAGGCTTTCTTCACCTGTTTCCTAATCATTCTAAGAAACCATCTGAGTCTGGCTTAACAGATTACCAGGTTATTATCTTCTGGTCAAAGTGAATTCTACTTTATAAAATACTGTTTATATTGAAGTATTTTAATGCTAAGCAATCTTTGTGCAGAAGCCCTTAATTGTAAATATGCAACATTGCTACTATCTTTTATGTCTGATTAAGTATTGTTCAACAAATGTTTTCATTCTTATGATTTATTTCGTTATTACTTTTTTATGAAATTGCTGAAATTGTCTATCAATTTATATGTTATCTGTGCTTTCCCAACAGGTAACAAGCAGGATGTATTCTTATGTTTCACCTAGTAAAAAATAAATTAAAAAAAATAAATTACTAAAAGTGGATAAATGAAGGGAAAATTTATTTTTTTTTTATATTTTTTGATAAAGCCACACCTAAACACAGTACAAAAAAATGGGGAAGACCAATGAGCACAAGTTTATAATTTGCCTCATGACAACATGTAAAAAATTTTTTATTAATATGTTATTTATCTTATTTTATAGATGAGAAATTTATTCATCATTCAGATATTTTTGAAAGTAAACATTATTAATGAACTTAAAAAAAATGCTTGCAAGAAAAGAGACAGGATTGAAGACTTGATGCCAGGTGGCAGATAAAGATGCAGGCACCAATGCAAACACAAGTCAAAGTTCTTATTTAGTTAAAACCTCTTAGGCTTCTGGGTCGCGTGAGCGCAACAAATAGCCAATTGTTCTCAGGTGTTAATGTTTAGCAATAGATTAAATAAAAAGGGAGAAGAGTAACCATGACTAACTATACATCATCCCAAAGCTCTAAGTCTCAAGCAGCGAATTCAGATGACTGTTTTTCAATGGAAAACGTATAACGAATGTATTTGCTGAATTTGTGTAAGCAGTACACACAAACAACATGCATAAAAAACCGCACTACTTACATTATTATTGTAATAACGAGTCACAAACACATCCACTGCTGCTAATCCCGGTTTATTAGGAAAGATAAGGGTCCAGTGAACAACATGCCGTAAAGCATTTCTGCTCCAAACAAACAATAGTGTTGTAATTTAGATGTTTTTTCGTTTGTTTACGTCACAGAACTTCGGCTGGTGTTTGTGTTTATATATTTCCGAATAACTTTCACATAAAAAACGACATCTTGGTGGTAAAAAACAAATATGGCTGGTAGAATATAGTGTTACAAAACGGTTGAAACCACAAAAAAAAAAATAAATAAATAAAAAAGTAAAAAAGGCGGAATCTTGGGTGGAGTCTCTAATCTCTCTGCAGGTATCGTCATGGTTTTTTATGCGCCGCCTATCATTTCAAACCTTTTATTTCCAGCCAGTAGCATTATGGAAACAAAATGACTGATGGAAAATGTAGCCAATAAGTGCAGGATTCCAACGATATATGGGAGGATTTTATTCTCCACGTGTGTGAACTAAGTTTTATTATTCTTTATAAACACGTGCGTAGTGACGAACCAGGTGTGTGATGCAGCTCTCAGGGCAACACAAACAGCTGTTTATAGCTCGTGCTATCTGGACTTTGTTTACCAAAAAAAAAGAAAACAAGAAAAAAAATGGACAATCAAAAAAGTTGTTTTATCTGAGATTTGCAAAAAAAAACAGCGATGTGGAAAATATTTTTTGGGGGTGGAGTAACAACAGAGACATGGAGATCTACATCTGTAAGTTACAATATATCCCCCTTTATAGCTTTATAAGATTTTATTGGTTTTATTGCCTGTTTGTTTTTATAGGAGAAATGCTTGAAAAGTAAGTTTGTGTGCGTGTGCGTGTGTATTGTTGAGATTGGAATGGCCAGACATCAATATGAATGGCCATGACTGTAAAACAATAGCTTGTCTGGCTACCTGGCCATCAATATGAATGCCAAATCAACATCAATAGCCCCAAACATGTATAACAAAAGCCTTTAATGGTCAGCCATTCATTAATTTGCAGGCTGTATGAATAGAGTATGAATGATCACCTGAGTTTAGCAGGTGTCTCTCAAACAGAGGGAGGGAGAAAAGGATCAGACATAGTCTCAGATAAATATTTGTAGGAATCTCATTTGTTATGACAATCTTCATAAAATTTGAAATATAAACTCATGAGACATGTGGCTTTCCACCCAGTACTTTTCTGGATTGCTCCAGGACTGATTTCATGTATTTATATATGAAATAAAAATAATGTTCAATGCAGGAAATGTATATCTATGGGACTTCATCATCTATAACTTAATATCTTTTTGAGCAATATCAATTTTGATGTTTGACAGTAAAGCTCAAAGTGTCTTCTTTCAGGAACTGTTAACATTTAAAGTTAGGTAGAGCATTTCAGCTGTGAGTCCTAAAATTTGGGCGGGGAGGGGCGAACCAGACATAGTCTCATATTAATGTTTGTAGGAATCTCATTTTTTATGATATCTTCATTCAATTTAAAATATAAACTCATGAGACATGTGGCTTTTAACCCATTACATTTCTGGATTGCTCCAGGACTGATTTCATGTATTTATATATGAAGGGAAAAAAAATTATTTAAGGATTTTTTTTCTACAGTACTTAATCATCTATAACTTATAATTTTTTTTTTTAACAATATCAACAGTGAATAATGGACAGTAAAGCTCAAAGTGTCTTCTTTTTAGAGATATTTAAATTGTCTATGTAGTCCACATTTATCAGGAACTGTTAACATTTAAAGTTAGGTGGGGCATTTCAGCTGTGAGTCCCAAAATCTGTGTCGAAGGCTAACAGGTTAAAAAGCAGAACCGGATTAAGCAATGTACAAAAAATATAGCTAGGAAAGATCAAAAACTACAGTAGATTTAAAAGTTCAATATCAAAAACGTGAGAAAAAGATATAAAGATAAAGACAGAATACATTAATAGACTGAGTATATACCACACAATGCATGTGAATAAACAGTTGGTGACTGTGACTATTTGAGTGCAAGTGAAGTCTGAAGAGTGTAGTTCATGGCAGTCATGTTTTTAAGCTTTAGGTTCTGCTGGGAATTTGAGTTTGTGATTTATGTGACATGACTCAGGAAAAGGCCATTGTGGTATTGGTCATATGCTAAGAAGTAAGGAGTCTAGTGGCTATCATTTTTTACCAGATGCACAATTTCACCCATTTTAGCATAACCTTAATTTCCTAAACCAAATATTAGTTTAGTCCAGATATTATGGCCCCATGTGTTTATGTTTGGCCAATACACAAATTCATTGTTTGATATGATGGAGGTCCACTGAGAAATTAAGCAGTGGAAGCATTCACCAGAGACTCTACTGAAAATGATGGAAATCTGTTTAGATAATAAAATGGGACCTCACCCTTCTGGTTTTTAACATGAGAATCTGAAGACAGCATTTCTAAAGAGGAGTTTGATATCTTTTGCTTTCTAAAGCTACCCTGCTTTGATTTTGTTTCGGTTTTTGTGCTATTCTATTGCATATTGCGTATCTTTGCGATTTTCAGCATAAAGCAAGAGTTCCCAAATGTTTAAGCAAAAACTCCAAATGAAATTTTGCCAACCCAAAGCTTGGCTGTGGTAATGAGGGTGTGGTTTGAGCTTTTGCAGTGGATTAAATAACTTCACACTTAATGGTGTCACCTATAGCTTTTTCTTTTATTTGAAAACTGATGCCTAACTCTCATTTTCTTTTTATAAACCAATAACCTTTTTTGTGTTATTTATTAAAAAAATATATAATTTAAGATTTTTTTATATTAGTAACATACATATCTATCTAATGCAGAGCGATCCCTAGTGCAATATACGCTCCGGAACTTCTCTCATTGTGATTCTGTATCACTGAACCACCGCTGACCGTTCAATCTCAACGGGATATTATTTACTATCCTAGGCAGAAGTACCTAAAACAATGTAAGAATACAGTACTTGTTGGGATGCATGTTTTTATGGTGTGATACAACCCAAGGGGAAACAATCATTTTTTACACATAAAAATATTTCTAATTTTGAAAATCCAAAAGACATACAAAAAAAAAAAAATTTATATATATACACACTGGCGATCAAAATTAGAGAACAATTTATAAACAATTGAACAATTCTGAAATAATGTCATCTTCACTGCTCAACAGTTGAAAGAGTTTTTGTCCTGTCTATACCATGCTACCAGAACACCTTTTCCACAAAATAACTAAGGCATTTAAAAAAAAAACATTATTTTGCAGAAAACACACTGATCAAAATTAGAGAACACTTTCAGATACCTCCCAGTTATTGGTGTTAATCTGGTACCTGGTGCTAATTTCCTTGATTATCTGTCAACCCCTATTTAACTGACAGCCTAACTTCCAGTTTCACTGACTCTGCAAGATGGTGGGCCGTTCTAAAGTGACTGAAAGCCTCCGGCAGCAGGTTGTCCAGATGAAGGCCAAAGGGATGACCCTATCAGCCATAGCAAGACAAGTTGGTCATTCCAAATCTGTGATTTCAACATCACAAACTCATTGAAGTCCGCCAAGAAGTCTGGTCGTCCATGGAAGACAAATACAAGAGAGGACAGAATACTGCGGAGGATCTCAATGGGCAATCGTTTCCACACTGCAGCTGGAATTGCTCACCAGTTCAGCGCTGAACAGGTTAAGGATCTGTCTCGTCATACAGTGTCTCGACGTTTAAGAGCATTTGGACTGAAAGCCCACTCTGCAGTGACCAAACCTCTCATTAGCAGAAAGAATCAAAAGGCTAGACTAAGCATGATGTGTGGACAGAGGAGAACTGGTCCAAAGTTCACTTCAGTGATGAAAGCAAGTTTAATTTATTTGGGTCCGATGGGAAACATTATGTTCGGCGACAAACTGGAGAAAGACTGAACCCAAAGTGTATGAAGAAGTCAATGAAAAGTGGAGGAGGAAGTGTCATGGTTTGGGGCATGTTTTCTGCAGCAAGAGTTGGGCCTCTTATACAGCTACATGGCAGAGTGAATGCAAATGTTTATCAGAACCTTCTTCAACAACATATGGGTCCTTCCATGCGTTCATCACCCAATCAGCCCGCAGTGTTCATGCAGGACAACGCTCCATGTCACACAGCAAAACGGGTAAAGCAGTTTCTTGAAACTGAAAACATTGAAATAATGACATGGCCTGCCCAGAGTCCTGATCTCAACCCAATAGAGAACCTCTGGAAAATCCTTGGTGACAAAGTTATGGCCAAGAAACCCACTACAGTCACCGAACTGTGGAGGAGACTGGAAGAAGAGTGGACCAAAATCACACCAGAGCAGTGTGAGAGACTAGTGCTGTCCTGTGGCCGCAGATGTGCTGAAGTCATTCAGAGCAGAGGCCTGTACACTTCCTACTAATTGCTGACTGTTATAACCTTCAGAAAATTTTGTTGTAATCTTTTTCCATGCTACAGTCATTGTTGTTCTCTAATTTTGATCAGTGTGTTTTCTGCAAAATGTTTTTTTTTTAAATGCCAAAGTTATTTTGTGGAAAAGGTGTTCTGGTAGCATGGTATAGACAGGACAAAAACTCCTTCAACTGTTGAGCAGTGAAGATGACATTACTTCAGAATTGTTCAATTGTTTATATATTGTTCTCTAATTTTGATCGCCAGTGTGTATGTATATATATATATATATATATATATATATATATATATATATATATAT
>JAAIIK010000038.1:1823794-1855747 GCA_014706435.1 Silurus glanis
ATATATATATATATATATATATATATATATATATATATATATATATAACAGTTGTTCATACTTAATGATGGTCTAAAAACATAAATGTGTGATTTGAGACCAAAGATGTTTTCGTGGTGGTAGAATGATGGAAAATTTCTATTGTTTGTTTAATTCTATATATTATGTGAATGTTTACTAGTAATTTTCTACACTTTCCAAAGTGCAGCATGTCAGAAGAATTAACAAGACTAAAATACCATGTACATTCTTAATTTAAATGTGACTGCTAGTAACAGTTTTAAATATAAGGCCACACTGATTAAAGAAGAATAAAACATTTAAAATTTGGCATGAGTTTGTAAATCAAATGACCCGATGTGTGACTAATAATTTCCAGGGAATATGACATAAGTGGTAGCACAAATAAAAACCAAATACAGTTTTCTTCTATTTAAGAACCGAGTATGCACAATGCAGCATAATTATTAGTCAATTTGAAAAAGTGTATATCACAAATGTCAAACCATAATTCATAAGACTATTAATACCAATTCATATTTTTTAATCAATATTTGTGTTTAAGGAAATTTTACATTATACAGAATGTTGCATGATACATGTGATAAGTAAGGGTTAAGGCAGACGCATCATATTAGCATAACAGTGAAAACTGAGGCAGTAATGGTAAATTATGTGACTGGAGGCCAACATGTAAATTATGAAGATGAGAGACCACAGAACAGATCCCTGTGGAATGCCTTGAGTTATTGGTGCAGTGGGGTATTTGTGCTGTCAAATAGCAATTAGGTATAAATCAAGAGAGGATGCTAGCAGTAATGCCAGTAGCAGGGAATAAGGCAGTACATACATCATGAAAGTCTGTGTCAAATGCAGAGTTTTTGTCAAAGAGAAGAAAAATGTTAAGTGCCCTAGAGTCAAATGCAACAAAAAGGTCATTAGCAACCCTTAGGAGAGCAGTTTTATTGGTGTGGTGAGGACAGACAAAAGATTGCAAATTTTGAAAAGATTATTTGTTGCTACGTTAGAATGAACTTGGGAGGTTGCTACTCTTACCAGCAGTTTTGGCTGGTAGTTAATTTTGATCAGTGGGCTCTGGGCCAGGTTTTTTTTAAACTGGGATGACTGTAGCAGTTTTAACATTTAATTCTACACTGCCTAAGGCAAGAGATGAGTTTTTAAAATGAGAAATAAGAGAAGAGATAAGATAGCCATTTTTAAGCAAAGCAGTGTAGGCAGGATCAAGCTGGCATTATGTTCACAATTTCACACTTTCCTTTCTCTCGAATGGCTTTAATTTGTTGATTATTACGGTGGCCGAGAAGTGCAAAACACATTAACAAATCAGAAAACAAATTAACAAATGCAAAACCAAAATAACAAATTCGAAAAAAAAAAAAAAAAATCCGAAAACAAATTAACAAATCCAAAAACAAATTTATAAATCCGAAAACAAATTAACAAATCCGAAAACAAATGAACAAATCCGAAAATACAACGACAAAATTCAGACAAACCGGAAAAGGTAGGTATAGTTGAATGGAATGATGAATGGAAACTTACCGATCATTGGATGAGACACCTGTCATTCAAGATATACAGGTGAATGACAGGTGTCTCGTCCAATGATCTGTGGGTTTCCATTCACAAACTATACCTACCTTTTCCAGTTTGTCAAAACTGGAAAAACACATTGCACAAAACACATTAACAAATCCAAAAACACAACGACAAAATTTAGACAAACCAGAAAAGGTAGGTCTAGTTTGTGAATGGAAACTTACCGATCATTGGACGAGACACCTGTCATTCAAGATATACAGGATTTTATAACTTTTTCTCTTGTACATGTGTAAAGTTCTCCGTTTACTTTAAACTATTTTTATTATTTCAATTAGTGCACATTTAAATATTAAAAATAACAGAAGTAAACATTGGCAAGCAAAGAGAAACTGGAATTAATTCAAAACAACTTTGAGGAAGGACATTCATATGCAGTGATGTTGGAGATACTGCAGTATATCATCATATATAATAAATATTAGTTTCTACACTTTCTCCTGCCACAGACTGTTACTTCAGACACTTCATGGTCTGATATCCATAACTGGCTTTAACCAAAGATTCCCCATCTAAGAAATTTCACTGTGAAGGACATTATCTTTGGACTTGTAATGAACAATAACAAAGACTACTTTCTTGTTAATAATATACTTCTGATGGGAACATTTTATATACACGAATCGAAATACTTAAAAGTGAAACCAACAGGGTTTTTTTTTTTGCATTTTATGAGTATATTTCTTTCACAAAAGCTTTTAAAGTGATTAAAAAGAAAAAATGCAATGAATCCTTTGTCCTTTATAGAAAAATATATTTTACAAAATAAACCATAGCCCTGTTAATTTTTTACTTTTTTAACTTAAATTTTATTATTATTATTATTATTATTATTATTATTATAAATTGTATTTATTTATCTATTTTTTCCCCTCTTTCCCATAAATATGTGTATATATGTCATGCGGAAACGAAGGCGGAAGCCGAAGTAGCAGCAAAGAAATAAAGTTTTATTCAAAACACAACACATAAATAAGGCGGAGCCCCAAAGGGGCGGCTCCGGACGCCCCCAAACCATAGAAAGCTCGGAGACGACCAGCACGGGGACCTGGAGCAGAGCGACGCCTTCAGCGAAGACCGGAGGCGGCGTGACGTCCTCGACGGAAGTTTGGAGCCGAAAGAGGCGGCGTACCCCGGCGACCTGGAACTGATTGACGACACCCAGGAAGGACTGGAGAGAAGCCTCTTCACCCACGTGGACCTGGAATGGAACGACGACCCTGGCGACCACCGGAGGCGGGGTGGAGATCTCAACGGGGCTTGCCGGCTGGAAGACCCCCTGGATGGAAAACGGAGATGGAGCGACGCCCCTGACGGAGAACAGAGGCCGAGCGATGACCTCGGCGGGCTTCATCGGTGCGACATCACTTTCCAGGGAACTTGGAGGCGAGACGTCGCAGTGAGAGGGGCTCTGAGGCGAGACGTCGCCGTGGGAGGAGCTCGGGAGCGAGACGTCGCCGTGGGAGGAGCTCGGAAGCGAGACGTCACCGTGGGAGGAGCCCGGGAGCGAGACGTTGTTTTCAGAGGAGCCCGGGACCGAGACGTCGCTTTCAGAGGAGCCCGGGGGCAGCGGTTCGACTTCCCTTTCGCAGTCCTGGAGCTGAGTTGAGAGCTCTGGGGACCCCTTTGGTGAAAGGGGGCTCTCCTGGAAGCTCTGGGATGAGGTTGTGCTCTCCTGTAGACTCTGGAGTGAAGCTGTGCTCTCTGGGAAGCTCTGGGGCAAAGCTGTGCTCTCTGGGAAGCTCTGGGGCAAAGCTGTGCTCTCTGGGAAGCTCTGGAGCGGAGCTGTGCTCTCTGGGAAGCTCTGGAGCGCAGGGGAACCATCCCGGAGGGTCTGGAGCAGGGTGGAGATCTCCTGGAGGTCCTGGGGCAGAACATAGCCATCCTGGAGGGCCTGGAGCAGGGTGGAGATCCCCTGGAGGACCTGGGGCGGAGCGGAGCTGTCCTGGAGGGCCTGGAGATCTCCTGGAAACTCTGGTGCAGAATGGCGCTCTCGGAAACTGGGGAGAGGTGATGGAGATCCGCCGTGATCATTACGAGTTCCCTGGTGAGAAGCTGGATGAATCGGGCGTATGAGCCGAACTCGCCTCCAGTCGCGTCCCACAACTCACTGGCAAGAGAGAGGGTTTCTCCAGACAGCAGAGAGATATGGAATGCGATCTTCGCTCTTTCAGAGGGGTAGAAAGACGAGTGCGACTCCATATAGCCATCCACACTCCGTAAAAACACGCCCCACTCAGCCCCGTTGCCGGAGAAGCGAGCCGGGAACTCCGTGACGTCATCAGGGGGGCGTGGCGCTGCCGAGCACGGCTGAGAAAATGGCTGCAAGTTTCCGGGTTTTCCCGGGGGCGGAGCTTGGCCGGTGCTTAATCGTCGGGACCACGGTGGTAATCCGATCATCTGTTCTTTTCTCCTTTTTTTTTTTTGTCCCCCTTTTCCTTTTCTCCTTCTTTTTTGTTTTTCGCTTTCTTTTCGGAAGAGTCCTTCTCCATGTTCTTTCTCCTTTTTTTTTGGTGTTTTTTTTTTTTTTTTTTTCTGTACGGAAAAGTCTTCCTCCTTTTCTTTTGTGTCCCTTTCGGGGGTCCTTTATTCTGTCATGCGGAAACGAAGGCGGAAGCCGAAGTAGCAGCAAAGAAATAAAGTTTTATGCAAAACAAAACACACAAATAAGGCGGAGCCAACACAAAAACCTGCTGCAATATGGAATAAACCGGTGGCGCGCTCACAGAGCGGTCCACAACAGTCCAAATTCTGCGGGTTAATCCAAATACCGGGATCCGGGAAAAAGGAAAGGTTAATCCCAGGTGCGTCTGAAAAGAGACGCGGTCCACTTTGGCCGGGTCGGAACCCGAGTCGAGAAGGTACAATCCACGGCGTGCCTGGAAAGAGGCACAGGCTGCACAAAGAGAGAGAGAGAGACGGTACGTAGTGGGGGTGAGCCTACGCAAACACACGGTAAGAGCTAAGCACACACGTACCAAAACGAACACGCAGAAACACCGCCAGCATACAACCACATCGGACCATGTGTAAACACGCATGAACGCGCAATAAATGACCCCGTGTGTGTGTGCAGTGAGTGTTCATATAGGCGGTGTGATTAGCGCGTGATGAGAGTCAGGTGTGTGTGGTTAATGCGACGGAGAGAAGCTCCTTGCGGGCGGGGCGCGCACGAGAGAAGGAGCGGGGCGTTCCCCGAAGCCCCGAGGCTTGACAGCCGCTGAAGGGGGCGTGGCAGGGGATCCCTGACAATATATTTGTATTTTCATGCACCTGTTCTGTCTATTGTAATGTAAATTGTACTTGCTATTGCCATGTTGTTTGTATATGGTTAATCACTTAATAAAATACCTACCTTTTCCGGTTTGTCTGAATTTTGTCGTTGTGTTTTCAGATTTGATCATTTGTTTTTGGATTTGTTAATTTGTTTTCGGATTTGTTGTTTTGTTTTCGGATTTGTTGTTTTGCTTTCGGATTTGTTGATTTGTTTTCGGATTTGTTAATTTGTTTTCGGATTTGTTAATTTGTTTTCGGATTTGTTAATGTGTTTTGCACTTCTCCGCCACTGTAGATTATCTAGACCCACCCTTAAGAATGATCTCATAATCTTTGAAGGCGCTCTACATGATACATACCATGGTAATCCAGAAAGGCAATGCATTTCTTACACATTAATTTATAATTCATTACTGGGCCTACATACTATACATTACATTACTACATCATGGGAGAGTGCTCTAACATAAAATAGCAGTGGGTACAGAATTACAGCCTTATAACTTGATTGACTAAAAGATGTTGGACTATATTTTTTTCCCTTCAGGATCAATAATTTACCTCTATCTGACTGTCTGTCTGTCATGACTGTTTCAGGTCTATGGTCCTGTCAGCTAAAAAGAGAAAACCATTTTTCACAAGAATTTAAGTAATTTTGCAGCAATGACTATATGAATTATTTCAAAACAGTTTTGGTTGTTCTCTACAATTTCAATGCCACAATTATTCCGGGCTTTAACAAACTGTCCAACTCGACCACACATAAAATATAATGATGAAAGGGACAGAATTTGTTATATTTCAGATGCTTTAAACCATACAAAATGCAACAAGCTCTTAAATTTAGTGTGAAAGTAGTGGTCAAGGCTTTTCTTACAGTTTTTCTTCAGTTTTTTGTATTGTCTCATATTGTCTTGTATTGTCTTGCATAGTCTGCTCTGTCTTGTATTGTCTAAGCTAAATGCATAGTATATTTATGTCTGTACTTTTGAGAGTCACCAACAGCTGAAACCAAATTCCTTTTTTTTGGTGTCAACACAAGTTTATTTCTATAGCGCTTTTCACAACAGACATTGTCTCAAAGCAGATTTACAGAAATCAACAGTCAAGGTGAATGGTGTGCATTTATCCCTGATGAGCAAGCCGTGGCGACTGTGGCAAGGAAAAACTCCCTAAGATGTTATGAGGAAGAAACCTTGAGAGGAACCAGACTCAAAAGGGGAACCCATCCTCATTTGGGTGACATCAAGAGTTTGATCATAAATTTTTCAACAATACAGAACACTGGAGAGTGAGAACTAACATGAGTACTGGAGTATAGTAGCTACTGAGCTCAACATTTGTGATCATCACAGATCCAGCACCAGCTTCTCCATGCCAGAGCCTTTAAACACTCCAGGAGTTCCAATGTCAAAACTCCACACATGTAGTGGGATCCAATTGGCACTGGTACGTCCCTAGATGGTAGGGGATGTTTGCGAGTTTGGCATCTAATTCTTCAAAGGTCCATAAACTTCATGAGGTGGGACGTGACCCTAGCTGGCCAACCTCAAGATGCCTCGGGAAGGGGAGAGAAAGAGAAGCAGTGGAGAGAAATTAGCGTAGCTGCTGTTCATGATATTAACAGCACAAGTTGATAATGTGCATGTGATCATACGTTCTGGAGCACAAGGTTATGATGTGAGACGTATGTTATGTGTAGGCTTTGCTAAAAAGATAAGTTTTTAATCTACACTTAAACTGGGAGAGTGTGTCTGAGCCCCGAACACTGTCAGGAAGACTGTTCCAAAGTTTAGGAGCTAAATGTGAGAATGATCTACTGCCTTTAGTCGACTTTGCTATTCTAGGAACTACTAGAAGTCCAGAGTTTTGAGATCTCAGGGAGCGTGACGGATTGTAGCGTGTTAAAAGACTGGATAGACTCTGCTGTAATAAAAAGATGGTCCATGTGACTTATAATTAGAATGGCTTCACTGGAGGGTCTCAATGCATTAGAAACCGAAATGATATGTATTAAAACAGCATTAATGCTCAAAGAAAGCACAAAAGTTGTTTATTACAGCCCATGCAATGTACGTCAAGCCCATCAATCTTGGCTAATCATGAGAGGCTGCATTTGTTAGACTGCCTAAATCAATTGGCATATTAGGCCACTCATACCTCCAGCTCTGTCACATTTCTTTTTTAGGAAACAGAAGACAATACAACAGTGCTATAAAAAATTTTTTAATGATACTTAATGGCATTTTTTTGTTGATCTTGTGCAGCCATGATAATTTACTTAAAGAGCCACT
Source organism: Silurus glanis (assembly GCA_014706435.1). Classification (NCBI taxonomy): domain Eukaryota; kingdom Metazoa; phylum Chordata; class Actinopteri; order Siluriformes; family Siluridae; genus Silurus; species Silurus glanis. The sequence goes on from JAAIIK010000038.1 coordinate 1,830,985, forward strand.
AGAAAGATATTAATTTAAAAAATAATCAAACACTGGAATTGTAGACTAGGATTCAAGGTATAATACCAGATACTGACTGGGCTCTCAGAAGTCTAATGCTGTTACATGGTCACCTGCAACCAATTCATAACACCACAGTAAAGAAAACATGCATTAAGCAGAAAAAACAAGTTCACTACACTTGTAGCCTTATTACCATAGCTGAAGAAACCATGACTGATCAGAAGCATGACAGCTGTTGTCAGGTACTACAAGTCTCAACACACATGGAATGCTCATAAACGGTGTACAGCAAATAGCATGCAGGTATTATTATTGGAGCACCAATGATTTTTTTCTACAGTTTTAACTGTTAGCTAAAGTCTGTTCCTGTCCTGTTTTGTTGCTGCTCCATACCAGATGCTGATGGGTGTGCACATGACAGATTCAATGACTGCAGTTTAGAACTGTATCAACAGCTCCTGTGGCAGACCATACATCTATAATTGGCATAGAAAGTACATCCTCTGCTGGGCCTTTTTTTTAGAATAGAGTTTATGTTGGACTCCCATTTCAGGTCTTGGGAAATGGTAATTCCCAGAAACTTGAAGGTCTCCACAGATGAAACAGGGCTGTTGTATATTGTGAGGGAATGTTGAGGGGTGTTTCCTAAACGACACTGTCATGTCCACAGTTTTGAGCTTGTTTAGCTCTAGGTTGTACTAACTGCACCAAAGCACTAGCGGCTTCAAAAACTCAACAAAATTACAATCACTGTGTCAGGGAGCTCCCCGGTTCTTCTCCCGTGCGTGCCCTGCCCGCAGGGAGCTCATCGCCGGCTTACTAATCACACACACCTGACTCTCGTTCATGCGCTCATCACCAACCCATACATAAACCCCTCATTCACCCTCACTCCCTGTCCGTTATTATCTATGGTTTGGCTGTGCATTCCACGATTCTCCCGTGAGTTTGTTCAGCGTCGCGCTTCTCCAAAGCGCTCCCTAGGATATTACACAGACTGGTTCTCATTCAGTTCTGGACTAGTGGACCGCGCTCTCACCGCACACCACCGGATTACTTCCCAGTTACTGCGAGTATACGTGTTTTTCTAAATAATCTCTGTTTGCTTTGACTTCGGCTTTCCGCCTCTGTTTCTCGCATAACACACTGCACCACCATAAAACATGCTAAGTATATTTGGGACTACAACTTGATTGTAATTAGGCAGTCTATTGACAGCATAGTTTTGTGGTGTAATGAAAAACGGTAACAGTTTTAACTTATATATAATTTGACGCACAGTTTTGCATTCATATTATAATTATTATTATTAGTAGTAGTAGTGGTAGTAGTACAGTACTATTATACGGTCTGCATTTTTATATGGTTTATACATAATTTTTACCTTTTCTTTCAGGACCTTTTTCAGTCTGCTGAAATTGTTTTTAAGTTGTACTGTAGTTTGTATCTAGGTTCCCTGGATGCGGCGCTCTCACTCCTTTTTGTGAAAGCTTTTTTGTAAAACACCCTGCGTTGCCAGATTGATTATCTGTTTGTGACAGAAGACTTTTGTGTCTCGTGGGATTTATGTCGCCGCCCGTTCCTCGTTATAGTGATGCACGCGGCGCTAATTATCACCGGACCGTGGCGCTCTGATTGTGTAGGGCCGAAGCTGTGGCGTGCAATCTTCTCAACAGCTTATCAAGAGGCATTATGGTCAGTATAGCCAAATGCAGTCAAAAGATTTTACTCTAATAAACCCTCTCACATGGAATCAGGCCACATAAACTGGAAATCACCTACAGCTTGCTTCTGCCATTAACCATAAATCTCTCCGGCAGTCACTCTATAAAAGATTTCTATTGCACTACAGATTGTAAAAATAATAAACGGTAGCGGCGTAACTGTACAGGGAACTTGGCTATAGTCACCATGTGATTTTTATTTTTATTTTTTTCCTCGATTTGGCTCTTTCTGATTTTGACAGTGTGCATCATTTTTTTAAATATGCATGTTGAAATAATTAAATAAAATCCGCATGAAGTCTGATAGATTCTGCGTCTGTTTTCTTGTTTTTTTTTAATAAAGATTTCAGTACTAACGTGAACCTGAGTAAATGAATACATACAGTAAATGGACAAGGTTTAAAGACATCTGACCACAAGATTCATCTGTATTTCCTCCGCATTCGCTGTAATAATAAACTCCACTGTTCCACTAGATTTGAATGTGCTTGTGGAGATTTGTGCTCATTCAGTCACACCCACTGCGTATGTTTTCATTGTTGTGAATACACACATTGCACATATAGTCCCCATTTGCTGGTAATTTGCTCGTAACCTTGGGATAACTATGGACAATGAACTGTCCTTCTTCCCACATGTCGCTAATGTTGCTCGTTCTTGTCGATTTCTTCTCTATAACATCCGAAGGATTCGACCATTTCTCTCCATACAGGCTGCCCAGGTGCTTGTTCAGTCTCTTGTCATTTCAAGACTTGACTACTGCAACTCTCTGCTGGCAGGTCTTCCCCTCTGAATGCTATTCAGCCACTGCAAATGATCCTAAATGCAGCTGCACGGCTTGTGTTCAATCAGCCCAAGTTCTCCCACACCACCCCACTGCTGCGCTCCCTTCACTGGCTTCCAGTAGCTGCACGTATCAGATTCAAAACACTGATGCTTGCCTACAAAGCCAAAAATGGACCAGCACCACCTTACCTCAGTAACCTCATCACATCTCGCACGGCACCACGCTGTCTGAGATCCTCCAGCACTGCTCGACTGGTACCACCTTCTCTCAGAATGAGAGGTACAGTGCCTTGCGAAAGTATTCGGCCCCCTTGAACCTTGCGACCTTTTGCCACATTTCAGGCTTCAAACATAAAGATATAAAACTGTAATTTTTTGTGAAGAATCAACAACAAGTGGGACACAATCATGAAGTGGAACGAAATTTATTGGATATCTCAAACTTTTTTAACAAATAAAAAACTGAAAAATTGGGCGTGCAAAATAATTCAGCCCCTTTACTTTCAGTGCAGCAAACTCTCTCCAGAAGTTCAGTGAGGATCTCTGAATGATCCAATGTTGACCTAAATGACTAATGATGATAAATAGAATCCACCTGTGTGTAATCAAGTCTCCGTATAAATGCACCTGCACTGTGATAGTCTCAGAGGTCCATTTAAAGCGCAGAGAGCATCATGAAGAACAAGGAACACACCAGGCAGGTCCAAGATACTGTTGTGGAGAAGTTTAAAGCCGGATTTGGATACAAAAAGATTTCCCAAGCTTTAAACATCCCAAGGAGCACTGTGCAAGTGATAATATTGAAATGGAAGGAGTATCAAACATTGCTAGGTGGATCACAAATCAAATGTCATCTAAATTGTAGCTTGTTGGTTGATGTGAAAGTGCCAGCAGCTTGACATTTGTCATGTCTATCACTTAAACATCAAATAGACAAATGTTTTCTCTGAGAACAATATTTAAAAATGACAAAATATCAGTAATCTAAAGCAGGGGAAAAAAAGACAAGTTCCCTTTCAGGAACTCCAACTGCGTCGAAACGCTTTGGGAATGCCTCGCGATATTCATGCTCTGAATCATAATCATCGTAAAATCTGGCCAATAGGCAGTCATGACGTCATCGGCGGGCGATGTTGCGTAAACAAACAAGCTACAAAATGAGTGAGCGATGGTAGCGGCATTAGCTTCTGAAAAGAAGGTAAGCGCTGCAGGGATGCAGGGAGTATGGCCTGTTGACGCAGCTCTCGTTCCCTCAGGGAACTAGGGTTACATACGTAACCTAGTGATGTTCCCTTTCAGGAACTCGAGCTGTGTCGAAATGTTTTGGGAACGAATGTCCAATCATGCCATATTGACCAGTCCCTGCCTAGTGTGTCTGAGCAGAACTGAGGCAGGACAGAGGAGCCGAGAGTGGCTCTGATGTCGAGGTCGTAAAACCTGACAATGGTCAGCGGGGTGGACCAGCCCGCAGCGTTACAAATGTCTTGGAGAGAAACTCCAGTGGACCAGGCCATAGAGGCCACCATACCCCTAGTAGAATGAGCCTTGACTCCAAAGGGAGTGGGAAGACCAAAGGACTCATAACACAAAGAAATGGCATCCACAATCCATCTGCTAAGCGTCTGCTTATTAGCCAGAAAACCTTTCCTATGAGGGCCATAGCAGACAAACAGCTGCTCTGACTTCCTCCACGGCCTCGTCCTGTGGACGTACGTGTCCAGTGCTCGCATTGTCGATTTAGCTTTTCCTGGTCAGGGGCTAGGAAAGGAGGAGGACAGAATGCCTGCAGAATGACAGGTCATGAGGGAGCCGCAGGCACCTTAGGCACATACCCCGGTTTAGGGTAGAGAAAAGTCCTTGCCATGCCAGGGGCAAACTCCAGGAGAGACAGGGTCAAGGAAAGAGCCTGTAAATATCCCGGGCCTCAGCCTCCGTGTTCCATGTAGGAAACATGTCACGGGGGGGTGTGTCCCCAGCGACTGCCCCGCAGGCAGGGTGCAATTAGCCGTGATAGTGGACACGTAAATCTGATTTGACGGAGCCAACCCTGTGGCAAACTGTTCCTGCAAGAACTCCAGAACTGAACCAACCGATCAGTTGACTGGGTCCAACTGGTGGTGCTCACACCACGTGGTGCTATTAATGTGCTATATGATGCTATTAAGCGGCATACAACCTTCTCATGGAGGGAGCTCTGAAATGGAGTATGGTCTCTACTACGTCCGTAGAGACTCCAGCTGCTAGAAACTGCACCCTCTCAGGATCCTCTATTTCCCGGGCCTCGGCCCTTGCTTCGAAAGGGCGTCTGCACTCCAATTCAACCAGCCCGGGATGTAAACTGCTCTCAACGAGGGAACGAGAGCTGCGTCAACGGGCCATACTCCCTGCATCCCTGCAGCGCTTACCTTCTCCTTTTTCAGAAGCTAATGCCGCTACCATTGCTCACCCATTTTGTAGCTTCCTGGTCACGACTGCCTATTGGCCGGATTTTACACATGATTCTGAGCGTGAACAACACGAGGCATTCCCAAAGCGTTTCGACGCAGCTCTTGTTCACTCAAAGAACTAGGGATACATACATAACCTGGTGACAATTTCAATAATGCTGAAGAACTAATGCCATAAGTACATTATTTTGCTTAATTTATAATGCAGGATATTTTTATTACAATTGCAGCCATTGCACATAACTTGTAAACTTGTTACAGTTTTTACCAATTGCTTACACACGTTTTCAAAACCAAGTCTCCTTTTTTCAAAACTCTACACACAATTCTTAAAACTGCACACACAAAATGCAAAATAGCTCACATCTCCTTCAAAATGCAACACTGCATTCAAAATTCCATAAACACATGTCAGAATAAAGCATTTGCATCAAATGGCAAACACCTCTTTCATAATAATACATTTCTGGATATAACATGTAAACACTGCTGTTCTAAATCTAAAGCTCTTTGGTCTTTCATAGGCTTATATCTACATTTCAATACAATGTTCTACAGTGAAAGTAATCTGCTGAGAGGGGTAACAAGTACACCGGAAACGGCAATGCAATGTAGAAACAGAAAATATGTATTAGGCCAAAAATTAAGATAAGATAAGATGAACCTTTATTCGTCCCACAGTGGGGAAATTTAAATGTTACAGCAGCAAAAACTAAGAAATCAAAATAAAATGTAAATATATAAAAAAAGAATATACACATACTATAATATACAATATATACAAAGTACAATGTATAAATACGAATAAGGGAAGAAGAAAAGTACGCATTGCAGGTAAAATTTTCAAGTAAAATTTCAAGGTGGTATTGCTCGTAATTGCAGGTAATATTGCACATAATATTGTACATTACTGTTGTATACATTAGCATACAACAAAACATTAAACATGTCAACCAAAAGTATATTTTTTACAGTAGAATACAGTAAATTGTGTGTGGGGTCCTGGTCCATGAATTAGCAGGGGGAGGGGGGGGGTGCAATCCCCAGTGCTAAGCTTCATCTCTTCTCCGAGCTGGGTCTGGCCACAATACTTCGTCCACATCACAAGCTACGTTTTTTCTTGCCAAACATCGAGGGAAGTATCTCCTAACATGGCGTATCCAACCTTGAACAGAGGCAACCTCTATGTCCCCACATGCGTCCTCCATTGCCTGGAGAAGTGGCATGCGGGTAAAGGGTTGGCGATCATACACTTTCCAGCGCCAGGCTGAGAAGAATTCCTCTATGGGATTTAGAAAAGGTGAATATGGGGGTAGGTACAAAACTACAAATTGTGGATGGGTGGCAAACCAGTTTTGGACCAGAACAGCCCGGTGAAAACTAACATTGTCCCATATAACCAGAAACCTAGCAGGCGCCTGATCTGGATCAGGGACAAGCATTGTGTGAATTGCATCCAGAAAAGTGAGCATATGGCCGGTATTGTATGGACCCAGTGTGGCATTGTGATGGAGGACCCCGTTTTGAGTGATGGCAGCACACATGGTTATATTACCCCACGCTGTCCAGGGACATTGGTAATTGCCCTCTGTCCTATTACATTTCGTCCACGGCGCCTGGTTTTGGTGAGGTTGAAGCCAACCTCATCCACATAAATAAATTAATGACAAATTACATGGGCATCCATCTCCAATACTCTCTGTAACAGACAAAATTATATACAGATGAGTAAATATGGTATGTCTGAAGTACTGGAAGTAGTGTTGCATACATACCTCTACAAAGTCATGTCGCAGATTCTTGACTCTGTCAGAGTTTCTCGCAAATGGCACCTTGTAAAGTTGTTTCATCGTCACTTGGTGCTGTTGGAGGATGCGTTGTATGGTCGACAGGCTTACAGCATTGATGTTGTTGAATATGGTGTCATTACTCAAGATATGCTCTCATCTCTCGAATCCTAATTGCTTGTTGGCCAAAACCATATTTATAATTGCAGTCTCTTGTACATATGTAAACAAGCGTCCTCATCCTCGATGATGTCTTAGCCTTTCCCCTCTGTACAGAATTCAAACACAGTATGTGTCCAGCATAGGAACTGTAAGCCATTTACAAAAAAATTTAGTACAGCATGATAACCAACCTCATTCATTCAATGCAGTGTAGTAAATGGATGGCTTAGAGTTACAAATGTTTATGCAATACTATGCAGTCATGCGTATTTTACAGTACTATAATGCTAAAATAGTCATTACATAGTTGCATACCTGTTCTCATTTCTGAAGGTTCGAATTATGGACGCCACTGTAAATCGACTCAAGTTGGGCTGGACTCTCAGTCCAGCCTGTCTCACGGTCAAACCATGGTTGATTACATGATCAACAAGTGTTGCGCTAATCTCATCAGAGATGGCTCTCCTTCCTTCTCTTATTTGCCCTCGTCCTCTTCTTCCTCTTCCCCTTCCCCTTCCTCCTCCTCCTCCTTCTCCTCTTGCTCTCTGTTCATTGTTAGCATCCATTGTTCAAAACAGGTAATCTGATCTTTGACCTATTTATAGGCTTATCTATACTACTGCAAAGTAAAGCAATGATTGGTTAGTGATCAATTAAGCAATTAGTGTTTGCAGATGTGTCTGTGTGACCTGGTGACTAAGTGTAGCATTTTGATTGGTTGTGTTTGGAAAAGGAAAGCAAGTCACTTACTGATAGATCTTTGTGTTTTAGGTAGAGAATTGTGTGTAGTGTTTTGGAGTCAAAGGCTGAGAAATAGCTTATGGTTTTGAAGATTTGGCATGTAGTTTTGCACTTTGAGTGAGAGGTTTAAAAAATCGTGTGACGAAAAGATTTTGTCTGTAAGCAATTGGTAAAAACTGTAATGTAAACTTCAATTAAGAAATATAATGCATGTTGCTCAAGCATTCAATTGCTTTTGAAATAGTACAGTGAATACCATGAAGTTGTAACAGTAATTCCCATAACCTTGTCATGCAAGCAGGGATTACAGGAGGTGGATAATATTAAGGAAACTTGTAACAATTTATTATGATTAAGGACATAATTCAAGCAAAGTCTGGTAAATTTCCTTATTTAATGTTTTCCTTATTGTTCGCAGAGTTAGGTTATTGTTAAAATAATAATAATAATAATAATACAATATTATTAACATTAAAAAAATATGAATTTATACAAATCTTATCACAAATTGTTGTGAAATATAAATATAATCAAAGATATGACTAAATGACAGACTAGTTGAATTTAGTTTTTGCAATTTCTCATAAATATGCTCTTGGTAAAGACAAACTTGAATCCTGCTCAGGTTTTAAGATTCAAGTTAAGGATAAAAAAAATACATCATTCTCAACGTGATTTATCTCTGTCAGGGTGCGAGTGAAACAGAAGGCGGAAGCCGGAGTACAGCTCGCTCGGGTTTTAATGAGTGAAAGTAAAAGTGTGAGGGAGAGAGATACACACGAGCACATACACACACGCGCACACACACACACACACTTACACACGCACACGGCAGTCCTTCGGTTGACAGGGTCTGAGGTGCGCTTTGGGAGAAGCGTAGCTGACCCGAGATGCGCGGGTAGGAGAAGCGCAGCCGGGACGGGATCGTGGAGTCCGAATGGAACGGATAAATAGTGTCCTGTGTGAACACCGAAACATGAAAACATAGACCGCACGTAAAGTCCAACACATACAATAACGAACAGGGAGTGAATGTGAGTGAGGGGTTTATGTAGGAGCGGGGTGGAGTGATGATGAGCTTCAGGTGTGCATCGTTAAGCCTGGAGCTCCAGAGAGAGCGGAGGCATGAGAGACAACGTGCCCCAGGTGTGCATGGTTAAACCTGGAGCTCCCGGGAGAGCGTAGGCATGAGCGCCACAGAAGGGGGGCATGGCAGGTGGATCCCTGACAGAGGGGGCGGAACCTGACGCCCCAAACCCACAGATGCTGGGAGGGCCAGGGCACTCGGGGAGGATCCTGGTGTCCGTCCAGGGTCGAAAGGGACCTGGTCAGAACCGCCGCGGAACCGGGGAAGGCCGGGAAGGACCCGAGGCGGGGCAACAGCCCAGGCGGAGCACAGGAACCGGACGATGCCCATCCCGGAGACACGGGACGGAACCACGCCCCCAGTGGAGGTCCGAAACGGTGTGCAGCTCATCGCGGAGGCCAGGAATGGAGCAAAACCACCGGTGAAGATCGGAGCCAGGACGAAGGCCGGATACGGAGAGACGCCTCCAGCGGCGACCGGGGACGGAGAGCTGCTTGTAACAGAGACTGGAGACGGAGAGACGTCTTCAGCGGAGGCCGGAAGCGGAGAGATGTCTCCGGCGTAGGACAGGGGCCAAGCTGCACCCGCAGCGGAGCCCAGAGGCTGAGCGACCCCCACGGCAGAGACTGGGGACAGAGAGACGTCTTCAGCGGAGGCCGGAGGAGGAGAAACGGCTCCGGCGTAGGACAGGGACCAAGCTGCGCCCGCAGCGGAGTCCAGAGGCTGAGCGACCTCCACGGCAGAGACCAGAGACAGAGTGACGCACTCGGCAGCAATCAGGGGCGGATTGACGCCCACTGGGGAGGTCTGGAGCGGAGTGATGTCCAGCACGGAGGACGGGAGTGTAATGATGTCCACCCCGGAGACCCGGAACGGAGTGACGCCTTTGGCGGAGACCTGGACCGAAGGGGTGCCAACCACGGAGGTCAGGAACGGATCTATGTCCATAGCGGAGATCGGAGAATGAGTGATGCACTCGGTGTAGACCAGGAGCAGAAAAGCGTCCTCGGCGGTGTCCAGAGGCCAAGTGACGCCCACGGCAGAGATGAGAAACGCAGTGATACCTTCGCCGGGGCTGTGAGCCGTGACGACGCCTTCAGAGGAAGGCGAATTTGGGAGTGCATTGTCATTCTCCGGGGGACCGGGAAGAGAGACGTCGCCCGGAGAGGAACCCGGAGGCGAAACATCGCTTGGAGCGGAACGCTGAGGCGTGACTTCGCCTTAAGATGGTCTAGGAGGTGTGGCTTCACCTTTTGGGAGACTTGGGGCTGAGACATCTTCGTCGGAGGAGCTCTTTGGCGACACGCCGCCGACGGAGGAGCCCGGGGGCGAGACGTCGCCGACGGAGGAGCCCGGGAGCGAGACGTCGGCGACGGAGGAGCTCTGGGGCGAGACTTGTCCTTCCAGTGAGCTCGGGGCGAGACGTCGCCGACGGAGGAGCACAGAGGCAAGACGTCGCCATCGGAGGAGCACAGAGGCGAGACGTCGCCATTGGAGGAGCTCAGAGGAGAGACGTTAGCAAAGTCCACTAAAGGCGGTAGATCATTCTCACATTTAGCTCATAAACTCTGGAATAGTCTTCCTGACAGTGTTCTGGGCTCAGACACGCTCTCCCAGTTTAAGTGCAGATTAAAAACGTATCTTTTTAGCAAAGCCTACACATAACACGTCTCACATCATAACCTTGTGCTCCAGAACATCTGATCACATGCACATTATCAACTTGTGCTGTTAATATCATGAACAGCAGCTACGCTAATTGCTCTCCACTGCTTCTCTTTCTCTCCCCATCCGGAGGCTTTCTGAGGTTTGGCCAGCTCCAGTCACGTCCCACCTCGTGAAGATTATGGACCTATGGATGATCATGGAGAAGTAGATGCCGAACTCGCAAACATCCCGAACCATCTACAGACGTACGAGTGCCAATTGGATCCCACTACATGTGTGGCATTGGACCTCCTGGAGTGTTTAAAGGCTCTGGCATGGAGAAGCTGATGCTGGATCTATGATGATCACAAATGTTGAGCTCAGTAGCTCCTACTTTTATACAAAAGACTGTAGAAAGAACATTTACTTATAATCTTATACTCCAGTACTCATGTTAGTTCTCACTCTCCAGTGTTCTGTATTGTTGAAAGATTTATGATCAAACTCTTGATGTCACCCAAATGAGGATGGGTTCCCCTTTTGAGTCTGGTTCCTCTCAAGGTTTCTTCCTCATAACATCTAAGGGAGTTTTTCCTTGCCACTGTCGCCACGGCTTGCTCATCAGGGACAAACGCACACCATTCACCTTGACTGTTGATTTCTGTAAAGCTGCTTTGAGAAAATGTCTGTTGTGAAAAGCGCTCTATACAAATAAACTTGACTTGACTTGAAGTCGTCATCGAAGGAGCTCAGAGGCGTGATGTCGCCTTCGGGGGAGCTCAGAGGCATGACGTCGTCATCAGAGGAGCTCAGAGGCGTGACGTCGCCATCGGAGGAGCTCTGAGGAGAGACGTCGCCATCGAAGGAGCTCAGAAGCGTGACGTCTTCTTCGGGGGAGCTCAGAGGCGTGACGTCGCTGTCGGAGGAGCTCAGAGGCGTGACGTCGCCATTGGAGGAGCTCAGAGGCGTGACGTCACCGTCAGAGGAGCTTGGGGCTATGGTGTCGCCCTCAGAAGAGTCTGGGACCGCGACATCATTGCCGGATGGCTCTGGAAGCGACCTGGGGCTGTCAGAGGAACCGTGGGTTGCCATGCCACCGTCATAGGCGGTCGGAGGCGATATGACCTCCTTCTTGTGGCCAGGCAGCGGTGCGACGACCCTTTTGCGGCCAGGCGGCGGCACGACATTCCTTTCGCGGCCAGGTGGTTGTACAACGTCCTTTTTACGGCCAGGCGGGGGTACGACGTTCTTTTTGCGGCGAGGCGGCGGTACGACGTCCCTTTCGCGGCCAGGTGGCGGCACGACGTCCTTTCCGCAGCCAGGTGGCGCCACGACGTCCCTTTCGCGGCCAGGCGGCGGCACGACGTTCCCTTCGCGGCCAGGTGGCGGCACGATGTCCCTTTCGCGGCCAGGTGGCGGTACGAAGTCCTTTTTGTGGCGAGGCGGCGGTACGACGTCCCTTTCGTGGCCAGGCGGAGGTACGTCGTCCTTTTTGCGGCCAGAGCTGTCCTGGAGGTCCTGGAGCGGAAAGGAGCTCTCCTGGAAACCCTGGAGTGGAACGGGGATCTCCTGGAATGGAGAGGAGCTCTCTTGGAAGCCCTGGAGCGGAGAGGAGCTCTCCTGGAAACTCTTGGGCGGAGCCCGCCCAGAATCGAGCGGGCTGTAAAGCAGATCCGCCGGATTTATCCCGAACATCCCCGTGAGAATCCCTTTCTGGTGGTCTAGTGGTTAGGATGCAGCGCTCTCACCGCTGCGGCCCGGGTTCGATTCCCGGTCAGGGAACCGACCCCAGCCATTAAGGGTTGCACAAGCCAGTGCACTCTTAGTGCCGGTCCCAAGCCCGGATAAATGGGGAGGGTTGCGTTAGGAAGGGCATCCAGCGTAAAACATGTGCCAAATCAAACATGCGGGTCACGAATACGGTTGATCCGCTGTGGCGACCCCTGATGGGAGAAGCCGAAAGATGTGATGATAATGATGATGATCCCCGTGAGAATCCCAATGAAATGATCCCCTCCGAATGCGCTCCACAGCTTACTGGCGAGAGAAAGAGAGTCCCCAGAGAAGAGGGAGATATGGAGCGCGATTTTAACTGTTTAGGTGGTGTACGAGGAGGGATGGAAACTCATATATTCACCCATGTTCCATATAAAACCGCTCCACTCTGCCAATTCGCCGGAGAAGCAAGCCGGGAATTCCATAAGACTCGCCGGGGGGCGTGGCGCGGCCGCGCTTGCACGTTCCTGAGCCAGCGAGGATGAATCGACAGCGTGCTTCCAGGTGTTTCCAGAGGCGGAGCTTGGCCGTCGCCTTATCGTGGCACAGCGAATCCTCCATCCGAGGTTTGGATCGCACCGGGACCACGGCAACAACCCGATCATCTCCCTGTCTTCTTTTTCCTTCCTATAAGAAAATTTTAGTTTATTTATTTATTTTTTTTTTTATAATCCTTTTCAGGAGGTTCGTTATTCTGTGAGGGTGCGAGCGAAACAGAAGGCGGAAGCCGGAGTACAGCTCGCTCGGGTTTTAATGAGTGAAAGTAAAAGTGTGAGGGAGAGAGATACACACGAGCACATACGCACACGCGCACACACACGCGCACACACACACACACACACACACACACACTCACACACGCACACGGCAGTCCTTCAGTTGAGAGGGTCCGAGGTGCGCTTTGGGAGAAGCGTAGCTGACCCAAGATGCGCGGGGGGGAGAAGCGCAGCCGGGACGGGATCATGGAGTCCGAATGGAACGGATAAATAGTGTCCTTTGTGAACACCGAAACATGAAAACATAGACCGCACGTAAAGTCCAACACATACAATAACGAACAGGGAGTGAATGTGAGTGAGGGGTTTATGTAGGAGCGGGGTGGAGTGATGAGCTTCAGGTGTGCATCGTTAAGCCTGGAGCTCCAGAGAGAGCGGAGGCATGAGAGACAACGTGCCCCAGGTGTGCGTGGTTAAACCTGGAGCTCCCGGGAGAGCGTAGACATGAGCGCCACAGAAGGGGGGCGTGGCAGGTGGATCCCTGACAATCTATCACAGCTTTTGTAGCAAGTCTTTTTTTTTTTTTTAATTTAATTAAAGGAACCTCATGGATAAAGAAGAGTTGTGCTAAGTTTCATAGGTTTTATTTACTCTTTTAACTCTGATTAGTGAAGAGATGGCATGGCATACCTGAAACCAATACATTTACAAATTTTATTTGAATAGCATTGGATTATGTAGACTAGCCAATCAAACGTCTAGCAGAAATTTTGTTCAAGAAACATGTCCAAAACCTCCTATCTCAGGGAGTAAAACATTGACAGGGATTGTTGTATTAAAATCAAAATGCTACATTACAAATGATGCAATGATAACAATAATAATACTGCAATAATATTTCTACTACTTCATTTTGCTGTAAGGGAGTGATTTTAGCCTGTTTTATTCCTAACAATTATTTTACACAATTAAGTACTGTGCTCCTCTGGGTATTGTGTCCAAGCATTTAGAAAAAGAAAATGTTAGTTTTGGCACACATCATTAGGACATTAGCTAAGATTAGATAGAAACAGACTGTAATGGGTGCCTTAAGAGTATGATAATATATCACACTGTAACACGCCACTAAAGAGACAGACAGACAGCAGTGATAACTCAAACTTTCCTTGTTTTCTCTTAGTGTACACATTCATAACAGTGTACTTACAATGTCAACAATGTACTCAAAAATATACTTCTATATTAGCATGGACTCAACTTTAGTATATACTGCATATTCAAATGTTTCAAATTTGAATTTAGGTCAGCACTGGGATTTGTTTTAGCCAGGTGCTGTTACTGTTATTGTTCATATACTAAACCTTTCTTCTTTCCTTGAATATAACAATGTTTTAATTGTTGCAGAGGGGGTCTTGAAACATCAACTTTGTCACAGTGGGGCATAAAATTTAACAAATCTGACTTTTGTGTCCCTGCTACCCTCATTTTGGAAGCTGCAGAACCTCATGGTGTCAGATGGGCAAATCCAGTAACTGCATATTCATTAAGGACATTTATTATCATGCTCCCATGCTATTTGTAATATGCAGCAGTGGCAGGTAATGGCAGGGCATTTTCAGTATGACTTCACTGTGAATGGTAGCAATGCATATAAATGTCATAGTACAATGTTACAAATGTGTTTTTTAATGATAAAACTGTTTACATAGTGGTCCCAATACACACACACACACACACACACACACACACACACACACACACACACACACATATATATATATATACACACATACATACACATACAGTACATATTTTGACCCAAACAAAAGGCTAAAGGTTTTAAATAATGAAATAGCAATAGCTGTAGGCCCATGATATTTCTACAAATGTGTATCATAATGGCTGAACAGAACAAAAAATATTAAGATATGTGATATGTTTGATTCAAATGAAACACAAATTACTAAAGATATTTATAGATTTAAATATATAATACTCCAAGAAAAGATGTCCTTATACTCTGGAAAAAAAAATCCTATAATGTTTGTGGTAAACTGTACGATGTTAAGGATTTATTTTTAAGGATTACTGTGTCTTTTGTTGCAGGATGCAACATGCAATGGTCTATTTTAAGGCTATAAGTCATTGCAGCTTTCTTCTAAATTAATGCAATTTCTCTGAAATTTCTGTTTTATTGCTAGTTATAATCTGGTAAATCATAAGAAGCATTTGTAGATTAAGACTTTATCAAATTGTGACCCCACTATTTAATGTTTAAAAAAGTCTGAAGGTACCTGAATATGTTTAATCTCAGGAAGTTTATTCTTTCCACAGATGTCTCTGCTTTGCTCATTACAGATGAAAATTTAAATACCGTAATTTCCGGGCTATAAAGCGCACCCAAATATAAGCCGCACCCACTGAATGCCTCATTGAAACTAATGAACTTTACACAGTCTTTAACGAAAGACAGTGTCTGTAACACGGCTTGTATCTAAACAGTAGCCTACCAAGAAAGTCATTGTTCACTGTCTTCCTCCTTCCTTTCACAACAATTTCTCTTGGGAGTTTATCTTTTGGCATCGTCGTGCGTTAAAAATCACCATCGGTGAAGCTTTTCTCCCGATGCCGTGCAGCTCAGAACACAGGTGAAGTGCGTTTTTTCATGCCCGGTTGTTTTCAGCGTAACGAATGATTCAAATTTCCTGTTGACAGTCCGAGTGAGCGGCAGGTCAAACGTCAGAGGAACATCATCCATATTTATGATGTGGTGCGGCCCGATTCAGTGGGAGCGCAATTTGATATAAAGAGTTTAATTGGTTAACCTGAACCCGTTCGGCAATTTCATTGGTCTAATGTTCTGGGGCTCAGTTTTTTAGCTTGAAGCTTGTGAAATCGGGAAAAACTCAGGAAAAATCCATAAATTAGCCGCTCCGTTGTTTAAGCCGCGAGGTTCAAAGAGTGGGAAAAAAGTAGCGGCTTATAGTCCGGAAAATACGGTATGTATGAAGTCCTGTAAAGTTGCTTTATTTTAATGTCCATTGTTAAAAGCTCCATAAAAATAAGATTTAATTGCTATGCACTAATGTTAGATCTGCCTATCTCGGATGGAGCCTTTCATTTATTCAGATATGCTACATTCAACTAAACTTTCTTCCGGCTTCTCCCATTAGGGGTCGCCACAGCGGATCATCCGTATTCCTGATCTGCATGTTTGAGTTGGCACATGTTTTTACGCTGGATGCCCTGCCTAATGCAACCCTTCCTATTTATCCAGGCTTGGGACCGGCACTAAGAGTGCACTGGCTTGTGCAACCCTAATGGCTGGGGTTGGTTCCCTGACCGGGGATCGAACCCGGGCCGCAGCGGTGAGAGCGGCGCATCCTAACCACTAGACTACCAGGGAACCTAGATATGCTACATTCAACTAGGGGTAATAATTTCTGATCTCCAACTAGCTCTAACTCTATATTAATGCCATTGGTTTTGGAATACAATGTTCAACAAGCTCATATACTGTAGAGGTGATGTGGTGTCCACATACTTTTAGCCATATAGTCTATTTTGGGCTGGTTCTTTGATTCTGCAACACTTTTCATGAACAGTTTTTGACTCAGATGTTGTAGTTGAGGTAATAAATGTGAAGTTACACTGCAAAGGTTATACTTCCAGCAACAAAACTCTGAAAGTATGGACACAACACATTAACACAGAGGCCCAACAACTAGCAACTAGCAGAAATCAGCTTGAGAGCTTTTGCATTACCAAGTGTTAAAGCAAACTATGCTTTCAGACTAAATTCCCGGTGTGTAACCTCCCCCTATATTTCCTAAAATTCTTATTAGCTCAATTACTTTCTTTCAACCTCTTTGACAAGTCAACATTAAACTTTCTTTCGGCTTCTCCCATTAGGGGTCGCCACAGCGGATCCTCCGCATGTTTGATTTGGCACATGTTTTTACGCTGGATGCCCTTCCTAACGCAACCCTCCCCAATTTATCTGGGCTTGGGACCGGCACTGAAAGTGGCTGGGGTTGGTTCCCTGACCGGGGATCGAATCCGGGCCGCAGCGGTGAGAGCGCCGCATCCTAACCACTAGACCACCAGGGATGACAAGCCAACATTAAGAATGCAAAAAGCCTTGAGTCGTTTGCATCAAATACTCTAAAATGTATCTTCGGAGAAATAGGTTCCATCAAAAGAGAACTCAATAACAGCCTTTGGTTTTATTCTGCCGCATTTTCTGTTTTGTTTTGCTTAAATAGGTGGAGGTATCTTGAAGATGTTCAAAATCTCAATTAGGCTAAAGCACAACAATGTAATAGCAAGCATTGTCTGCAGCTTAAATACGTTCCGCTTCCGAGGCTTGTCAGAATCTGAAATGAAAGATTTCAGTTAAGCGTGGAGGCATGATTAATGTAGGGACAGACTTGTGGCAGCTGAAAATGTCCACTGACATCTATCTGTGCAGTAGAAATCAAGTATTCCTTAAAGAAATTCTAATTGGCAATGTAAAGTATTTTGTTGTACATTTTTCTTTTGCATTGTACATGGAAACATCATAACCTTGTATGGAAACAGCATCCAGCAGGGAAACATTACAGCAAGGTATGGAAACAGCATTCAGCAGGATGTGCCGGGTTGCCAGAGGGTGGCGCAATCAGCTGAATGTGTAATCAGAGTTCCCTGTTTAAAAGCCTATCTACACAAATAGCATTGCACGAGGGCAAGGAGGGTAGCAAAGGAATTAAACCATTCTTCCCAGATTTTTCTCTAATTTGCAATCAAGGAAGAGCTTATTCTCTCTCAAAGCCAAAACAGAATAATCAGAAAGAACTTCTTCCCATAGACCATTCAGGCCCAGACACGCCAAAATGTTTTTAATATAATGAAATGAAATATATTTGTTGTCAATTTCAATATAGTCTGATGTACAATTTGTTGATTTGCAGTTAAAAATATACAAATCTGCACTTCAGTCTAAATATAGTCATTATTATAATTAATTATAATTAATATAATCATTATTTTTGCACCTCCAACCCCAGTCACTCTTAGTGCCTGTCCCAAGCCCGGATAAATGGGGAGGGTTGCGTTAGGAAGGGCATCCAGCGTAAAAACATGTGCCAAATCAAACATGTGGATGATCCGCTGTGGCAACCCCTAATGGGAGAAGCCGAAAGAAAGTTATTATTTTTGCACCTATTTTCTATATCCCAAATATACATTTTTATACTTTACCTTTTCTACCTATATAATAATAAAGTATTGTATGTAACATTTTGCTGTGTTTTTCTATGTGACCAGAACAATTTAAATTTAAATCACAATCAACCATTTAAAGACTACAATTGCAGAAATGTAGATTCCAGCTACAAGAAGAGGCCAGATTCGAATGTGCAAAGAAATACAGAGATAAGCCACAAAGGTTCTAGATCCAAGATTAACCTCTACCAAAGTAATAAAGAAAAAGTGTGGGGGGGGGGGAAAGATTTGTACTAGATCTAAACATATGAGCTCATCGGTCAAGCAGAGTGAAGGTGGTGTCATGGCTTGGACTTGCATGGCTGCTTCTGGAACTTCGCAGAAACATTTCTGGCAATCTTTTATACTGTCCTAGTCAATCACCAAATATTAACCTCATGCAATTAAGCTATTAAGAGAAGACTAAAAGAAGAACCCAAGTCCTGACCCACAACAACAGCAGAAATGAATACAAATGTTTTGCATTCAGGGATATGCAACCAAATATTAAGTGGTATTTCATTTAATCTATATATGTTCCAATACTTTTGCTCACCTATAGATTGTCTACTGTGTTTTACAGATCTAGATATAAATATGGAAATAAAAACTGAAATGATCGGTCTATGATCTGAAACCCAAACTTCAGTATATAGCAAAAAACAAAATAATTGGCCCCACTTTTTTGGAGCGGATGGTGGATATTGCTATTTTGTATAACACATATTCCATAATGTAAACATTATAAACAATATTAAGCAATGTAGGAGAACTTGAGCAAATGGTTTACTATATTAGAAAATATAGAAAACCATTTGCTCAAGTTCTCCTACCTTACTTTCTCTGAGGTGTTTGACATTCAAACAGCAATCTTTAGTTTATGCAGGAAACAGAGCAAATTACCATCTGTACACGGAAGCTAAAGCAAAAGGGACGCATAAAGGCCAAATGGAGATGTGCTCATTCATCTTGTTAGCATTCATCCATCATCAGCGTCTCACAAGCTGCTTTGATTGATGACATGACAGAGGCACGACATGTGTCGCCTTTCCCAATTAATCACCATTGCAGTATTTACACAGCGGGAGTACCTTCGGGTCCTGCACCACATTAACTATCCCACCTCAGCCCTGGAAGAAGTCTGAAAGAGTGCCTTATCGTTCAGCTTTATCATGCTTTGTCGTGTATTCAGTATACACCTGCATTGCATAACAGTGAATATCAACAATGCCGGATCTGTAATAGTTGGCTACATAGATTTTAATTCTTCACTGTTTAATATTGCTTTAGCACAATTATTATTTTATACTACAACTTATGTTTGGATGTATTGGACTTTAATGCAAGCAAAGATATCTGCTTGCATGAAAACGTGCGACCATGATGCTTCCAAACGGTAGACAAAAACAGTTAGAGTTATAGATGTTTGTAAGATCAATAATATTTTGACAGTGATCTCAAGACATAATCTTTTACTTGTCCAAGTTCACATAGGGGCAGCTGGAATCCAGATGCTCATTTTTCCTGGGGCAGAAAACAGCATGGCTTCACTTCAGGAGCTTCATCTTTTAAGCTTCTGTTCATTTTTATTGCCTGAGAAGAACATCGCAAGTATTTTCCTGTTGCAGATGTCCATAAAAAGCTGAAACAAAATGTTTGTTATAATAATCAAAATAATAATAATAATAATAATAAAAAGAAGAAGAATATGTATACTGGTTTTCAAAAGGAATGCTAAAAGAATAACCTTACTAGACTGAGCAAAAAAACTTGAGTTTTAGAACAAATATACCTCCTGAAATGGGAAATATTTTTTGTTGTATATTAATTTTTTGTTTAAATTACAATTTAATGCCATCAATAATTGTCATTTGTATAGCTCATTGTTAGTTAGAAAAGCTTTCTAAAATAAAGCACAGACACAAAGACATAGAGACACATCTAATTAATATGCATATTTGATATGTATTTAATACAAAGAAGCAGTTTACTTTTGGAAAAAAGCTAGTGATGAAGAAATGAACTGCAGTAATTAAGAAGAAATGAAGGCACTCATACAATTTGAGCAACTGAGCTGAGGCAGGGGAACGGATTGACGAATACTATGAATATAGAAGATAGCCGTTTCAGTGATAAAGTTTATATTTGATTTAAGCAAGAGTGTAGGGCTGAGTATAACTCCAGCTTTAATGGACTGTGGAGAGAGTGGAAAAGGGTCTTCAATAATAGGACATTCCTAAGCACTGTTTTAGATGATGCAGTCATGAATCATGTCTTGGCACTTTCTAATTTATAGACATATGATGTTTGACATCTTGCAAGCGGTTCATGGATAAGGTAGTGGAATAAAAGTAGAAGGCCAGGTGGTGAGGTTAAATTGGGTAGCACTTTATTTTACAGAACTCATACACTCATACAAAAATGGTTAAAACCAAAAACCTAAAGATCTTACAGTGTGTCAATTTAGGAAAAATCGGATCATATACTGTATATATTTCCCTTTCAGGAACTCGAGCTGCATTGGAACGCTTTGTCCATGCTCTGAATAATGTCTGTAATCAGTCAAAATTGGAGGCAGGCGGTTACCAGCGGGGTGACCAGCTTCTGTTTGTTCCCGAAGCGCTCTGTGTAAATCTAATGTTGTTTTTCAAGCTACAAGGGCTCTGCTGAACGGCAGACCTGGCCCTACGAGCCACTAAAGAGACCGCTAAGGCCATTGGCCGGTCTATGGCCACCCTAACCACCACAGAGAGACATCTGTGGCTCACCCTGTACTACAAGGCTGTGCTGCTGGACGCTCCACTATTGCCCTCAGGCCTTTTCGGAGACTTCGTTAGTTCAGTAGTTGAAAGGTTTCAGGAAGACAAGAAACAATCGGCGGCATTTCAGCGGTACCTCCCACGCCACTCTCATGGGGCTGCTCAGTGGGCACAGCCCCAACCTCAACTCAGCACTTCTTACCGGCAAGTGCAGAGACACCTGTGCAAGATCCCGCGCGGTGCTCTGGGGATCTGAGGAGGGAGGGCGTGTAGCACCGCTTTTCTCTGTGCCGGTTCCCTCCGACCCCCTCAGAGTCCTGGCTCGTTAACCCTGCCAGAGCGAGCAGGTGCTGGTC
The DNA here is from genome assembly GCA_014706435.1 of Silurus glanis. Lineage (NCBI taxonomy): Eukaryota > Metazoa > Chordata > Actinopteri > Siluriformes > Siluridae > Silurus > Silurus glanis. The sequence continues at coordinate 1,852,220 of JAAIIK010000038.1, forward strand.
ATGGAACAAGAAGTAGACACTCTCATGAGAAAGGAGGCCATTGAGGTGGTCCCTCCATCAGAGAGAGATTCCAGGTTCTACAGTCGATACTTCATAGTTCCCAAAAAGGACAGTGGGTTGCGTCCTATCCTAGATCTACGTCAGCTGAACCGCTCTTTGATGAGGCTCCGGTTCAAAATGCTGGCCCTCAAGCAGGTGGTGTCTCAGATCAGATCCGAGGACTGGTTTGTCACAGTAGATCTAAAGGATGCGTACTTTCATGTACCCATTCTCCCTTCTCAGAAAAAGTTCCTGAAGTTCGCTTTTGGGGTCAAAGTGTACCAATATAGGGTCCTTCCATTCGGCCATGCCTTATCACCCCTCACCTTCATGAAATGTGTCGATGCGGCGTATGCTCCCCTGAGACTTCAGGGCATCTGTATTCTTAACTATATATACAATTGGTTCATATTAGCTCGATCAGAGCAGTTAGCGGTCCAGCATCAAGATGTCGTTGTCGCTCACATAAAGGAGCTGGGGTTTCGAATGAATGCCGGGAAGAGTGTGCTTTGTCCATCACAGAGAACCACCTATCTCTGTCATATGGGATTCGACGACTATGCTTGTGCAGCTTTCTTCTGCCCGCATTGTGTCCATCCTTACGGCCGTCAGAAAGGTCAGAGAAGGGCAATCACTCACTGTCAGACAGTTTCAAAAACTGCTCGGGTTCATAACAGCAGCCTTCAATGTCATTCTACTTGGCCTCTTGTACATGAGACTCATTCATTGGTAGCTCAGGGCCCATGGGTTCTCACAGAAGGGCAATCCCCTCCATACGATCAAGGTCACACGGCAATGCCAGCAGATGCTTGGAAAGATGCCGGGTTCCTATCTCAAGGCCCCATGTTGGGAGTCCACGGTCGTCGCATAGTGCTAACGATGGATGCGTCCCTCACGGAGTGGGGAGCAGTCATGAGTGGCAGCTCCACGCAAGGTCTATGGGAAAGTCCCCATCTGCTATTGCACATCAATTGCCTAGAGATGCTGGCTGTACTTCTCTTAAGCATTTCCTCCCCGACCACAGAGGCCGGACTCTGATCCGCTCGGACAGCACATCTGTGGTCTCATATATCAACCACCAGGGGGTCTGCGCTCGCGCCCCCTGTACAGGCTGGCATGCCAGATCTTCCTGAGAGCGGCTTACATCCCAGGCCGGTTGAATGAAGCAGCAGACACCCTGTCAAGGCAGGGGTCCAGACCTGGGTAATGGCGCCTCCACCCTCATGTAGTGGAGCATATCTTTGAGAAATTTGGCAAAGCCCAAGTAGACCTTGTGGCAGTGGGGGCATGGCCGAGCGCCGGTTTGTGAAAGGGCGAGGCCGGGAGCAGGTAGACACAGAAATACCTCACCTGAAGCAAATAATGTCTAATGAGTGTTCTCTCTCTTTCAGTGATCGGAGGAGGCATTTAAGGAGGAGCGCGAGGATGTGTGTGTGTGTGTGTGTGTGTGTGTGTGTGTGTGTGTGTGTGCCAGAGACGTGTGATTGAGGCACTAAGCACCATAGATAAAAGAAACTACCAATAAAAGCTTTATTGGCTTTATTGCCTTCTAACCTGTCCTGTTGTGGCGTTCCTTTTTCCCCGAACTCAAACGCTCTCCCACAGAGGTGCCGAAGAATGCAGGACAGGAAAATATGGAATCATCACCGTTGGCGGAACTAGTGCACTTGCCGAGCTCCAGAAAACCCAACACCAGGCCCTCCTCCAGGTGCGTGCTGAGCAGGAACAGCGGTTCAAGGAGGTGGTCCGAGCACAGGCGGAAGATCGGGCGGCGTTCCGGAGCGCTCTGAGTTCTAAAGAGGCTCCCGTCACCCCCCTACCCCTCCGCCTATCATCCCGCTAACTAAAATGGGCACGCAGGACGACGTGGCGGCTTTTCTGGAGCTGTTCGAGCACGTGGCGGTCGCCGGGAAATGGACCGGATCGGAAAGGGCTCTCCGCCTGCTGCCGCTACTTTCCGGGGAAGCCCAACTCGCCGCTCAGCAGCTGCTGGCCGATCGCATACTGGAGTACGACGACCTGAAGCGGGCAATCCAGCGAGTGGGGCGGACACCGGAGCAGCACCAACAGCGGTTCCGTGTGTTGACACTACGCGAGGTCGGTCGACCGTTCACGTTCGCCCACCAGCTCCGCGATGCCTGCCGGAGGTGGCTGATGGACGAGGACCGGAGCACCGACGAGGTTCTGGATTGTGTGGTGCTGGAGCAGTTCATCGCCTGACTTCCGCCACGGACAGCGGAATGGGTCCAGTGTCAGCGACCGGAAACCGTGAAGAAGGCGGTGCGGCAGGCAGAGGATCACTTGGCGGCGTACGCGGAGGCGGGCGAATTCCCTGCGTCTTCTTCTGGCTCTCCTTCTCTCCTGTCACCTGGTTCCTCCCCCTCTCCTCCCATTCCCCTGCCACGGAGACAGGGGCCGATCCCCCCGAAGCCGATGGCTCAGCTGCAAGCTACACCCTCTTCCTTTTCTGCTTCCTCTCCTTCTGCTCACACTCAGAGGTCTGTGCCTCAGGCTCCACAGGAGGGTGAGTCAGTCCGCGCAGGTGTGGAGCGGAAGCCTGGGCCGGTCTGTTGGCGCTGCGGGGAGCCGGGGCATTTCCTGGATCAGTGTCCCGTTATGGAGTTGGGATTCCCCAACGGGTGGATTTGGTCTGCTCGCAGCCCGAATCCACCAAAGCCTGGTGCGATGCGAGGTTTTGAATACTGCACACCGGGTGAAGGTGAAGTGTGTGCATGGGGACGTTCACGAATATCCACTGGTGGCCATTTCTGTCCGATTCAGGGGAAAAAATCATAGAGTGGAAGCGGCGGTTAGTCCCCGCCTCACCCATCTGCTAATTCTGGGTACAAATTGGTCCGCTTTTCCTCGCTTGCTTAGGGAAATGTGTGTGGATGGGTCCTGCGGTAAGGCGAAGCAGTGTAGAATGTGCGCTACGTTGACTGGGGAGGTGGCGCCGGGGACGTCAGCTCCGCATCAGACAGACTCCACCCTACGGGGAATTCCCCCCAGGGATTCGTGGCACCTTTGTCCTTCGACCTAGCTGTGCTCTTTCACACTAGTCAGGGACTGTCAGTGTGGTGGTATTGTACTCTCATTCCCAAAGCGTTTCGATGCAACTTGAGCTCCTGAAAGGGAAGGTCTCTATGTTACATATGTAACCCTAGTTTCCTGAGGGAACGAGACGCTGCGTATCTATGGCACACCTCCGAACATCCCTTCTGTGCTTCCTTCTCTGTTACAGAAGCTGGCGCCGGCTTCACTCCATGTGTGTTTTATACTTCCTGGTCATGATGTCACCCCGCTGGTGACAGTTTGCCTCCAATTTTGACAGATTACACACATTATTCATAGCATGGACAACGCAGCCGCATTCCCAAAGCGTTCCGATGCAGCGTTTCCTTCCCTCATCGAACTAGGATTACATATGTAACCTAGAGACTATATATATATATACAGTTATGTTCAAAATAATAGCAGTACAATGTGACT